>JAJPUD010002577.1:112174-157460 GCA_023553655.1 Myrmecobius fasciatus
CTCTCTCTCTCTCTCTCTCTCTCTCTCTCTCCCTCTCCCTCTCTCTCTCTCTATATATATATATATGTAAGTTCTGTTTGTTAAATCACACATGCTCAGTCACCAGCAAATGTGTTATAAGATTTTCTATAAATTGACTGCTTCCCCTTTGATGTGTGTATTTGGGGGGAGGGAGGATGATTTTGATTCAATTCTGACCAAAGAGTGCCATGTGAAATCTATCAATCACCACTGGCCTCATCTTATTTTTTTTCCACCATCTTCTTTCAGCCGACAAAGCTGTTTCGTTAGCCAATGTGATTGGGGATTCTATTCTTATGACAGCCAGGTATTTGGCTTCAATATTCATAATGTAGTGGGGACTGAGCATGTTAAGAGAGTTGAAGGGGGAAGCCCTTATATTAATGATCCCTGGGTCCAAGCAACAGTTCAGTTAGCATTCTCATTTTCCATCTCTTCTAATCAGATCATGTTGACATCCCAGGCTCATCCTGTATTTTTGACCATGCTTTTTATGAGTTTGGAGATGGTGTCCTGTTTATGTCCCTAAACTCTGAGCAGCTGAGCAGTAATGATACTAGGAGCAAGGGATAGCAGTTACAAAGAGGAACAAATTTATAGAAAATCATTAGGGGCTGCAGCTTAGAAAAATGAGTAGCTGGCTGGTGGGGACATGAGATCAAGTTCCTCAGAGCATATTCTTTCTCCCATGAATCTTGGAGTAGCATGATTCCTGGGTAAGATCTGATTTGTATTTCTCTGTAGGTTGACTTGATTGAAAGAACACAGATTAGGTAGGAAAGACCCTGCTCAGGAGAACCAATTTTCAATGAAGCTAGTGAGTTTGTTGTCTGAGAATGCAGTTCAAAGTTCCTTCCCTATCTCTGCTTTATCAGGACAGGTTGGGCTTTTGTATATAAATATGAAGAAAGTAGCACTTAGGGATCATCTTTATCTTCTGAATGAGTTAGGGGAGGAGGAAGGGAGAAAATTCAAACAAAAAATTGTTTTAAAATGTTAAAAATAAATATTGAAAAAGAAAAAAAATGTCACAGAGAGAAAAGAGGAGGGGAAGAGAAGAAAGAGAAAGAGAGGTAAAGGGAGAGGAAGAGAGAGAGGGAGAAGGAAAAAGGAAAGAGGGAGAGGGAGAGAAAGGAAGAAGAAAGAGAAAGAGAGAGGGATAGGGGAAGAAAGAAGGAAGAGAGGGGAATCCAGTATCCTTTAACTTCTAAAATGAAAACAAGCAATCTCTTCCTTCTCTGACATTTTCCTGACCACCTCCCAAAACACACACACACACACACACACACACACACACACACACACACACGTTTGTCTCTTATAAGAATTCCCATGTTTTGGATATTATTCTAGTTATTTTTGTATAGTCTTCTTCCAGTGATTAAAAATTCCCTAAGGAAAAGGATCCTTTTCCAATGGTCATCATGACAGGAAGGATCCTCTTAACTCTCAGGAACTTCATCACCAAAGGACAAACTCTGTACTTCTGAAGATACTAGAAAACTCTTTCAGTTCAGGTCTGAGGATGGAGAACAAAATTGTAAAGGGCCAGTCAGTCTCAGTGAGTGTGTAGAGGCAAATAAGCCGAGGTGGCCATTGGATGATGCTTTATTTTAATTTTCTTTTATTTTTTTTTGCTGTAACAACCCATGGATTTATTTCTTAAGGGAAGGAGAGATTGAGATCTTCATTAATGGGGGGAAGTCATTGATGTTTTGATCTCTGGTTGACAAACTAGACAGCAACCAGAAAGAAAGGCTGTTTGATGAAGATACTGGAAGCACTATTGAGTTTTGATCAGGTGAAAGAATTAGTTTTGGTTTGGGGAACAGAAGCTGAGAGTACGATCTACTCTCTTTTTGCATCCCTGAGAACAACAACAAAAAAAAGGATTAGATTTGTTCTTCATCCTAAAATTTAGGAATAATAAGTTCACACAGGTTATGAGAAGGGAGATTGTTACTCTTCTTAAGGAAAAACAATTCCCCAACAGTTGAGGAATTTAAGCAGTCTAAAATGGTTACTTGTCAGGCATATCATTATGAATATTTTTGTATATATATTGTGCATCATATTTGTCATACTCTGATTTATATTTTAGATATTTCTATATCTCTGCTTCTAGACTGTAAACTCCTTGAGAGCAGGGACTAAGTCTCATTCAATTCTGAATTCTCCACAATCAGGTACACTATAGTATTTGGCACAAATAGTATATACAAAAAGATACTTGTTAAATGCCCATTGAACAAATGGTGAGGTGCGGAAAGTTCTCTCTCTCTTGAACATTTAATTCCCTATTTATCTCCTCCAGGCAGAACTGAAGATGGAGTTAATGTCTTTAGCAGAAAAAGTGATTAGTGACCTATAATGTTCAAATCTCATTTATGCTTTTCTTTTAAACTTATCTCCTTTGTTCATAGAATCAAAAGAATCACAGAATTGCTGAGTGGGAAAGACTCTTCCACTTAATCAAAGAACTATCCAAAGAAACCTCCATCCTCATCCCTACTCTAATCTGCTTGACATGTGGTTATTCTGCATTTATTTAAGGACCTCCCTTGAGATAGGAGCCCCCACCTTCCAAGGTCAGCTTTTATAGATATGAAACTTTGGTATCCTAAACTGTCTCCTTGCCTCTAATAGACATTACAGCTAGTTTTGTTCATTGGAGATGTCTCCTACAGTTTTTGTGCCAATTTTTACCCCCATATTAAACTTGCCATCTTTCTTTTTTTCCTAGGGGTCCAATATCCACCAAAGTTTTATTGTAATGCATATTTTCTTCTTTAAGCAAACAAATTATTATCCTTCACAACAAGGTATAAACAGTGAACCAAGAAGCTGATAGATGAATTTGCTAAATGTTCTTTCCCTCTTTAGACATTTCTCTTTATTTTGTCTTCAGTCCATGACAGATCTATTAATTGATAGTTTGGTGGGATTTGAAGGAGTTTACTAGGGCCCACTTTAATTTCAAGTCTAGTCATAAATCAGGCTATGGTAGGGCTCTTTCCCACTTTAAGATTTTGAGGTGAAAGCAAGTCATTTTAATATACTTTAAAGACAAATTATAGTTATTATCTGAAGGTAGGAGGAAATTTCTAGTCCAATAATAAGCATATTAACTTGGCCCTATGTTATACCTTTCTTCTCTAGAGCTCAAAATACTTCCATATAGATTATCTCATTTGTTCTGCTAATGTCCCTGTGGGATAGAGAAGGGCAGATGTGAGTCTACTTTTGGGATTGGAGAAGTTTATGAACAGAGAGGTTAGCTTATTGGCCTAAGGTCACACAGTGAGTCAGCAGAAAAGCCAGGATTTGCAATTTTTTTTTTTTTTTTTTTTGCTGCTGCAACCAAAGTCTTTTCAAGGAATAATAAGGCAGCTTCTTTTCCTGATACCAGCAAGCTTAACATTCTCCATTAAATTAATATGTAATTTTAATAAAATGACCTTTTAAAGGGCACTATTTTTCAGTAGCTCAGAATATCATCAAAGTAGTGGCTTGGCTCAGTGCAAAGAATGTCACAGTTGATATTAGAAGATAGTTTAATTCCAGCATTGTTGCTTCAGATCCTCAGGGACTTTGACAAATATCTCATCCCACGATGCCTCAGTTTACTCATTTGTATAATTAGAGGGACTGGCTCAGCAGTCCTGAAGAACTGTTCCAGTTCTAAATATGTGAT
Organism: Myrmecobius fasciatus; assembly: GCA_023553655.1. NCBI lineage: Eukaryota > Metazoa > Chordata > Mammalia > Dasyuromorphia > Myrmecobiidae > Myrmecobius > Myrmecobius fasciatus. Next base: position 115,890 of record JAJPUD010002577.1, read on the forward strand.
CCTACTAGGTGCCCAGGACACATGGCTAGTATGTCAAAGAGATAGCTCCTTGACCTTGACCTTCTGCCTCTACACTCATCCTACACAACCTCTTCTCCTAATTAGTTGCCCTGGTCTGAGGCTCTGATGTCATGGTGATGTTGTCTTAAATCATGCAAGGAAGAAGAAATGGTGGCTATGTTCTCTTCCTACTGAGTCACTGCTTTTCCTGCCCAATATTTCTGATCCATTCCTGAAAGTCTAGGGCATTTGTTATCATGGATTAAAAAAAAAAAAGTCCTACAGAAAATAAGAAATATCCTTTTCCCACTGAGTCAATTTCTCCTCCCTGAGTTGAAAAATCTCAACATCATCCACAGTTGGGCTCTCGGCATGTGTATGTATAAGTTGTTATACATAAATAACAACTTATTATTTACTTGTGGTTTTTTTTTCTGATTTTACAGAACTATTTTGATAAGCTGAGTTGGTTTCATGATAATTGATTCTCATCAGAGCAAGACTTAAAAAATTGGACCCTATTAGGAAACTCTAAGCGCCCTTAGTACACGAGCTATAATTCACTCATATCTACCAGTACCTATCCAAATGGGAAATAAGCCACCTATATTATTAGTATATTTTATAAACCAGCACCATTTTTTGAATGGCTCTTGTAATCACAGTTTCTATATCTTTCCTCTGGGGATTAGAGAGAAAGGGGGCATATTTAAGTTTATCTTTAAGAAATACTTTCCCAATGATGCTGAAGAGAAGGCAGAGACATCCTAGTTTGCTTAGGTGTCTTCTTGGGAAGTAAGAAAATACCCAAGCTCTTTTACTTCATATGTGCCAAGGAATCAGCCAATGATGACATTGCAAGTCTTTATGCCCTAAATTCAGGAGCAACTTATGCTGCTAATCTCATTGTCAAATTAAACACAGTGGTAATAACTGGGATGCTATAGTGGGAGTTTGAACCTCTATCTTGGATAATTAACAGGAGAAAGTGCTGATGTGTTAACCTGGGAAAGCAGGGTCTTTTAACTCAGTGTTTATGGAAAGCATCTGTGGGTGAATTTGTATAAACATATATATATATGTGTGTGTGTGTGTGTGTGATTACATGCACCTGTATTTTCATTATCTTTTGATTATCTTTGTTAGCCTATGTATTTTTTGAGCATTTAAAAATATACTTTTGAGACAAAGTCCATAGGTCTCAACAGAATTCCAGAAGGGGCCATGACATACATATACACCAATGGTAAATTACCTATGTTCTAGGTAGTGAGCCCAGAGCTCAAAATAAACTGTGGGAGCTCTAGTGGGATGATAGCTCCCAGTCTTTTATACTCTAATGGAAGAGGATAGGAGTATGATCCTATCATCCCAAGGCTCAGCAAGAATTCTAGAGCACCACACTGAGGCCGAGTCACATCACTAACCTCCAGCACTCATTATTTTGACCAATTCAGAACCAGCCCTAAGTCCCCCAAACTTGACCCTACAATAAGAATGTTAGACGTTCAGTATGCTTTTGAAGATGAGCCATCAACTATAGATCTTTATTGAGACAAGTTTTATTGATTCTCAAACTCTAGATACTTTCAAATTGTTCCCCAACCACCTGTTAGGAAAAAGAAGTTACAGTGATTTATCTAATGCAGATGGTATTTTAGATGTAATTTTCAGACATTGTAGCTGTAGTTAAAGCTGAGACTTTCTTAAAGTGGGGGCACACTCAACATCCTTCTGGTTCTTAAATTGACTGTTTTTTTAATTTGGATACTGACATAGGTCCCCATGGCTTCTCCATGCTGATGACAGCATGCTCTCTTCCTAATGTTTTATTTTCCAAATTTATTGTTAAATATACAACTTAAATAAAAATATATTTTAAATATTAAAAAAAAAACAAAGAATATTAGACCTTGGGGCAGCTAGATGGTGTTTCTAGCTAGATATTTAATACTTTCTAGCTGTGTGACCCTGGTCAAGTCACTTAACCCCAATTCTTTCTCTCTCTCTCCCTCTCTCTCTCTCTCTCTCTCTCTCTCTCTCTCTCTCTCTTACACACACACACACACACACACACAGACACACACACACACAAGAAAGTCAGACTCTGTGCAAGCCTCCAATTTTATAGTGAAGTTTTCCCAGTAACTTCTCCTGAAGTAGGATTTCTTATCCCAGATGGGATTAAACCTCTGACTTTCTCTGACTTTCAGCTTTCCATTACCTACATTTTCAACACTGACATAAGAATCCTAAATGTAGAGCTGAAAAGACCCTTTGAGATCATCCATTCCAAGGATGACCAGTCTATCTTTCATTTGACAGGTGAAGAAACTGATTTCCAGGAAGAGTAGGTATTTCCAGTTCCGGGACATAGTTGTCCAGATGGCTTTTGAAGCTGCTTCCAGCCATGAGATTCTGCATTTCTATTAGGGTCATCATGGCCTTTTCCTAGCACTAGCTTTGCTGCTAAGGTAGGCTCAAGTAAATGGAAAGAAGCCAAGTACTTAGCCTCCAAAAATCTTGTCTTTTTTAGGATCTCAAAAAGGCAAGGAGAAAAACTAATCCCCCTTCATTCTCTGGACATGCACTCATTTCCACGTGAGTAGTACTGGTGGTCAGAATATGAGAAAAATTAATATGCACTTAAGTGCTTGACAGTTTACCCATAAACCACCCTTGGTCTTTGATCCTTGGATCTGAAGGATTAAAATCAGCCATCCCCACAAGCAAAGTGCTGGAACAGTTATTTTTACCCAGTTAATAAAGAGGCATTGACCCCATTACCCACAACTTTAATTACTGCTGGGCTGCAGCCCATCAACTCTGATGCAGAATTTTGGGCTCCTATTGAAGGACATTGTTTTAACTTTCCAGAAGACCAAGCAACTATCAGTAAATCTGCTTTACCATTTTAACCCCTTTAAAGTGCTAAGCTTTTGGAGGGGACACCCTTGGCAGGAAAGTGTTCTTCAGGCAGTGGTATGGGGTGACAAGTTTTGTGGTGAGCTGCCAGCTGGGTGCTCTCAGCTTAGGCTCTCAAGTATATTGATTTAAATTATGTCAACTAAATGGAAATGAAAGGAAAGGCTTTGCTAATATGCAAGGCACCTCACTAGGGACTCAGTTGTGTGGAGAACATCAGTCCTTCCTTTTTGTTTTCACTTGATAGCACTGGAATCCTCTGGCCCCTTTCCCTAACCAGAAAGGCAGCTTGACACAATACAAAGATTGCTGGGTTTGCAGGCAGGAGAATCTGGGTTCAAATACTGGATCTGCCACCTACTAAGTTTGGCAACCTTGGGCAAGCTACTTAACCAATCTGGATTTCAGTATCCTCATCCATGAAGTGAAAGTGTTGGACTAGATGGTTTCTGAGGTCTCTTCCTCTTTCTTCCCCTCTGGCTTCAAACCCTGATGATTTTTCCTGCTTCTTTACCAATCTATTGGTACATCTAATCAATTATCAGGTCTTATCTTTTCTATGTCTATATTTCCAACATCCATCTGCTCTACCCTAGTCAGGCTCTTACCCCTCTACATCACCTGTACTATTTTGATGGTTTCCTAATTGTCCTTTTTGCCTCTAGATTCTCTATTCTCCAATCTATTATTTACAGTTTCCAAAAATCATATTCCATAAACAAAGATTTCAAAAAATTCCCTTGTTTAACAATATCAGTGACTGTCTATTGATTCTGGAATCAAATGTAAACTTCTCAGATAGGCATTCAAGACCTTTCATAATCAGGTGACTCTAACCTACTCTCCTCCTCTTCTCCTTTGAACCCAATTTTCTTCTGTCTCTCAGGTCTCAGCACAGTCAATGGCTCTTATGCCCAGATGCAGGGAGGTCTTAATAGGGTACACAGGAGTCAATATGAGGAATGAAGAAGTGACAGCTTGTCTGTGGAATATACAGAGGTCTCTGAGAAGGCATGGTGCTAGTGGTCATAAGAACCATCAATACCAAGGATAAGGTGATGGCAGTTCCCATATTGTCAGTGACAAAGTCCTGATCAGAAAAGGGATAACATGGGAAATGAACCAAGGTTTCTTAGAGTGACAGAGTTTGGGGCAGAGGCAGGTGTGCCTCAGACTATAGAGAACTGAGGCTTCAGGGACTTTTAGAACACAGAATATATTCTATCAGAGCCATTAGAGAGCAGAGAATGTCAAAGTTAGGAGGGAGTTTAGCTAATGGGATTCAGAACTTTAGAGCAGAAAGGAAGCTCATTCAGTTGGCAGGGAATCTGAGATTATAGTATATGAAAGCTGAGTGAGGACAGTGGAGGGACCTTATAACACAACACAAGGAGTAAGACCTTGAAGGAATAGCAGAATCTGGAACAGGGAAAGGTCAATTTATTTGGAACTTAAAACATAAAATGTAGCATGTCTCAACTGAGAGGGACTGCAGGATATTAAATATCAGATCTAGAAAGTTTCTTTAAGATCATTCAATCCAATACCCACATTTTGTAGATAAGAAAACTTGGTCCCATAGATTGTGACTTTTCCAAAGTCATAATTCAATCCAATTTAATTTATCAAACATTTATTAAATAGTTTTCCATGCAAACCTCAATGTTTGGTACTGGTAATACAGAAAAAAAAATAAAATAAGAAAATACTCCTTTTATCAAGACGTATTCATTCCACTAAGGACATATCAACATGTGCGTGGGTAAATAAGCACACAATATATCGACAATAATGTTAGGGTTTTGAAGAGTTCTAACAATTAGTCTGGTCACAAAAGACCTGTGCAGAGGATAACATGGCAATTGAATCAGAAAAAAAGTGAAGGAACCAGAAGTCTGAAGTGAAGAGGGGCCATATAGAAGGCTTGAAAGCATGAAGATCATGACATGTCTAGCAACAATAAAACCAATTAATGGAATTGCAATAGTGTATATTAGAAGGTGTGAGGGACTGAATTGGTGACAAGAAAAGTAGAGAGCTAAGAGGTGTCATAGAAAGAGTCATAAAAACAAAGAGCTAGAACTAGGTTCAATTTCTGGTTCAATTTCCTTCTTTTATAGTTGAGAATTTCTGGTCCAATTTCCTTCTTTTATAGTTGAGTAAACTGAAACGTTCATCAATCGAGTGACTTGCCTAATATTGCACATCAAGTAGGTATCAGAGATCTAAATGAAGCTCTTCCTAACTCCATATCTATCACTACTGTCTTTGTCCTGTCTGTCTAACGGGCCTGAATATCCCTTCTCTTCTACCTCTTGGTTCCCCTGGCTTCTTTCATGATTCAGTTCAAGCCCTCCTTTCTGTAGAGGCTTTTGTTATCCCTTCCAATCTCCTAATTTCTCCTCTTTCCAGATGACTTCCCACCTATTCTGAAAGTAGTAAACATGTACCAAATTATTCACATGTTGTCTCATCATTTAGAGTGGGAGCTCCTTAAGGGCAGGCAATGCTTTTCCATTTCTTACTCTAGTGCTTAGTACGGTGTCTGACACACAGTGGAGCATAATAAATGCTCGTTGACTCCAGAGCTGGTGTTTCTTCAACTGTTGGCAACCAATTGGCTATGGCAACTGGGGGAGAGGGAAAATTCAAGGGCACATCTGAAGCAATGATGCTGGGTATTGGACAGAGCAATATTATTTATGAGAGACAAAGGTCTTAGGATAAGTAACATTTGGGACATGTAGAGTTTGAGAGGTCAATGGGACATGGAAGTAGAAATGCCAGGAGGCAGCTGGAAACACAGGCCAGAAAATCTAAGATGTGTACAGGTTTTATGAAATTTTATTTCCTTATATTCCTCAGATAAAGGAGTGTTCAATCATATCTGAGTTCCTTGCTCTTCTTTCCAGAAGTTGGAAAAACTTATCTTTCCAAAGTTTCCATGAGATCCAAGGGTTTGTTGACCAAGAATAATTTAGGTTAGAATATCAGGAAGCCAGGAATAAATGGCCTGCTGCTGGAAGTCTGAGGGTCAGACACTCCCACCACTGGGCATCCTTAGGACCAAAGAGATTCCTTCTTCTCCAATGCTTTTCTACATATTTCCATAAAATGTCAATGAGAAAATACTAGGTTTGGACCATTATGAATATGGAATTTTTAAAATATTGAAACCTCAAGAAATTATTTCTCAAAGGACATTGTGCCATTTTATTTCTAGGCTAGTCTCCGGCCTGTGCAGGGGACAGTCAGGAATATTAGCTCAACAATTCAGTTCCACAAAGAGTTGTTAAGTACCTGCTGTGTGCCCAGTCTTGTGCTAGGTTCAGTAAATTACTAAACAAGTATTTATTGAGTGCTTATTATGGATCAGACATTGGGCTGGAATTACTGGGGCTGACAGTACCAAGAATGAAAGAATGTTTACTCTCAGTTCTAATGAAGGAGAGAATAACAGACATGAGAGGGGCCTCAGAACTGGGAATATCGAAGATGGGAGAGTCTTAGAACAGGGAATGTCAGAGGTGGGAAGAGTTTTAGAACAGGGGTCAGAGCCAAATAAGGAGTTAACAGTAATCCTAGAACTATCAAAACTGGAGCTTCATTTCAGTTTATACATGTTTTTATGTATGTGCAGATATACATATTTGCATGAACAGTACATTATATTACACATGTATACATATTCAGGGTATGCATGTGTGTCTGTGATTTGTATATATGATATCTGTATAATATACATATGTAAATATTTGTACGAATATGAATTGCTTATTTGTCTAAGACATAGAATTGTTAAGGATGAGAAGAACCTCTGAGATGATCTGTTCTAAGCCTCTATTTATGCAGAGGGAATTGATATTCTTCCAGGTGAGGGGATTTGGCTAAAGTCACCACCAAAGTGAAAGGTGGCCCTGAGACAGAATTTAAACTTCCAGGTCACCATCACATTTTCCTCAGGGTCATTGTCACTCCATTGGTTTCCTCTGAGCCAGTGGCCTCTTGAGTGGGCTGAGCATTGAGTCAGAGTCATCTGAGAGATGAAGCCTTCCAGTTTCATTCCTGCTCCCTCCCTGTCCTGACGGCCCTCCCTTGCAGCAGAGTATCTCTCTGATCCAGGTCCAGTGGCTTCCCACAACCCCACTGACATAGAAAAGGATGAGGTACATTATGCTCTAACAAGAAAGTGATCAGGTCTGTCTGCTAAGTAACTTCAGAACTGCCCCAAGCAGATGATTCTTCTTGAGCCTCCCAAGGTATCTGGAAGTCCATCAGGAGGACACAGGTACTGATTGGCAAGAAGTGATGGTGATGGTGGAGCGAGCTCAGGAGTATGGACCAGAAAGCCTGGATGATTGGGACTGTCCCAAATAGAAATGGAGAAATGTATGTCCTGAGCCTGCCTGGTCTGACCTTCTGCAAAATCTCCTTTCTATAAAATGAGGGGGTTAAAGCAGATTCCAAAGAGATCTTCCAGGTAGGGAAGGGGGGCAGGCCATCCAGGGCCTTGGCTGAAGGAATTGTGGAACATTTAGATGAAGAAAAGAGGATGTGGAAGGGGGAGAACTGAAGTGTTGTTAGAAGACTGGAGATTATTCATGGTCTTTGGTGTCAGAGAACAGAGTAGCTAGAAACAATGGGAACAATCCCCAGAGAGGAACATGTAAGGAAAAAATTTCCAACAACCAGTGCTTCTTCCAAGTGGAATTTTTTGCTTTGGTAGATGGTGAGTTCCCAATTAGATGGGATTTTAAGATAACTTCTAATGAAAAATGTTGAAAGGATTCCTGAAAAACAAACAAAAAAATATTTATTACTTGCCAGAAATGATTAAAACACTCATCATACAAATCCCTAGAAGAGAAAAAAATTCCTGCCCTCAAGGAGATAATATTCTAATAGAGAAAGGTAACACCAGAGGAAAGCAGGGAATAGGGATTGGTGATTTGGACAGGGAAATCAGAGAAAATGGTGACTGGAGGCATAAAGTAAATGATAATTCAGTCTTATAAGGAAGAAAAGAGTGGGTTTAATCATTGTTTTCAGAGGTGGTGATGGGGAGGGTGAAAAATATGGAAAGTCTGTGTCCAGGCAGGAGGAAGGGAATACTTCTTAGGGGGCAGGCTCCAGTGGATGCCCCCAGGAATCTATATTGGGCTTTCTTGGTGACCTCTCCTGGCCTGGAATAAGGTGGGGTGGGGGTGTACCAGCATCCATTCCTCTCTTTTCACTTTTTCTTTTTTTGCATAAGCAAATCTCTCTGCTACCCTTGGGATCTAAGGCTCCTTGGCTTGCTGTCTCCTATGAGATGCCGGAAAAAGACAGTTCTATCCTAGGCTCTGTGTGAAAACATGAATTTATCTGGGTATTTAGAGAGGGGAAGTGAAAGGAAATATTTGCATTTAAAAAGTTCTTTTACATAGGATTTTCTAAGCCTGCTCAACTAAATTTACTCAGCAATATATTGTCCTGAAACATTATTGCTTTGTTTGATTTATAAATAATTAAAAAAAAAATCTCATAGAGGAGGCAGCTAGGTGGTGCAGTGGATAGAGCACCAGCCCTGAAGTCAGGAGGACCTGAGTTCAAATCTGGTCTCAGACATTTAACATTCCCTAGCTGTGTGACCCTGGGCAAGTCACTGTCACTTAACCCCAATTGCCTCAGCAAAAAAAAAAAAAAATCTCATAGAGGGATGTATGTATGTTTGTACACATGTCTGTATTCTAAAACACTCTTGGCTAACTGTCATTGAGTCAGAGATCCCTGGTGATTGTAGTAGCAATTGGAGAATAATGCCCCTTAGCTAGCCAAAGAAATGCTGATAAAACATAGCATAGGCAAAGTACTTTGCAAAAGATAAGAGAATATTCCAACTCTCCTAATGTAGCCTTTGCTAGGATAATGCACTTCTCTGAACCTCAGCAAATCAGTCAGTAATAATTTATTAATCACTGTGCTAGGCCCTGGGTGTACAAAGAAAGGAAAAAGACAATTCCTAATCTCAAGGAGTTTACAGTCTAATGGGGGAGATGATGTGCAAGATTTAGACACCATAAATTTGAAATGATCAACAGAGGGAAGGTATCTTAGATTTCTCAACTGTAAGAGAAGGCTAACCCTATGGTGTCCGCCTTGCCAAAACTTGGGATGTTGAAACAATTCAGTGAGGATGACCACCTGCAGCCCTCGACCCTTCTAAAAGGGCCCTCAAACATTATCAAGATTAAGCTTTTCCTTCTATAGAATAGGAGGCTGAACACCTCTGAGGTAGGTGACTTGCCCAAAACCACTCAGATAATGGGAAGCAGAAATAGGATACCCAGGTCCTCCGAATCTTCCAATTCTCTTATCATGTTGCTCCATGGGTCCAAGGGGTGCTTCATTATCACTATGACCACCACCTTCCATATTAGGTCAGATGAAGAGATGCAAGGACATTGTCAAGAGCTCTCTGAAGAACTTTGCAATTGATTATGCGACATGGGAGATATTGACACAGGACCATCCAACACGGTATGTCAAAGAAAGTGTTGTGTTCTGTGAGCAAATCAGAATTATAGAAAGTAAAAAGAAATGTGAGATTCATGTATTTAGAGACATCTCCATTCCAAATGTTCATGTAAGTTATTTGTGCCTGACCTATAGTAGAGCCTGAGTCAGCTAGTCAGACTCATTGTATGTTTTCCTAACAAAGCGATGCCATTTTGGTTTTCTTTGAGCATGGACAACAACAACCAATCAATTTAACTAGTTCCAAGATATTTAAGCCTTGGAATTTTTGCCAGATATACTAAGGGCCCTCCTCCTCCATTCCCGAATAACCAAAGAACATCAGTAATGATCAGAGCTGGGCTGTATCCTGACATTTCTGGCTGGATGATGAATATCTTTCATTCCTTTGGAACTTGCTGTATTTTAGAATAATCACAGTTGGCATTACAAATCCTACATACAAATTAAGGGACACAATTGGCTGGCATTTTTCACTGCCTGTTCATTTTATACATTTCTAATGGTTTAATCATCCATGTATCTTAATGAGGTTGCTTCTTCACTCATTAAACTACATGGATGGCTATTGGGGCCAATGAACCCCTGATGGGAATAACAGAATATCATTATTTCAAGAGTTTCTTCCTTTATAATAGGATCATTGTTCCATAGCTCCAAGGAACCTTGAAGGCCATTGAGTTCAACTCCCCCATGAGATGAGAAAATTTTTAGTTAAGAATTCACCCATGGTCACATGGCTAAAAATATCTGAAGAAGAATTTGAACTCAGGTCTTCCTGATTCTAAATAACAAACACTGAATAAACACTTATTAGGGATGTGGTAAAGGAGATTCTTTTTGGTACTGGCTACACTAGAGGAGGATCAATGAGGTTTCTTCCAACTCAAATTTATAGAAAGCTCTGATTCTAGGAGGAAGGAAACCTGAGAGCAAGTTCTGGTTACTCCATTCAGGAACTTTCAGAACTCTCCCAAGAAAATTATTTTGTAAGAATCAATATGGCAATGGACATAGAGAGGCTCTTGTAGACTTGACTTTGGACTATTGAAGTCTTATAACAGATACACATTGGCTGTGTGACTCTGGGTGAGTCATTTACCTTGTCAGGGACCTTGGCTTATGGCCTAAAACTCCGAGAAATCGAGCAAGTATGAGTCCTCTATGCCAGTGAAATCACAGCTTGGCAAAGAAATAGAAAAGTAGATGATAAAAATTCTACATTTTCTTCTTTTCTCACAAGGTAGAGAGTATATGTGTCATTATCTCCATTTTACAGATAAGAAAATAAAGGTCAGAGAGATACTTACCAAGGGCAGTGACTCAATATCCATAGACTCACAAACTATTAGTGCTTGGGGATCATCTAGTCTAACCTTTATTAATTTATAGTCTCTAAAAGTGAGAATGACTCTGGCCCTAAGTTATGCAGCTGGTAATACAAAGAATCATGTAACTGGAGCTAGAAGAGATCTCACACACAATATAGATCAAGTGCCTCATTTTACCAATGAGCAACCTCAAGCCCAAGTAGATCAAGTGATTTACAATATCACACAGTCTTGGGGGCAGGATTTGCACCTAAGTATTCTGCACCCAGAGTCAGTGCCTTTTTCATTGTATCAAGTGTCCAGGCCTGAGCATACCATGATAACTGCCCCTATCAGACTGGAAGGACCCTGCTTGTAAGGTCTGAGCAGTCCAGGAGTTGTTCATCAGTCCTCAATTATAAACTGCAAGTTGACTCCCTCCCTAGAGCAGTTCCTGGAAGCTCTCCAAGGTACCAGCCCCCTCAGCAGCAGCAGGAACCTGAGTTTGGATAGGGTTCAGCTGAATGCAGCTCCCAGTGATGTTCTCTGCCAGGAACAGCAGGTCGGACTGAAGCCCCAGCAGCTGGGCTTCATCATGGAGGGATTCCAAGAAGGAGAGATTGATGGGTTCTCCATTGTGGCCAACGTGAAGTATATGGGTCTACATAAAGCCCTGCTACACCTGTAGCCCGGCAGCTAATCAACATGTGACCCAGAATGAATGAAAGAATCACATAAATTATCCTGGTACAATCACCAGAACCCATAAGTTGAGGTTCAAAATCCTGGATTGAGATGCTGTCTTCAGCACTTCCTAGGTATGTGACCTAGAGAAAATCAATTTTTGTCTCAGAGGCTCAGTTTCTTCATCTGTAAAATGGAGAATGTCATGCTTCCACTATCTCTGATTTTGAGGAATCAGTAGAAAAAATTGTACAAAGAATTTATTAAAGTGTCTCATGAATAAATAAAACAATATTTAAGAAACCAGTTATATACTTAAGAGCACTGAAGATCCTGAGTTCTGGGCACAGAAAAATGATTTCTAAGTTTTTCCTTTCATAAAGGTGATAAACCTAGAGGTCTTTTTACTTCTATTGCCTGTTCATGCCAATTAATCCTTCAAACTCCTGTCAGAATAACCTTCTTATGTATTTGTGAACATATCTCTATTGTGCTCAAGTGTCTGTAGTTCTCTAGTATCTGCATCTATCCACCCACTCATCCATCCATCTATCATTCTAACTGCCCATTCATTGAATCATTCATTCACTAGTATTAATTAAGCACCTGCTCTGTGTAGTCTTGTGCAGTGTTCTGGAGTAGATCACAGTTTAGAAAAGACATGGTCTTTATGGAATTTAAGATAAGACATCAGTAAAAATAAGGAGCTGGGTGGTGCAGTGGATAGAGTACTAGGTCTAGAATCAAGAAGATTCATCTTCTGAATTCAGATCTGGTCTTAAACACTTCTTAGCTGTGTGACTCTGGGAAAGTCACTTTATTCTGTTGACCTCAGTTTTCTAGTCTGTAAAATGAGCTGGAGAAAGAAATTACAACTGCTCCAGTATCTTTGCCAAGAAAACCCAAAAAGGGATCATGAAAAGTCAACCGTGATTGACCACCAACAACAAAGCAGGAAAAAATAAATAAACAAACAAACAAACAAACAATAAATAAAAGACATTATAAGTTAATTGCCTCAAAGGAAGAAAAGAACATGCTATGTGAATCCCATGAGGGATGTAGAGATCATGGAAATCTTCCGGGAGAAAGTAGCTAAGAATTAATTTGGTAAATAGTGACAAAGGCGATATTTCAGAGAACAATGTTGGCCAAAACTCCAAGGTCACAAATTATAAGGCACATATATATAGGGGACAGAAAAATCAATCAAATTTCTTAGACTGTATTTTGATATATGATTAGAGAAAGAAGGCTGCCCCCAACTAGGAAGGGGATTTATCCAGGGTCAAATAGTAAGTGCCAAAGATCAGATTTGAATTCCCATCTTTCTGACTCAATTCCAACTCCTCTATCCCCTATGATAGCTAGCTTTCTTTATCTCCAATTGGTTCTAGGAGTCTGATGACTTTCCTTAATGCAGAATGATGCTGATGAATCGTATATCATGTGTGACAAATTCAAGCTAGAGTTTTTATTTTCCTTCCTACTATTCACATTTAGGTATCATTTCCTTGCCCTTAATGTATGTGGAGTTCAGGGGAAAGAGGGAGAAATAGATATCATAGATGGTAGAGAAGAGCTGGATCTAAGGATAATATGACTAGAATTCCCAAAGATTAGAGTTGTGAATGACCAAGTGCAATGGAGAAATTCATAGTAGACATGAACACACTCTAATGTGTTTTGATTTATATCTTTTGTCCTAACAGAGCAGGAAAGTATGGACTCTTGGCAATGTATAGGAATTGAAAAGGAGGTGGTCAAGCCATGGCAACTAGAGATAGGGATAAAAAACAAAGGACAGGTTTTGTAAACATCCAAGAGGAAGACTTTCAGCAGATTGGAAACAACTTAGACAAAGACTCTCTTGGAAAAGATATGGACTAGCATCTTATAGTGAGAAGGTAAAGGTAATTTTAATTTACACAGATTGGGAGAAGCATATCTATACAAACTCAAGGATGTTCTGATCTATTGAAGTTTGGATTTTAAAAAAAAAAATCTTTCTAAAAATGAGGTCTATTTCAGAGTAGAAAAGATTGTCTTTAGAGGCAGTGAATTCCTGATTACTGCTGGTCTTCACAAAAAGGTCATTGACTTCTTGCCAAGGGTGTTGTTGAAGTATTTTCTCTTTAATTATAGATGGTATTGAATAAGCCAGAAGTCCCCCATCAGCCTGGCGATTCCGTGAGTCCATCATGTGAGTCATGTCAGGGGAGATAAAATGTTAGTCTTCCAGGCTCTTCCTTTACATTTGAGTTGGTTTTAGAGGTCAAGCCAAGAGTTAATTTTTATATTAACTAAATATTAATATAAAAATTAAATATGAATCAAATCCAGGGTTTCATAATGAGTCACCAAGGAGACCCTGCAAGCCCTGAGTACTTTAGAAATGTCATTTAATTTAGATAAGACTCAGCTTTTGATACCTCCTCCATGTAGTCTATCATATTTTGCTTATTCCAGTTGGCTGAAGCAATATTCCCAGACTATCTTTTGTCCAACTAGAAGTGACTATCTAGAACCATCTCTTCACATCTGCACTAGTTGGTCTGGTCAACATTAATCTTATGGAGAAAATGTAAGTCAGGAAAGGTTAAAACAAAAAAGAGGATTGTAGTGGAGGAGGAATTCTCAAGGCTCAGAATGCCACCAGCAGTGGGTGTTGTATGGACTTCCTAATTTCCAAGTTTAGATTGTCCATTGGAAAAGATGATATTCTTAGTCCTCAGTGGAACTTTCCCCCAGGAAGTTAAAAATTTAGAAGTTCTCAATATACTTGTAATCATTTGGCACTTTAAGAATATCTGAAGGGAATAGCTTGGTATCACAACCGATTAATTAATGTAGGAAGCTACCAGACTGCATACTCTTTCCAGTACAAATCCTGCAGAATCTGGGGACTTCACCCACAAGAGGTGGTGAGGAACTTTTCCCCTAAGTTCTTCAATTGTCCCCAACATTTACCATGCTATCCTAAGCTCCCCTCTCACCAACTGAACTTACTTTAGAATATTGGTTAGAGGAAGATCACTGCATCACTGTGGGTGTATCATAGACCTCCTATTATTGAGACTGTCTTGAGAATCTCTATGATTTCCTTTTTCCCCAGTCTTTGAGTCTGTGATTCTATCCCTTCCACATTCGTGATTCTGTCCCTTCCACATTCATGATTTTGTGATTCTGTAAGGAGAAAGATACACTTATGCAATCTTTGTGCTGTGTTTATGTACTTCCCTAAATATCTGACTGCTTTCCAAGAAGCAACTTAATCGTTCATGAAACTGATAACTGAAACTTTCTTTTTGTCCCCTTTGATTATGATTCCATCACAGTTTCCAAGTCCTTCTGTCCTCAGTACATCATCATGATATGAAGGCAGTCCAAGGTTCTCGAGGCTATGCTAACCTAGCATAAGATCTGCCAGGTCCCACCAAGGTAGGCTTGAAGCACAAAGGAAGGCTTACTTGTTATAGGATCAAGGGGAGGCAACCTTTACAGAGAAGGCACTAGCACCTAAGGAATGAAGGAGATGCTTAGTCAAACCAATAGTTTTTGGAGGATAATGACTAGAAAGGAGAAAAGCTATAGATTCCCTGGAAAACTGGCCCTGTTGCTTAAGGAACATGAGTTCATTTGCATGAGTCCTTAAGCTGAGCCTGGCCCTACTCTCCTGACTGTGACTACCCAGCTGCTTACCGATGGTATTGGGTCTTCAGACAGAGGTACAGGTCTAATTGAACCAATGCTTTTGGCACTAGAAGCTGAGATTTTCTTGAGAAATCCATCCCCCATCTAAAGTCACTCAATTGTATCTTGTCCTTTGTTTGCAGAGGGGGATCTTTGCAGAGATGAGTTTGCTCTGTATAAATATTGTCACTGGTGACTGTGCCTACAATCTGCTAAATATTGGCTGTTGTTGCTTAAAAGAACAGGAAAAAAAAACACAAAACCTTTTATTTCAGCATTATTATCTTTTTGTTGTTGTTCCTGGAAAATATGGGATCAGGGCCTGGTTACTCTTGGCCCACACTCTGCCTGATTAAAGGCAAATTCAAAAGAGTAGGGAGTGCCTGGGATTAGGAGTCAGCAATAACTGGGCTTTCCTTCTGGAGCCTAGGATCACAACTTCCCAGATTTAGAGAAGTACCTTTGGTGTATATCATCAGTGGATCATAAATTTAAAAGAGAGGCTCTTACTCAGGGATAAATGGAACTTGGAAAGGGGGAAAAAGGAGAGGTACATCTCTATTTTCTCCAACATTGAAATTAATTGAATTTGCATTCAAGCCTTTAATTATTAATTTAAAAATATATTTAGGAAAGGGATCTCTAGATTTTGCATGATTGGCAAGGGGTACTAGTTATACCCCAAAAGTTAAGAATCTCTGATTTAGATGTGATATAGTTCAACCAAGAAAGACATCAAAGTTCAGAGAGGTTCAGATTTTCCTAAGATTACAGAGTTGACAAGTATTTAATCCAGGATTTGAACATGAGTTTTCTGGTCATAGAGCCAGCCCTCTGCTACTGTAGCAATCTCTGAAAATCCGTTCTTGATCTTTCCTAAGGGTGTGATGATATGACTCAAGTCAGCTTCCCATCAATATGCTGAATGAACAAGGTGATGGCAGCAATGATTATGAATTAAATAGTAAGATGAGAAAAAAATAACTTATAACCAGAGCCCCTAATAGCACCTCCATCCTTATGCTAAGGGTTTGCATGCTCAGGAAACAATCTTCCCATGAACGATGGCCATCAGACTCAGGAAATGGTCCATGTCTCAAAGTCAAGGGACTTGGAACCATATTCTTCCTAATTGTGCCCAGCTAGATGGTCACAATGACACCTCTACTTCTTACATGGTGGGGCTGTGAGAAAGATATCTAAAATGTTGAGTTTGAGTAGAGGTGATTCCTAGGAAGTGTTCCTCTGTGTTGCCAACAGGAAGACTTAGCCCCTAAGACAGAAGTCTAGAGCTAGAGATATTGGATCCTTTACCCTTACACAGCTCTCAGAGTTTTATGGAATCCAAAGGACCAAAGGACATTGTGTCCAATTCCTATCTGAAAAATCCCCTTTATGAAATACTTTGTGAGAAGCTATCAATGGATAAATGGAAACCTGAGGCTGCCTCTTCCACTTTTGAATAGCTCTGTGTGTCAGTGTTTCCTTATGTCAAATCTACATCTTTTCTTGAAATTTCCACTCATCTCTTTAATTTTTCTTCCTAAGCAGAGCTAGCCTGATCACTCTTCTGCATAATATTCTTTCAGGTACTTGAAGATAGTATCATGTTCCCTTTTGCCCCCCAGCCCTCAACCAGGTCTTCTTTCCCCCAGGCTAACGGGTACATTTCTTTCAAGTAATCATCATATAGCCCCTCTCTATCCCAGTCGGCCATCTCCAGGTATTATGCAGCTTAGCAATATTCATCTTAGTTTGTGATACCCAGAAATGGACATAATGTGCCAGATGAGTTCTGACCAGGGCAGAAGACAGGGGGATGATCCTCTCCTGCTGATTCCTGCCTGGAAACTCAGCTTCTTTTCACAGCCCAAGATCATTTTCACTTTCTTGATGGCCATATCTATATCATTTTCCTGATGCATATCAATCAAGCAATCCATGAATATCCCCAGAGCTGCTCAGGCAAATGGTTGCTGCCCAATTGTGACAACCCTACTTTGTACTTAAGAAGTAGCCTTTTTGGCATCATTAGCTCTGAGTAATGGAACCCCTCTGTCCCTACTAGACAACTACTTCAGGTGCAGCCAAGTGAAAACATCCCAACTTGGGGCTCAATTCTTTACCAAAGGGGATGTAGCTTGATGATCCTGGAGAGGTTTAGACTTGGGGTGTTGTCCTGAGGATGTGGGATCCTCAGATGTGAAACTATTGTGACCTACATGTGGTCATCAGAGTTATGTACTGCCCTGGAGATACTTGTCAGAAGTATTTGATCATTTTATCAGAAATCAAAATGATTCTTGTCATTTACAGAATTTGGCTTAGAAAGAGATTCAAGATTTCAAAAGTAGATGACTCCATTCCCATGAGATAGCCTTCCTCATGGTGGGTACCGGCCCCTCCACATCTCTGTTTGGGGTTGGGTGAATATTATTCTGAAGGAGAAAAATCCAGCCCTTGAAAAGGGCTTCCCTCTGAGCCACTAGTACCAGTAATATTCTTCTTTTAGTACTGATTCATATGCCCATCTTTCCCAGGAAGTCCTCTCTGATCAGAAAAATCACAAAACCCCAAATTAAGAGACTTCAGCAGGCACTTGTGTCTGATCAAGGACCTTTGTTACAAAATCCCTGACAAGTGGTCCAGACTGTCAATTGTATGGAATGATGGAGTTAAGTGATCTTTATCTCATCAGTTCTCAGTTTTCTCAACTGTTAAATAAGGGGCTTGAACTAAATGCTTTCTGAGGTCACTAAAATTCATGTAAAAAGAAAAATCCCTTTCTGATCTACATCTATAAAATGTGATTGTGGACATAAAAGATCATGAAAATATTGGGTGTTCTAATAAATTAGTTAATTAATTATTTTTTAAATTAGAAGACCCTGCAAATCCAAGTGCTATCTTGTATCCTCAAGGCCATTCATTTCTCCTCTCTCAGTATTACTTTCTTTGTCTGTAACATACACATACACACGTACATGCACACACACAAATATACACACAGCATATATTTATAAATATATTTGTATTTACAAATCTTTATGTTATAAGGACATCTAATATATTATAAACATATATGTCCAATACATATATACACATTTACATGTACATACATACATATGTACACATGTCCTGCCTTCAGAGTTCACAGAATTGTTGTGAGAAAATTACTTTGTGTTTTCAAAGTTATACAAATTTGAATAACTTTTTTATTAGAACATTGAGGATTTCCATTCATTGCTCTTCATTTGGTCCTCTTTAGCCATACAAAGTCAGTAACATTAATCAATTAATCAGTATTTATTATATATCTACTCTGTGCCAAGTATGGTACTAAGTTCTGGGATTATAAAGATATGGAATAATGTCCTTGAAAAGCTAAATGAGCATTTGTTAAGGATCTAGTATAATGAAGGAAAGAAGGAAGCAAGAAGAAAGGAAAGAAGAAAATAAGCACTTATTAAGCACCTGCTAAATACTAGAAATCATGCTAGGGATGAGGAATACAATGATAATATCGAATTTACCCTTGCCCTCTGGGACTTTCCATTCTATTTCCACTGTATATTATCTGAAAAGAGCTAGGGTGAGCTAGGGTTACAATGATGAAACAAGCAAACCCAAAATCCTACCCCAGAGGAGCTTGCAGTCCTTTCAGAAGAAAGTACTTCTGGGGTAAAGGAAGGTCTCTGAGCCACTCAGTTAAGCCTGAGTAAGGAAAGTACAATTCTGCCTGGGGAAGAAGCAAGGAGAACACCACAGAGAAGTGTGGTAATGGGAGGTGAGCTCTGAAGAAAGAAAATTTCTCCCTAAAAGAGAAGTATGGCAACTTTTTGAGAGAAAGGAGTCTAGGGAAATAAACCACTGTGTTTTCATGCATATAATTCTTTGGGGCTCATTTCTAGAAGCTTTGCTGCAAAATAATTTTGCAGCAAAGCTTCTAGATAATCTTATTAAATACCATATTTTCCACGAATATGCAAGGGTGCCTTTTGAAAGGATGGATCTCTGGAGGCTAATACAATGACCCAAGTAATTTTGGAGAGAAGGAACCCCAAGCTCCAGACATCCTAACCTCATGCATGATACAGAGAACTAACTACTTAACAAATGCTTTTCAACTCCTTGAGGGCAGGGACAGTCTGGCTTTTCGTTTTTATCCCCAGTTCTTAGCCCAGTGCCTGCCACTTAGTAGGTGCTTTAATAATACTTGTAAATTAAAAAAAAAAAAGAATTGAAAATATGTCAATTTCTTCTACTCAGCAGAGTTCCTTGATTGTGTGTGTATGTATGTGTAGGGGGATGAGGCAGGTGGGGGGGGCGAGTCAGAGTTCTCAGTGAAATGTGTGCAGGATGATCTGTGAAAGAATATAATTGCCCCAATTAGCTGTCCTTTGCATTCTGGGACAAATCAATGCCTGTAGAAAGCAGGATGGAAAAGTGGAAAGAGCATCAAATTTGACTGGCATTAAGTAATTAGGTGAACTTGGACAAATTTATTCTTCTCCTGTAAAACAATGGATGGGACCAGATCAGAGATTATCACAAGCAGCCTAGAACATTCCTAAGTGTCTGAAAATGAGATTAAAATGTGACTGAAAATATTTAACACAATCAATAAAAAAAATACAATAAAACATCGATATTATTACATTTTGAAATTGAGTCAATGTGTCTTGGGCAAGGATCCATGTGGAAGGTCAGCGGTCACCATTTCTCTGAGTTGGATATCACAGTTCTAGAGGGGTTGAATTGATTCTACTTTAGATTAATCACAACTGGCCTCAGTTTTCTTATCTGTACAATAGGGAAACCAATATCGGCTACCTCTTAAGGTTATCGTGAGGATTAAAATATTTGTAAAGTACTTAGCAGGGGATCTGGCACCTAATTGGTCTATGTCATTAGCTCTTAAATGATGCTATTTAAATACTTTGCACACCCATAGACTCATCCATTTAGGCTAAAATACTTTGCATACCCATTGACTCATCCATTTAGGCTACCATTCACTAAGTCCAAACTGTGGGAGGAAAGGGGTGGGTGCTTTGGACTAGCCCCAGATGGGACTTTTTAGATTTAGAATCTAAAAAGATCACTGATTAGATTAGAGTGTACATTATCCTCAGGCAATGGGGAAGGATCTCAGGATAAGGGATTTCAGAGTTGGGAGGGGCCTTAGGGATTCTTCTGTCTGATCCTACTATTGAGTCTATGTACAATTGAGGTCCACTCTAAACCCTCTGAGCTGACTCATCTTCTTCCTTGACCAGACCCCTTCACTTGTCTCTATGATACCTCAAAGTTATTTTTTGTTATTTTTTTCTTTTTTCCTCTTAGTAGAGCTTGATTTCAGGGGCTGGGAAAGGTTTTGCTGTCTTGGGGTTTCCAGCAGGACATTAGGATAAATTAGATAGGGAGTGCATGCTAATAGAGGAGTCACATCACTAAGACTCAAGGAACATTTGTTAATTTGACTGAAGGAACAAATGAATGAATGGATGGAAGAATGAAAGTTAGGAGGCAGAACATCCCTGCACAGAAAATCACTGTACATTTGGGCCAAGTCTACATTTCCCCTCTGCCTCTTCTTGCCCTCTTCATCTCCACTGAGCAGGTTTCCTATAAGAGATGGCTCTTCACAGCTCCCAGAGAGCCCAGTTCACTTTCACCCATCAGTCTACCAGGCAGTGTAGGCACTGGAAAGAACAATGACCTTGGGTCTGATGGATCTGAATTCAAATGTTAGTTGACACTTGCTACCTTTGACTCCATGTGCCTCAGTTTCTGGATCTGTAAAATGAGGGGGCTGGTTCATTCACTTTCTGAGATTTCTTCTAGCCCCATAGCCATGGTCCCAGATGAGAAATAAGAACACTGAAGGTCAGAGAGTAGATCAGTTTTTTGTTGCCCGATGTTCTTGCCCTGCTTGAAGAGACATTGGCTGTTTCTAAGTATACCATCGAGAGTTTGATATATTCTTTGTGCTTCCTATTTATTTAATTTTCTTTCAGCATCATAAAGTAAACATGTTTATATTCATGTTTCCATAGATCACCAGGATCTTCCATCCTTTATTCATTTCCAGTATTTTTCCAAAATGTGCTTTTTTATTTGTATTATTTTTTATTTTGTGCCAGCTTTCTGAGGATGGGGGCAATTGGATAAATCAGAGAAATAAATAATAGACAAAAAGACATTTCAGCTGCAGGAAAATCAAGTCTGAACTTTCCTAAGAGAAAAATGAGATACTGGGGAAAGTGACAAGGTATCAAAGGCTGCAGGCTGCTCCCCCCAGCAACCTCAAAAGAGGAGGGCAATCTGGGGATGGATGCTGCAGCCCCAGGAGTAGCAATTTTCCTTCCCTAAACTATCATAAAGCATAAACTCTTCAGTTTGGTATTTAA
Source organism: Myrmecobius fasciatus (assembly GCA_023553655.1). Taxonomy (NCBI): domain Eukaryota; kingdom Metazoa; phylum Chordata; class Mammalia; order Dasyuromorphia; family Myrmecobiidae; genus Myrmecobius; species Myrmecobius fasciatus. The sequence continues at coordinate 137,431 of JAJPUD010002577.1, forward strand.
CACCCTCCCCATTCTAGGCTGGATATCCCTCTTTAGCCTCAGCTCCCACTCACCCCTTTGAGGGATGGTGATGATGATGGTCCTAATAATAACTGATAATAATAGCTCAACTTTCTATAGCGCTTTGGGGTTTGCAAAGTGTTATCTCATTCCATCATTTCAGTAATCCTGAGAAGTAGATGCTATTATCATCCTCATTTTACTAATAAGGAAATTGAGAGAGTTAGAAGTTAACTAGTTTGTGCAGGGAGTGAAGGAGAAATCTGGTGGCAATTGGTCGTAGTACTACGTGAGCCTGGACAGTCAAAGAGAGAGGGGTTAAATAGCAGGCTAAACTCTAAGGTTCCAAAGGCACTGTGATCAGTCACTATGCATCTACTATGTCCCAGATGAGGCAGCTGGGTGGCTCAGTAGACAGAGACCTGGGCCTAGAGTTCAAATTCAGCCTCAGACACTTACAAGTCACTTAGCATTTTTTCCTTAATCTACTGAAGAAGGGAAATGGCAGACTTCTCCAGTATGTTTGCCAAGGAAACTCTATGGAAAATTTTGGTATCCAGAATATGAAAATATCTTTAGAAGAATTGTACATATTTAGCCTATATTAGATTGCTTGCTGTCTTGGGGAGGGAGGAGAGGAGAGAGGGGGAGAACAATTTGGAAGATAAAATTTTGCAAAGGTGACGGTTGAAAACTATGGTTTACAGAGTCATGGAGTATTAGATGTGATTGAATGACTACACAATAACAATAATTGCTGAACAACAAAAGATGAGCCAAGAACTGTGGATACAGAGAAAGGCAAACAATCAACCCTGCTCTAGAGGAATGAAAATTTTAATATGAAGGGAATAGGTGTGTGTGTGTGTGTGTGTGTGTGTGTGTGTGTGTGTGTGTGTGTGTGTATCTTTCTCTGTGTGTCTTTTTGGGTGAAGAACTTTGCTAAAATAGTGTCTGGGACCCAGGTCTGGAGGCTCAGGGACTCAATGATCAGAGAAATAATAGAACCAGTGCAAGGATGACAAAGGATGTAACCTTTGTAAGAGACTTCAGGATGAGTGCAGAGATCAATACTTCCAGGCATGAATCCTTAGGGATCCAGCCAAGTTCATTAATGCTAGTAAGAGTTAATAGTCCTGCATTTAAATCCTATTTTTGAGGTCTTCTATCTCTTCAACCTTGCAGATTTTCCCTCTTTGGACCTCATTTTCTTATCTGTAAAAGGAGAAATTGGGCAAGATCATTTCTAAGATCCCTTCCAGCTCTAGATAGATGATCCCCTAGACATAATGCTGAGAGAGAACTAGCCAATAAGGACATTTGGCCTCTGCCTTCTTGTGTCTACATTTTCTGTGAATAGAGGGGATAAAATGAAGTACTAAGTTAGGATCTTATCAGTTTTGAAAGGTTAGAATGACCATCCCAGCTCTAAGAGCTGGAGTCTAAGCCTGAATAGGAGAACAAATTCGAAGAGAGAAAGGAAGGGAGGAGAAATGGAAAGAAAGGAGGAAGGAAGGAAGAAAGGAAGGAAAGAAGGAAGGAAGGAAAGAAGGAAGGAAGGAAGGAAAGAAAGAGAGGGAGGGAGGAAGCAAGCAAGCAAGGAAGGGAGAAACGAAGGAAAGAAGGAAGGGAGGGAGGAAGGAAGAAAGGAAAGAAAGGAAGAAAGAAGGAAGGAAGGAAGGAAGGAAAGAAGAAAGGTAAGAAGGGAAGGGAGGAAGAAAGGAAGGTTGTCAGGCAGGAAGGGAGGAAGGAAAGCAGGAAGGGAGGAAGGAAAGAAGGCAGGAAGGAAGGAAGAAATGAAAGATGGGAGAAGACATCATGGCCCCAAGGACAAACTCAAAAGGCAGCCATGGCAACAGCCACAGTAGCAGTGACAGCCCAGAGTCCCACAGGGAAGCAAAGCATGGAGGACAAAGGAATGGAAATAAGGGAGGAGGGAAAGAAGGAAGGGAAGGAAGGGGAGGAGGAAAGGAAGGAAAGGAGGAAGGAAGAAGTAAAGGGGGGAGGGACGAGGAGAAGAAGGGGTGAAAGGAGGGAAAGAAAGAAGTAGGAAGAAATGAGGGAAGAAAAGAGGAAGGAGGAAAGGAAGGAAGGGTGGAAAAGGAGGAAGGGAGGGAGGAAGAGAGAGAGGGAGGGACGGTAGAATAGAAGGAAGTGAGGGAGGGAAGGTAAAATAGAAGGAAGTGAGGGAGGGAGAAATTAAGGGAAAAGGGAGAAAGAAGGAAGGTAGGTAGGAGGGAAGAAGGAAGGAGGAAACAAAGAAGGAAGGATATAAGCATTTATTAAGTATCAACTATGTGTAAAACACCATACTTTACAAAGAAAGTGGCTTTACAAACATCTCTTTTGAAGGATTTGGCTTAGCAACATATAAAGGCAATAGCTAAGACCCAAGGTTTTGATTCTTCCAGCAGTTTTACCACACAATTACGTGAACCTTGTAAAACTAACATTAGTAGTGGTCCCTTTTAGTGGAACCCATAGTCCCCAGATACTGAGATGATAAAAGTATAACATGTCCTTTGGTTCATGCTTGAATTTTCAATTTTCAACCCTCTTCATAAAAGCTAATTGGGTGGTTGATATTGGGATACAAGTCAGTGAAGATTAATCCTTGGAGGAAAATACCAAAATGAAGGCTTGAGCCAAGAACATTAGAAGAATTCCACATCTCTTGGGGGTCCTCCTAGAAACCTGATGAAGAGAATGTAGCCAGGTGCACAATAGGAACTCTAACCTAAGCTATTAGTGTTTTGAATGACCAGAGTTTCTCTGTGCTGCAATAAGCAAATAGAGGTTCTGTAGATATTCAAATAAAGGGGACAAGATGTAACCCAGGAAACACAAGTGAGCTTTTCATGTCCCATTGCTGATTGAAAGCTCTCCAAGGATCTTCAGTCATAGACTCAATATTTCCTCATTAGTTACTAACATAGGAATGGAACGTCATATTTTCCAATATTAAAAGCATTTATCTCAGATCCTACACTATGAAAATGAGATACTGACACTTTATAACTGCTTAAACCTTTAAATTTCAGGACTGCTTTGAAAATCATGCTTCTTCTAATCCCTTAAATTATTATGATACTTCAGTTACTATTTGAGAGTTTGTTGTTGTTGTTAAACCTTTGAGTGTTAGTTCTTCCTGAAGAAACTGGGAAATGGAACATAAATTTGCCATTGAGAGAGGTCAGTCTTGAAAGGTGAGAAAGCCCAACTCCCAGTGTCTTCTCAGCTGCAGCTGATGACTGCAGCCCTGAGCACTTGCTGATGAGGTCCATGTAGAGATAATGTTGGTATGACTCTTTGACTGATGAGAGCCTTTGAACTCAAGCTTTCCCCATTGGGATTTTCTGCCTCAGAAAAACTCAACCCTCCCTCCTATTGAAATCTTCCTCAATTTTATGTGATTCTATAATAATTCAATTTTTAGCTTTCCTAAGGAACATCAAGTCATAGCGTGGGAAAGTGAAGAAGGACCAGTGTAGAGTGCTTAGCTGAGGTGCCCATGCATCCCAATAGGTGATATAAATGATAGTGTGCTAGATATGGACTCAGAAAGATCTGAGTCCAAATTTGGTGACAGGTCCTACTCTGCACCCAGGTAGGTAGTTTAATCTCTATTTACCTGTTTCCTTATCTGTACAAAGGGGAAAACAGCAGCACACACTTTCCAGGATTGTTGTGAGGATCAATGAGGTAATAATTATAAGGGTTTAGCAGGACTTAGAATGACATAGTAGGTGCTATATGAATGTTAGTTGTTAATTACTATTAATTATTATTATTCCCTATCCTAAGGGAGGATTTAAGAAGATGGGCAAAGGTGGTCGTGGAGAATCACTTCAGGGAAGAAATGCAGAAAGGAGATGGAGTGCAAGCTATTTTAAGCAAAGGAATATTGAAGGGGTGTTTTGTGAGAACTCCTTTCTCATTCAGCAAACATTTATTCACTGCCTTCTATGTCTCAGATGCTGAGGATGAGAGATGAGGAAAAAAAATGGAAAGTCTATCTTGATAGAGCATACTATTCAATAAAGAGAAAACCAAATGTCCAAAGATTATTCTAATACAAGATAGAAGTAGTAACTTCTCATAAAGAAATAATATGAAGAGGGAGAGAAATTGGGAATCATTTATAGAGAAAATCTATGGAGATAGGGATGGGAGGAGTTGGGCAAATAGTAGGTCAATAGTAGGAGGCAAGTGAAGCCAGAGTGGGGAAAAGGGAAGGAATGATGTGGAGAAGAGGAAGTTAGATGGCAGCTGGTCCATTCAAGAAACCCGGAGCCATTATAGAAGGGAAGAATAACTTTAGGAGGAGTAATAATAGATAAGATAAAAACACAAGGATTCTAGAATTGGATTCTGAGACCAAAGAGTTGCCTTTCTAAGATCCAAATTTTGAATATGGGACATGTCCTGTGATGGCGATGTCTAAAAGATGAGCATGTCTGTGTATAGCTAAAGTGGGAATGTGTGTGTATATGTGGTGAGAAGAAAAAGAAGTATCTGTACCTTATTTCATCAGTGATTTAAAGTTGTAGATTAGAGGTAACAAATATATGGTCAGTGAACTGCATTGTAGCTCACAATATTTCCAAACCCGAATTCTGAACCAGATTAAGACATTAGGAAATACTCTAAAAAAATTAACAAAAATACAATAGAATGTAGATAATGCTGTTTTATGATTTTTTCTAAGTAAATGTGTAGCTTATACTTATGTATAGTCTGAGTGACATCACTAATGTAGAAAATAAAATTATATGCATGGCATAAAGCTACAATGGTTAGCTAACATGTTGGAAGAGATTATGTGTCCCAAAAGTTCTCAATCACCTCCAACAATGATGTAAACCTCACTTCTCATATTGATAATGCAAAGTCATAAACTTGGGTTAAAAAAAATCATCATTACAGAATAGGAGAAATGTGATTGAATGGGAACATGATTTAGTGGTGGTGGTATAACATTGGTATTGGGATCTCCTTCTTCCAAATGCAGATCAGCAACTGCTCTGCAACTTTCAGTCTGAGCTGATGAGTTGATGACAAATTCACTCTGAGTCAATAGGATGATTGATGTCATGGCTAAAAGTGCTGATTAGCTCCCAGAACCCAAGGGTACCAGAACGTGAAATGATGGCCCCATTTCCCTAGTCTTAATATATGTGGAGTGTCCAGTGCTAAGTAACCAATAGGGAAGAAGGATTTGGTGGAGTAGAAAGAAGGGTGAATTTAGAGGTAGGAAGAAGTAGATTAAAATTCTGCCCCTGACTGGTCAGTCATATAACTGCTTCAAGGTACTTACAACTTTTAACACAATGCCTTCTTGATAGATTGGGATCTGTGTTGTCAATGGGGAAATTTCCAACCTAAAGAAATCACCAGTCCTTGATGTAAAGATATACTGTTTTATTGACAAATGTAGTATGTCAAAAGCAAGGTTATCAAGAGGAGAGAGGGCCCTAAAACTATGAAAACAGTTTGAAGGAACTGATGGGGTTATCCTAAAAAAGAGATTATAGGATACAGGATTGCTGTCTTCATGTATTGGAAATATTTAACATGAAGAAGGCTTAGCCTTCGTATTTGGATCTATAGGTAAAACCATGTTCTCTTCTTGTTATTGCTGTTGCTGGGGTCAAAGAAGCAGTTACTAGGAGATTCCAGATCAACAAAAGGAAAACCTCCCTAAGATTCAGATCTGCTCAATAGTGGAATAGTCTGCCTTATGAGGCAGTGAACTCTTCATTACTGAAAGTGTTCTAAAAGAAGCTGGGGGACCTGGGAACTGGAAAGCAAGCACAATGCCTCAGAGATAAGTTATAATGAAAATGAATGAATGAATGAATAAGAGCTTTTCTTTGTCTAGGAAGACATTGAACTAGATTACCACTGAGGTTTGTTAAGTAGGTTATCTCAAAATATGACTGGGATGGAATAATTGATTGTGTCGTTACCCAAGCATTGATCAGAGACCATTGCAAAGACAATTTCTGGACAGTGTTAAGTTGAAGATAATCACATACCTGGTCCTTAAATTCATTTATTATTTTACTCTCTCTCCAGGGTAAAAGGAAATTTCCTGCAACACGGTGACATTTGTCATTTGAGGAAATTTTCACCTGCAGTTGTCTTCAGTTGAGGCAAAAGGAGCCCAAGATACTTTTATTCTCTTACCCCAAATCCTTACTCTTTCCAGGGAGACTAGTAGGCTTCAGGACAGTTCTGCCTTTCCCCATCTACTTTTACTTAGAATCATCCTATTCCATCTGCGAAGGAATATGGGCCAGGAATATAAACCAGATACATACAGGGTTGATTTGCTCTATCATCTTCCTCTCAGCCTTCCTCCTTAGGGACAATGCTACACTAACAAACAATGCTGTGTAGGATATTGGGGAAAGGTGATTCTGAATATAGAAAGGGATTCACTTGCATAGAAGTTAGAGCTCTTCCAGAATGGAGGGAACCACCTGAAGAAGCAGTGTGACCTCCATCAATGGAGGTCTGGGAGAGCAGAGAATAGAATTCTTAGGCAGATCCTAATTGATTGTGATGCGCTCTAAGATTCTGTGAATTTGGAAGTGGGAGATAAGTTAACTTGTGCAGCAATAATTAAATTAGTTTTTATTTGAAGCAAATGGTTGGGAGGGGAGAAGAGATATTTATACTAGGAATAAATGCAGATGGCTGCAGCAAGATTATATTCCAGGAAATCTCCTAATGAGTACTCCAACAGAAAGACATGTTCTCAGAGTGTTTGTCTTCCCACAGTAACTTGTCACTGCTTGCCAGTCATGCCATCCATTCCCCACTGGAGAGCCCAGCCTGATTCTGAGCGTGGAATCATTTGGTCTTGATGTTATTTCCAGGCCAGAACTGGAGCTTGCTTGAAAAGGGACAAATTGTGATAAATTATGTGCAGTGTTATTCTCTGGTGATTGATTGCCCACCGGGTCGTTATTTTCCTGCAAAGCTCGCTCTGAAATTGAACTGTGTTTCCCAGAAATAAGACAAACACTTTACTCTGATTCATCGGCCTCCACGATTCTTCTGAAAGAGCTTGGTTTTTGTTTTCCAGCCCCCCATCATTTTGGTGGGCCTGAGCCCCTCTGTGGGAGAGGGGCAATTGCTGTGGTTGGAATCTTAATTATATCTCTCAATACTAATTGACTTATGCAAACCAGAGAGAGGCTTTGCTAATATAATAGGCAAACAGTCACTAACAATCTATAGTGGCAAGACTGACAATCAGTGCCTGAGGTCACTGGTCTCCTTGGAAGAGAAAGGCCCAACTTTGAATTTCAAGGTCATTTTACCACTTAACTTGGGTCTAATCTCTCCCACAGGATTTCTGATTTCCTTTCACTAACAGAATCAATATAGCCGTTAACACACATTGATGATTTTGCTCAATTGATCTAAAGTTGGCTTAAAAAAAATCTTCTAAAATATAAAATTCTCTATTCCTCTGCCAGTGTAAAAATACTTGATGAGCTATGTTATTAGCACTTATCTCTGTGAGAAGAAATCAGCATGAGATGTGGAATTAAAAGAAAATGTTTTCTCCAAGGCATCTTGGTGATATTAGAGTGACCAAGGGCACATCAGATTCTTTAAAAACTTGTGTATTGGTAAATTTATTTTGTTGCTCCTCATTTTGAAAAGGAATCCATAACATTATGGAGCTAAGTTCAAGATCTTCCTCACTGACAACTCCCCTCCACATTTTATAGCAAGCCTGAGTCAGTGTCCGACAAATGGCTCCCCATACCTTTGATTTCTGAAATTGGCTAAAAAGGCTAGCACCTTATAGGCTCTTTTATTTATTTATTGAGTTTTGACTGAAACCAATAAACAACATGATTTAGCCCAATAATGAGATATCCCTAAAGCCCAAGTAAAACCCTGAGACAAAATTATTTCAGCAGGAGAATTGCTAAAACTCCTTAAAAAGTTTCTCACATCTTTGATTCAGGTACACAGTTTAATGAGGGCTTCTGGGGATTTATAAGTATCTTTGCTGTGTTTCCACTGCTTCCTGAAGATGGGAACAATATGACTTTTCACATGCCATTTGAAATCTGGATGGCTGAGTTCTTCATTTTTTATAGCACAGTAATATTCCATCACAATCTTAAAACACAACTTGTTCAGCCGTTCCTTAATTGAAGGGCATTTCTGCAATTTGCAGTTCTTCGCCACAACAAAGAAAACCTTGGTAAATGATGTAAGATATTAGTTTAGATCTAGTTTCTGACATACTGCTCTCCAGTTTTCTAAACAGTTTTTAACAAATAAAGAATTCTTTGCCCCAAATTTTAAATCTGTATACTTGCCAAATGCATCATGTTTTTATTACTTTCCTCCATTTAGAGTGAAGTTAAAGCAGGTCCCTGGCCAGCAATACCCAAATGTTCCCTGGCTTGCTTCTAGAATGGATTTGAGAAATAATAAGGATGAAAAGAAATGAAGTCTCATATCATCACTTATAAAAACTACTCAAGGGAGGTGGGAGCATTTAGGGGAATGGAAATTTTAGTGGAGAATCTCCATTTCAAAGGTTATGGGATAGGAAAAGAAAGTCTAGAGAGTTTGAGGTAGTTAAAATACTAACATATTCAGTCTATTATGATCCCAAAAATCAATGAATTTATCAACAAGCTTTTATTAAGAATCTACTATATATGAGAATTTTAGGAGGATGGTGGAGGTGGAGAAAATTCCAAATTCTCCAAATTTCCCCCACAAAGAAGACAAAATAATGCCACAGAAATAACATAGAGAAAAATAAACAAGAATTGGGGGCAGAACAGTGGAGGGGAAGATTGAGGGAACCTTTGCTGGATAAAGGATGCTAGGCTTAGCTGTACTGTCAAGATATGGCCCTAGGTGAAAAGGAACTAACATATCCTTAGTTAATGCATAAGCTTTAGGGTAGGGAGGTTGCTGGCTAGAGAATTTACAGGAGGGGTAATTTCTTGGTTTTGGTTCTAGACCAGATGAGAGAACTGAAATAGGATTTGAGGCCAAAGGCTCTACCTCAACATCTCAAGACTAGAGCTGATTACAATGCCAAGTTGCTTTAAAAAAAAAAAAAAAATAGGCAAAAGAGAAAGAATTCAAGCATAGAAAGATATGGGAATAGAGAAGACTGGGATTCACCTTCAAAGGTGGATACTAAAGTGAGAAAAAGTCTCTCGTACCCCAAAGAGTAATATCAAATGGTCACAAAAGAATTCATAGAAGAAATTAAAAAGACTTTAAAAATCAAATGAGAGAGATTGAGGAAAAAATTTTAAAACTAAGAACAGTGCAAGAAAAACAAGACTATGAAAAGAAAACTAACTAGAAAAGGAAATACATAGTCTTTTTAAAAATTAAATTAAATTGTTTTTGTTTTTACTAAAGCTTTTTTCTTTTTGTTTGTTTGTTAAAGCTTTTTATTTACAGAACATATGAGTAAATTTTCTATATAGACCTTTGCAAAACTTTCTGTTCCAAAGTTTTCCCTCCTTCCCCCCACCCCCTTCCCTAGATGGCAGGTAGTCTAATACATGTTAAATATTTTAAAATATATGATAAATCCAAAATATGTATACACATCAATACAATTATCTTGCAGCACAAGAAAAAACAACCTAAGAAGGAAAACAAAATGCAAGCAAACATCCACAGAAAGCACTAAAATGCTATGTTGTGGTCCACACTCAGATCCCACAGGTCTCTCCCTGGTGTATATGGCTTCCTTCATCACTGAATAATAAGAAGTGGTTTGCATCACCTCATTGTCGAAGAGAACCATGTCCATCAGAATTGATCATCATTTAGTCTTGTTGCTGTATATAATGATCTCCTGGTTCTGCTCATTTCACTTAGCATTACTTCATGTAGGTCTCTCCAGGCCTCTCTGAATTTATCCTGCTCGTCGTTTCTTATAAAACAATAATATTCCATGACATTCATATACTATGATTTATTCAGCCATTCTCCAACTGATGGGCATCCATTCAGTTTCCAATTTCTTGCCAGTATAAAAAGGACTGCTACAAACATTTTTGCACATGTGGTCCCTTTCCCTCCATTAAGATCTCTTTGGGATATAGGCCCAGAAAACACTGCTGGCTCAAAGGGTATGGACAGTTTGATAACTTTTTGAGCATAGTTCCACATTGCTCTCCAGAATGGTTGGATCCATTCACAGTTGCACCAACAATGTATCAGCGTCCCAGTTTTCCCACATCCCCTCCAACATTTGTCATTATCTTTTCCTGTCATCTTAGCCAATCTGACAGGTGTGTAGTGGCATCTCAGAGTTGTCTTAATTTGCATTTCTCTGATCAATAGAGATTTAGTGTCTAGAAATAGTTTCATTTTCTTCATCTGAAAATTGTCTGCTCATATTCTTTGACCATTTTTCAACTGGAGAATGGCTTGAATGCTTATAAATTTGAGTTAATTCTTTATATATTTTAGAAATGAGGACTTTATCAGAACATTTGAATGTAAAATGTTTTCCTAGTTTATTGCTTCCCCTCTACTCTTGTCTGCATTAGTTTTGTTTGTACAAAAACTTTTTAACTTGATATAATCAAAATTATCTATTTTGTGATTAATAATGATCTGTAGTTCTTCTTTGGTCACAAATTCCTTCCTCCTCCACAGATCGGAGAGGTAAACTATCCTATGTTCTTCTAATTTGTTTACAATATCATTCTTTATGTCTAGATCATGAATGCATTCCGACCTTATCTTGGTATATAGTGTTAGGCGTGGATCTATGCTTAGTTTCTGCCATATTAGTTTCCAATTTTCCCAGAAGTTTTTGTCAAATAGTGAGTTTTTATCCCCAAAGCTGGGGTTTGTCTTTGGGTTTGTCAAACACTAGATTACTATAGTCATTGACTATTTTGTCCTGTGACCCTAACCTATTCCACTGATCAAGTACTCTGTTTCTTAGCCAGTACCAAATGCTTTTGATGACTGCTTCTTTATAATATAGTTTTAGATCTGGTACAGCTAGGCCACCTTCATTTGTATTTTTTTTTTCATTAATCTCCTTGAAATTCTCGACCTTTTGTTCTTCCAGATGAATTTTGCTGTTATTTTTTCTAGGTTGGTAAAATAATTTACTGGGAGTTTGATTGTTATAGCACTAAATAAATTGATTAGGTTAGGTAGTATTGTTATCTTTATTATATTTGCTCGACCTATCCAAGAGCACTTGATATTTTTCCAATTGTTCATATCTGACTTGATTTGTGTGGAGAGTGTTTTGCAGTTTTTCTCATAGAGATCCTGACTTTCCCTTGGCAGATATATTCTCAAATATTTTATACTATGGACAGTTATTTTAAATGGAATTTCTCTTTGTATCTCTTGGTGTTGGATTTTGTTAGTGATGTACAAAAATGCTGATGATTTATGTGAATTTATTCTGTATCCTGCAACTTTGCTAAAGTTGTGGCTTATTTCTGATAGTTTTTTAGTTGATTCTCTAGACTTCTCTAAGTATACCATCATATATTTGCAAAAAGTGATAATTTGGTTTCCTCATGACCTACTCTAATTCCTTTAATCTATTTTTCTTCTGTTATTGCCAAAGGTAGCATTTCCAATACAAAATTGAACAGTAATGGTGGTAGTGGGAAACTTTGTTTCACCCAGCTTTTTATTTTTCAAAACACATGTATAGATAATTCTGTAACATTAGCCCTTGCAAAACCTTGTGTTCTAGTTCCTTCCCTTCTCCCCCCAACCAACATAGCAAGTCGTTCACTATATGTTAAACATGGCAGAAATAGATGTTAAATCCAATATATGCATATATATTTATACAATCATCTTGCTGTACAAGAAAAATCAAATCAAACCAGAAAAGAAAATGATGAGGAAAATAAAATGCAAGCAAACAACAACACAAGAGTGAAAATGCTATATTGTGAACCACACCCATTGTTGAAGTGAGCCACATACATCAGAATTGATCGTTGTATTTTTATATCATTGGATTTTTTTCTTTTTTTTGTATTCCTGAATCTCAGAATCTTGTGCCTGACACATGATATATGGTGCTTTCTTCAGCTCCCTCAGACTCACTTTCCTCTTCCTATAATGTGATTATTATTATAATTATTATACTCAGTGAACAATATATATTATATCTGAAGCTGCCAGCTAGCATATATATGAAGGTGCCAGAAAGCAAATACACAAGAGTGGTTCTTTCTTTCTCCAACTCATTTACAGATGGGGAAACTGAGATAAATAGGGCTAAGTGTGTTGATTGGGATACCCCTCTATGAAGTGTCTGAGATTTGAAATAAAAAAGATAAGTCTAACTGACTGTAAGCCTGGTGCAATGTGCATGTCATTTATCTATCATCTCTCTATCTCTCTATCTCTCTATGTATGTCTGAATATCTATATCTATTTATCTATCATCTAGCTAGCTAGCTGTTTATCTCTTTTTTCATCTATTTATCCATCATCCATCCATCCATCCATCTATCTATCTATCAATCTCTCTGACTATATATCATCCAACTGCTTTCTGAACTACTGTAGCTAAAACAAACAAGCAAACAAATGAATAAGTGAATGAATATACACATACACAAATCATCCCTTGACTTGATACCACTGGACCAGTTTCTCCACTTATAACTCCCCTGGTTCTTGGACACATAACATGGTGAGAAGTCCAGTCTTTTTAACTCAATAATAGAGAGGATCTTTCCAAGCTATACCCAACAATATGATAAACAGCTCAAGGAGGATGTGCATGTATGTGTATGTGCATGTGTGTATATATACATGGATATACATGTACACACAAGTGTATCACACTGTATAGATGTATACACCTTCTACTTGATGCATTGTCACAGTATATATACATATATACATGTATATGCATGTCACAGTGAATATGTGTATGTATGTATAATAAAGCTATAGATGCACATGTACACCTATACATGGGATCTTGGGTAAGAGCCACAACTTTTCATCATCTGTAAACCAAAGGGGTTGGAGTGAGTCTGGTACAGCAGGAGTCTGCTAACTGACAGGTATCCCGAAGCCCAAACATGTTACAATTCTATTAGCTGACATTGCTGTCAAGCTTTAACCTTTCCCAAGCATTCCACACACTTGGTCACATTTGCACCCCCAAACAGCCCCCTGAGGTGGGCGTCTCAAGCGATTGTGATGAGGAAGCCAAGACACATGGGCCTTGGTAGCCCAGTTAAGGGGGAAGGTTGGAAACCAGGTATTCCTGATTCCAGGTCTATGGCAGGAGAATGGTGAATGGCTATTTCATGAATGCTGCGGTCTGGATAGTTCTTTTCCATAGGGTGCTGGACCCCACTCCTTCCTTTTCCCTTGGTCTCTATTTCACTCTCCATTCTCTCAGCCTGAAAGCTTCTTCTTTATTTACCACAAAGTTTTTTAAAGGGCTAAAAAAGACCTGTGGCCTGGATGTGTGTGGGGAGGAGTTTTTAATAATGAATGGGAGGATTCACTGGGAGGAGGAAGAGGAATAGCCTCATTAGACTTCCTGGAGAGCCTGAGCAGCTTTGGCATAATCAGGGCCCAACACAAGTTATGGATCACCATCTGAAAGGGGGATGACAGCCATTTTATGAAGAGCCGCCTCCATCACAATGCAGTCTTCATGAGCAGCTTACAGTGAGCCCATCTGGGCCCAGAGCTCTTAATATTTAAATATCATTCAAGAGTTTATGAACTGTCTGGATAGGCACCTCTGTCTGTTGATTCTACAGATTTACTTCTTTCTGGTCCTGTTATTTATGGATCTAAATTCTCCGACTAAGTCTCCAAGCACCATTTTATTGGACTTGAAGGGAAAAAAATACTTAGAAAATGTTTTTCCCCCACCCACCCAAAAGCTCTCCTGGGGCCTGAAGTGCTCAGAAATCAAAGGAAGCTTTAACTCCTGTGACCTCCAAGGGACTTGTATTCTCTCCCAGACCTGTTGAACTCCCAGACCAGTGGACTATCTTGGATAAAAGGGGACTTAGAAAGTAAAAGAGGAATTGTCAAGTTGTCAAAGGTCCCAAAAGATAGAACATAGTATGTGAAAACTGGGAAATACTAAATTTCAGAGGATGCAAGAACTAAGAGGGACTTCAAAAAAATAGAACGTAGTATGTCAGACATGAAAACCATATGATAATATATAACATAGAATATAAAAACTGGGAGGAATGTTAGAGTCCAATCTTTCCATGTTATGGTGTGTATGTGTGTGTGTGTGTGTGTGTGTGTGTGTGTGTGTGTGTGTAGGGGTGGGGAGGTGACCAGTGAGCTCTTACTCCTTAGAGCATGTTCACTATGCCACCCTGCTGTGAGCCTATGTGGAGGTTTGGTAAGCCTACTTCTGGAAATACATAATGGAAGGGTCCTTTCCTGTTTTGTGGTTGCTGAGAGATAACTGAGTGTGCATGAGAGAGTGAGGAGATGCATCTTTCCCCTCATCCCTGGTACAAATGAGGCAAGAATTCTGTAGGCTTCCTCATGTAGAGAAAGGAGCTTGAAACTCTCTCTCCCCATCTGACTTCCATGTGTCCACGAACACCTGGTAACTGTCTTCGGTCTGTTATGTTTCCTGATCTTAGACAAATAACTATAAGAGACAGAATGGGTCAGAATTATGGGCTTTAGAAGATCAGGGAGGCAATTAAAGTCTTCCAAATAATCATATTTCTTGGAACTAGTAGCTAAGCCTGGTGAGAAGGCTTTCTCCGAAAAGTGGTCTGTTTGACTCACCCTAGCCTTGGGTTGACAAGGCAGATGAGGCAAAACGTTTTGCAAGTATCCATTATTAATGCCTTAGTGAAATGAACTTTCTGGGGATGCTGAGAAATGTTAAAAGGATTCCCTTGGCCAGGAAGTAATCTCCTCCATACGTTTTAAAACGACATCTCAAAGTTTGAATCCACCCTCTCTGTGGACTGAATACATATACATATGCATATACTTATACATATATATACATGTATACATAAACATTTATATGTATATAAGAGTATGTATATGTGTGCATATATTTATATATGTATTTATGTATATGTATATGTAGAGAATATTATGTTCCCAATTTCAGAAGCTTCTCCTTGCTCTTGCTTCTCAATAAATATCACTGTAGAAAACTATTAACTGGGTAATTGATATTGAGGAGATCTTAATTGGTCAGCTTGGAATTCAAGAATGTAAGTACTAGAGAAAACCTCCAAAATCTTAGGCTGAACCCCAGCACTATGGAGAGAAAGGCTGTGGGCACATGTGGGAACTAGATCTACTTGGTGAAGTGCTTGACGGCAGAAGACAATGAGCCCAGAGCCTGAGTGCTATATTTATAAAGGATGAAGAGAGGAAATATTTGCTCAAGAATACAGTGACTCTAGAGACATGTTGAGATGTTAGTCCAAGGCTCCCAGCTCCCAGAGCTTTTTCCACAGTACCACACTCATCACTTTGCTATTTGCAAACCCACTATTTGTTAACTCACTGGATAAAGAGGGGTGAGATCAGGTTGTTTTACATAAATGTCTAGTGAAGATGCTATTCTTGGGCTCAGGCTCGGGCTCAATGCAGTGGGAGACATAAAGGTTGTGAGGGATGCAATCTGTGTCCCTCAGAAGCACATCATTATGTAAGACTAAAAGTGCACTCCTTGGTCCATATCCAACTCCTGGATTAGCCTTGGAGTCAGGTCTAGGTCACCTTGACTCATGTTCTTTAAAACCAGACAACAGGAGCCCTCATCTCCAAGCCCAGGCTTTACAAGTCCTGTTACCTTGATCTATAGTTGCTTTTGCATCATGACTAGGAACCCTGTTTATTTATTCCTGCCCCAAGCAGACCAACTCCAAGAGCTTTTTGCTCTTGGAGAGCCCCCATGAATTAATGACAAAGCTATTTCCTATATATTTTTTCATGTGATTCCCACACACACTAATAAGACAGACAGAGCAAGAGTTTGGGGAGGGCTATCACTTAAGCTGTTAGGGTTTGCCAAGATCTTTTCAGAGCTGCTCATCCACCATTTGTGTCTGCCTGACACCTAACTCATCTGGGGTTCCAAGAAGTTGTAAAATACAGACAATTTCTGCATACAATAAACAAAACAATCTCTGAGACTTCTTCTCTCTCTGTACCCATTATCTAATGACTCCACTAATTCACTATCTAGTTAAAATGGTTCCAAAGTCAGAGATTTGCAGGAAGTGGTGAACTATATTTTTCAAAGGATAGGAACCCACAAAGGTAAGAATTGGTGGACTATATTTTTGAATGAATATATATATATATATATATATCTCATCAGTCAATCAATGACCATCTATTAAGTATCTCCCATATTAGGCACATCATATACAATACTGAATAATAATAAAGGAAATAATGTGGCTAATGGGGCAGGACAATGCTGTGTGTGTGGGAGGGTCATAAAGACCTTGTCCCTAGTCTTCATTTTATTTCCTTGTTTTTCCTCTGTTGTTCAAAACCATTCTATTCTTGCCAAGACTTTCTGAAAGTGACAGACAGTTCATTTCTTGAAAGGAGGAAAAAACAAGAAAAGCTTTGTTTTGATTTTTAGTTTTTCCTTAGGAAAGACTTCAACTATTCTCCAAAAGCTCTATAGACTTTTCTGGAAGTTCATCTAGAAGAGCCTGGAAGAGCACAGCCTTCCTATAAGGAAGATAAAGGATTCTAGCTAACACCAGAATCCTAAAACAGAAAAATCCCAGAATCTCATGTTCTGGTACATGAAAATACAATGGAGAGCCAAGATGGCATGCCTACCATAGACCAGGAAGTAGCAGAATAGGGAGGAGCAGAATGATGATAATGGTAGCCCAGACATCAAGAAGTATCAGTTGCTCTTTCACCACTAGTCTCAAGTCATTTTTTTTTTCCCTATGTGTTTTTATTCACATGAGATCTACATTTGTCCATTCTTTCATTGATGGTATGTGTATTCACGTATTCCCATGTTTATGAGAGGAATGTTTTATTCCTTTTTTTTGTTTTGCTATATTATTTCATTAGATTATTGAATAAAATATTACATGCTTACTATGGTCAAAGGTCTGTACTGAGTGCTGAAAATAGAAATAGAAAATTCAGGCAATCTTTGTTCTCAAAGAGTTCCTGTTCTAATGGGTGATAATGCATATGGAAAGTTTCAGCTGCAAGTCAAATGGAAAAGTTCTATGGTCTTCAGGGTGCAGTAGCAAAGTGAATTACTATTACTATTCACAAGTAAATTACTGCATCTTCTATAAGATCATTTCCACTGAAGAAATTATATTCCTTGCTGATAGTAAACTATTTAATGGGATTAAGAATTTTGTAAACAAAAACTTTCCTTTCTGAGTCTTCAGGAACACTTGGTACACTACATCTTTAAGAGATACTTCTCAGAATGATGGAAGAGGACATGGGGCTGGAACCCTTGTGATTTGCAAGAGCTTTGGAGTCAGGATTTTGCAATGAGATTGGATGAGATGGTGGTTAAAGTGATGCTGCTGGTGGTCTTTCCAAAGTGATTATGCAGAAATCATAGATTAGAGAGGAATAGCACAGATCTATAGCATTGAACTAATTGTGCCCTCTAGTTGACAAGCAAAGGTAGGAAGTGGTGAACTATATTTTTTAATGGATAGGAACCCACAAAGGTAAGAATCGGTGGACTATATTTTGAATGAATAGATTAGCTTCTCTGAGTTGGGCAATGCATCCAGATGCTGCATATAACTCTCTCCTAATTCCTCACAGGCAACATAATGTAAAGAAAAAAAAGGAAGGTAGAAAATGTGTCTGGAACAAAGATGAATTACTGGAAAATGTCTAGTTGTGTTGATTGAATGCTTTTGGCTATGGGAAACTAAGAGTACCTCCCTCTGAAGGCTTAATTTACAATCAGAAGCCACGGTGGCTTCCCAGATTTATAAAGAGAGGTGAATGTTGTCTAGCTGTGTACCTGAAGCAAGTTCATTCATTGCCATGCCCTCCTTCCAACTAAGGGTATCATGTGACTCGGTTCTGTCAGCAGCTGTATTTTCCATGTTTGTTAGATTCATGAGGAAATTAAAATACATACACATATTTTTATTTTTGCAGAAAAATTTGTGCGATCAATGATTCATGCCCCTTAAGTAAATGTTCTTTCATGATAAACCTCTTCTAAGATGCTCTCCTTCCTTAGTTCAGGAAATGTTGAACCATTCACAAGTTTTTCCTTGGTGCTTATTAATGGAAAGGTATTGAGAAGTCTGGAAGAAAGGATAGTATCAAAAGGGAGGAGTAAAGATTAAATTTTGGAATCATTCAAAATCACACAATCTCAGAGATATGAGGAACCTCAGAGAACATCAAGATCAAGCTCCTGCTGGTACATGAATTCATTTTCCAGGAACAACACCTGCAATCCAGATATTGTGTCATTTTTCTCCTTTTCACATTAAAATTTTTTTTGATGTCTTTTGTATTTAAATTACCTAAATTTTCCCTCATTTTCCTTCTCTCTCATCCCTATAAGAGAGTCATTCCAAAGAGCAAATAATTTTATGGGAAAAGGAGGTAGAAGAAAAAAAAAGTCTTAAAACTGGTAAATAAATTTTCAAAAATCTGAAAATTTGTATATCTGTTGCATAGCTGTGGATATCTCATCTCTAAAAAGGAGCTCCAGGAGGGACCTTTTTATATCTGTTTCTAATTCTTTGGAATTTTCCAATGATTGTCATTTTGGATTATGTTGTGATGGTTGTTCTTTCTATTTACATTGTTGCCATTATGAATACTTATTTCATGGCTCTGCTTACTTCAAAATATTTTTTAAAATGGAGCTTTGGGGGGAGATCTGAAAGGGTGAAGTAAAGTTCCTTCCAAATATTTAAAAAAATGATACTTCTAGTCAAATTCTGCAGTGACAGAACTAGTTAAAAGTTGGAATAAAACCATTTTCTCATCCAAGACAACTCCATCAGCAAGAAAGACCTATTTCATTTTCAGAGAAATAAATTAAAGTCATTTCTAGTCATATGAAAAAATGGTCTAAGTCACTATTGATTAGACAAATGAAAATTAAGACAGTTTTGAGGTAACACTACGTACCTCTCAGATTGGCTAAGATGACAGGAAAATATAAGGATAAATATTGGAGGGTTTATGAGAAAAGTGAGGTACTAATACATTGTGGGTGGAATTGTGGACTTATCCAACCATTCTGGAGAACAATTTAGAACTATGCCCAAAAGACTACCAAACTTTGCATTTTCCAGCAATGTCTCTACTGGGCTTATATCCCAAAGAAATCATAAAAAGGGGAAAAGGCCCACATGTGCAAAAATGTTTATGGCAGCCCTTTTTGTAGTGGCAAGGAACAAGAAACTGAGTGGATGCCCATCAACTGGGGCATCAGCTAATTAAATTATGGTTTATGAAAGTAATGGAATATTATTGTTCTATAAGAAACAATCAGAATGTAGCAATATCAATACTAAATATATATGCACCAAGTGCAATAGCATCCAAATTCCTAGGGGAGAAATTAAGACAGATGCAAGAAGAAATAGACAGCCAAACTATACTAGTGGGGGATCTCAACCTTGCTCTCTCAGAACTAGATAAATCAAACTACAAAATAAACAAGAAAGAAACTAGAGAGATAAACCAATTGTTAGAAAAGCTAGGTATGATAGATCTATGGAGAAAGTTGAATGGAGACAGTAGGGAGTTTACTTTTTTCTCAGCAGTCCATGGAACCTATACAAAAACTGACCATGTGTTAGGGTATAAAACCTCAAAATCAAATGCAGAAAGGCAGAAATAGTAAGTGCATCTTTTTCAGATCATGATGCAATAAAAATCACATGCAATATAAGGCCAGGAGAAAATAAACCAAAAGTTAATTGGAAATTAAATAATCTAATCCTGAAGAATGAATGGGTGAAAGAGCAAATCATAGACACAATCAATAATTTCAT
>JAJPUD010002577.1:164172-227447 GCA_023553655.1 Myrmecobius fasciatus
CAAACCAGTTCCAGTTGTTCAGTGAAGAACACCATATACACCCAGAGTGAAGGATATGAAATATGGACCACAACGTAACATTTTCATGATCCCTATTGATGTTTGCTTGCATTGTTTTTCCTTTCTCTGGTTTTCTTTTTTTTCTTGTAGATAGGATTTTTCTTGCACAACTTGTCAACTATTATTACATTATTAACATGTAGTGGACTTCCTACCATCTAGAGGAGCGGAGGGGACTGGGGGTAAAAGTTGTAATGGAGAGCTTTGTAAAGATCAATGCTGGGGAACTACCCATACATATGTTATACAAATAAAAAGCTTCAATAAAAAAAAAAAAATAAAAAAAAAAAAGAAACAATCAGCAGGCTGATTTCAGAGAGGCCTGGAGAGACTTAAATGAACTGATACTGAGTGAAATGAGGAAAACCAGGAGAAAATTGTATACAGCAACAAGATTATGTGATGATCAATTCTGATGGACACGGCCCTTTTCAACAATGATGTGATTCAGACCAATTTCAGTAGACTCAGTATGGAGAGAGCCATCTGCACTCAGAGAGGGAACTATTGGGACTGAGTAGGGATCACAACATAGAATTTTCATCTTTTTGTTGCTGTTTGTTTGCTTCTTCCCTTTCTCATTTTCCCCCTTTTTGATTTGATTTTCCTTATGCAGCATGATAAATGTGGAAATATGTTTAGATGAATTGCACATGTATAACCTATATTGACAAAAGGAGAGGGATGGGGGAAAGAGGGGAAAAATTTGAAGCACAAGGTTTTACAAGGATGAATGTTGAAAATTTCCTTTGCACGTATTTTGAAAATAAAATCTACTATTAATAATAATAATAATAATAAAAACCCCAAACATCATCATTGAGAAAAAAAAGAAAAGAAAGGCCTGTCTCACTAGAATGAGAGGAAGACCTGGATCACAAGGAAGTGTAAGCTCAATACTGGCAAAGCAGCAATAGGCCTTGAAGGTTACTGCATCAACAGCAATTGGTCAGAAAGAGATTACAGGTGACCCTTTGCTGGCCCAGGATTCAGGATTCTGTTGCATTGCCTATATGCAGATCTGGGTCAAAGTCCCCAAATGAAGAATAAACAGGAAAGAGAAATCATAAGGGAACCAATGAGGTTAAAAGGTTTACATTCCTCCATGAGAAGATGATATTTTTAACTCCCACAAATTTTATCAATATTAAGGCCATTAAAATATGTATATAGAGAGGACAATAGTTTAGGTTCAATATGATAGGGTATCTAAAAACATTAAATTAAGTGTTGAGAAAGAGGAATGCATTATGAGAAGATAGAGGGAGAGGTAAAATGAGATAAATTATTTCACATAAAAAAAGTGAAGGATGGGGGAAGCAGGGAGGAGGGAGAGCTTGAATCTTACTCAGAAATGTCTCAACGAGAGAATAACATACATATTCAGTTGGGTACAAAAACATATATTACCTACAGGACAATAGGGATAAGAAAACCTGTATGTGTGATGGTTGAAGAATCTGGTAGAAGAGAGGGCAGATTAAGAGAGACAGTGGAAGCAAAGTGAACTTTAGAGCAGGGACAAGTTAAAAAGAGAGAGAAAAGCATATACAGGGTAAAATAGGATGGAGGGAAATAAATATTTAGTATTCATAACTGGAAATGTAAATTGGATGAACTCGCCCATAAAATGAAAGCAGATAGTAGGATTGATTAAAAACCAGAATTCAGCATTATGCTCTTTACAAAAAACACATTGAAGCAGAGAGACACACACAGAGCAAAAATAAAGGACTGATGCAGAATCTGTCGTGCTTCAGCTGATTTTTTTTTTTTTTTTAGCAGCAGTAGAAATCATCTCAGACAAAAGAAAGGCAAAAATAGATCCAATTAAAAGAAAAAATCAGGGAAACTATATTATATTAAAAGGTCCATAGACAATGCCACTATCTATACTATAATACCAATTCTAAACATATGTGTACTAAATAGTAAAATAGCCGGAATTTTGTTGTTTTTGTTCTTGAGGAAATTAGGTTAGGTGATTTGCCTAGGATCACACAGCTAGGAAGTGTCATGTGTATTGAGGCTGAATTTGAACTCAGGACCTCCTGACTTTGGGACTGGTGCTCTAGTCACTATGTCATCTAGTTGTCCCAAATATTCAATTTCTTAAAGAAAAAAAAAAGTGAGTTATAGGAGAAAATAGTAAAACCATGCTATATTTGGGGATCTCAATTACTTCTCCCCAAATTAGACACATCTACTCATAAAATAAATAAGAAAGAAGAAAAGAAAATATATAGAATTTTAGAAAAGTTAAATAAGATAATCCTCTGGTGAAAACTGAATGAGACTAGAAAAGAATATATATTTAGCTGCATATAGCATCTTCACACAATTGAGCATTAAAAACCTCACAACTAAATACAGAAAAGTTGAAATATTAAAAATATTTTTTCAGAGCATAATGCAATAAATATTATATTCAATGAAGTACTATGGAAACACAATAAAATAAATTAGAAACTAAATAATCTGATTCCTAAAGAATGAATTGGTCAAAGAAAAAAATATAGAAACAACCAATAATTTGATTAAACAAAATGATAATACTGAGACAGTATATCAATACTTATAAGATGCAGCCCAAGTAGTAATTGGGGGGGGGGGAAATTATATTTCTAAATGCTTACATAAATAAAGTAGAGGATGAATAGATCAATAAAATGGGCATGCAATTAAAAAAGAGAAAATGAAAACAACCAGAAAAAGAACAAATTAAAAATTCCCAATTAAAAACCAAAATGGAAACCCTGAAAATCAAATGAGAGATTAATAAAATTGAAAGTGAGAAAACCAGTGAACTAATAAATAAAAGAGGTGTTAGTTTTTGAGGGGGGGGAGGAGAAAGTTGATTTGATTAGAAAAAAAGGAAAGGAAAAAACCAAACAACCACTATCAAATAAAAAGGTAAATTCACCATTAGGCCATGAGGAAATTAAAGCAATTATTGGAAGCTATTTTTACCCACTTATAAGTCAATAAATCTTACATTCTAAGTGGAATTGATGAATATTTAAAGAAAAACTTAAATTGTGAGATGAACAGAGGACAAAAGTATAATATTTTAATAATGTTATCTTAGAAAAAGAAATTAAATAAGCCATAAGTGAATTCCCTAAGAAAAAAAAGTCCTCAGGACAAGACAGATTTGCAAGTGAATTCTATCAAGCATTTAAAGGAAATTTATTTTTAACACTATATAAACTATTGAAAAAATAGTCAAAGGAAGAATCTTGACAAATTCGACAAAGGTGGTGCTGATATCTAAACATGGAAGAGCAAAAATAGAGAAAAAGAAACAAAACGATAGACTAATTTCCCTAATGAATAGTGATGCAAAAAATTAAATAAAATAAAGTATTACATTTTAAAGATACCCCCACTTATTTTCCAGTGTCTTTGTATTTTCTTCATTTACTAGAATGTAAGTACCTTGAGCATAGGAAATCTCTTGTTTGCTTGAATTTATGCTCCCCACACCTAACACAATGTTTTGAACATATTAAGTTCTCAGTAAATATCTTCCTTCATTTTTAATAAATAGCTTCTTTACTCCCTCCCTCCTTTCTTCCCTATTTCCCTCCCTTCCTCACTCCCTTCGTTCCTCCTCCCTTCCTTCTTCCCTCCCTACTTTCTGCTTCCTTCCTTCCTTCCTTCCTTCCTTCCTTCCTTCCTTCCTTCCTTCCTTCCTTCCTTCCTTCCTTCCTTCCTTCCTTCCTTCCTTCCTTCCTTCTTTCCTTCCTTCCTTCCTACCTTTCTTCCTTTCTTCCTTCCTTCTTTCTTTTCTTTCTCCATTCTCTTTCTGTCTCTCTCTATATTATATACATACATATATATTATATGGAAACACAAGTACATTAATGTATGAATATGTTATCTCATTCATTAAGATATAAACATCTTGCCATAAAGGTTTTTCATTTATTGTATTTGTATCCTCACAACCAATTACAGTTCCAGGCACTTGATAGTTGCTTAATAAAGATGTATTGATTGATTAATAATTGATTTATATGGCATTAACTGAAACCCCTTTAATATACTAATTTTCCTCTTTTAGCAATCTGCAGCTGATCGATGTATTTCCTCAAACGTGGTGCCCAAAATTTAACACAATGAGCCACATGTAATAAGATCAGCTAGAGAGTATCATAATCCTACCATTTTTTTTAAAATTCTGGAAATGTAACTTTTAATGCAGTTTTAGATCCCACTAGCCTACATGACTGAAAATTGGTAAAAATTTCCCTTGGGAATCTGTTTTTCCACTAATGATCTTCCTCTCCATCTTAATGTCTTCCCCCAACCCCTCCTCTCCTGTCACACACATTGAATTTTTTTCAGATGAACTCTTGCATACTGATTTTTTGTCCACATTATATTTGTGAAGCTTTTTTTTTTTTTTTCAACAAATGTGAAATACCTTGCTCTTGCTATCATAAGCTTGTTAGGGAGTGTGGAAACTTTATGTGTTACTTCTATAGATAAGGGAATACATTATGACCAACGAAAAGATAGAGAGCATTATAGGATATAAAATTGATAATTTTGATTATATTATATTTAAAAAGATTTGCATATTAAAACCAATGAAGTCAAGATTAGAAGGAAAACAGGAAACAGGGAGGAAAAATTTATAAGTTTCTTTGATAAAGGCTTCATTTCTCAAATATATAAAAAACTGTGTGTAAGATGTGTAACTGTGTAAAATGTATAAGAATATGTCATTCTTTAAATAAAAATGATCAAAGAATATAAATTAATAGTTTTTAGAAGAAGAAATCAACGCTATTTATAACCATGTGTAAATGGTTTGTTACTATTGATTAGAGAAAGGCAAATTAAAACAACTCTGAGCTTTGTACTACTTCACAATTTTCAGATTGTCCAATATGACAGAAAAGGAAAATGACAAATTTTGGAGGGGATGTGAGGAAATTGGGACCCTAATGTTGGTGGAGTGGATCAAATCATTCTGGAGAGCAAGATGGAACTATGCATAAAACTCTGTATGCCAGTGATATTACTACTAGGTCTATATCCCAACAGATCAAAGAAAATAGGAAAGGACCTATGTTTATAAAAATATTCATAGCAGCTATTTTTGATGACAAAGAATTGAAATTTTAGGAGACTCCCAGAGGTTTAGGAATGGTTGAACATGCTATGGCATATGATTGTGAGGGAATATTATTGTGCTTTGAGAAATTATGAGCGGGATACTTTCAAGAAGAAAAATCTGGAAAGGCTTACATGAGCTGATGCAAAGTGAAATGAGCAGAACCAGGAAAATATTGGACATAGTAAAGTAATATTATATGGTGATTAATGAATGACTTAACTGTTCTTTGCAATATAAGGCTAGATAATACAATACAAGATAATCCCAAAGGATTTATTTTTTTATTTTTAATTATTTTTAATTTTTTTCCTTTTAAAAATAATGTTTTTATTTTCAAAATCTATGCAAAGATAGTTTTCAACATTCACTCTTGCAAAACTTTGTGTTCCAAATTTTCCTTCGCTTCCTTCCCTTCTCTTAGGCAGCAACTAATCCAATACATTTTAAACAACTACAATTCTTCTATACACAATTATCATGCTGCACAAGAAAAATCAAATCAAAAAGGGAAAAAACATGAGAAACAAACAATAACAACCCACATCCCCACACACACCCCCAGCCCTCTCTCTGGATGCAGATGGCTCTCTCCTTCACAAGTCTATTGTAATTGGCTGGAATCATTTCATTGTTGAAAAAAGCCACATCCATCAGAATTGATCATCATCTAATTTTGGTGTAAACAACCTTCTCCTGGTTCTACTCACTTCACTCAGCATTATTTCATGTAAATCTTTTCAGACTTCTGAAAGCAGCCTATTCATCATTTCTTATAGTAAACATAACTTAACCAACTATTTTCCAACTGATGGGCATGCACTCAGTTTCCAGTTCCTTGCCACTACAAAAAGAACTGCTACAAATATTTTTGCACATGTGGATCCTTTTCCCTTTTTCATGTTCTCTTTGGGACACAGACCTAATGTGAGACACTGCTGGATCAAAAGGTATGCATAGTTTGATAGCCCTTCCCTTCATCATTTATAATGAAAAATGCTATCAATTCCAGAAAAAGAACTGATGGAATCTGAATATAGATCAAAGCATACTTTTCTAATTTTATTTTTAGTGGGATTTTTTTTTGTTCTGTATTTTATTTTACAACATGGATAGCATGAAATAATATTTTGCATGACTGCACATGTATAATCTCTTGTAATTATCTTGATTTCTCAATGAAAGGCATGGGTAATAAGGGAGGGAAATAATATTCAAACTTTTTGAAAAAGGAATAACAATTTTTATATGTAATTCAGAAAAATAAAATAAAATAATTACATAAAATGGAGCTGCAATTTTACTAGTTAACTGAACTCTTGTGAGGAAAGTCTCTCAGTTTACATTGAGACTATATTTTCTGGAATTTGTACTGTCAATGAGTTGTCTGTAGATACTGAGAGTTTATGATTGGTTTAGGGTCACACAGTATGTATCAGTATGTGTCAGAAGGTTTAACCAAGTATTCCTGATTTCAACAAGAACTCTATTTATTAAGATATGGTTCATCTCTACATGAGTGTATCTTAACATACAATGGTTCTTCCTCCCTTTTCACCCAAACTTTTTTTCTTTTGTAGGTGATTTCCCCCTTTAAAGCCATATTCCAGTTAATTGTCTCATCCTACCAAATTTCAGTCATAACCATGAAGTTAAATTTGCCTTCTATTGAGGTTTATTACTTGTGCTTATTTTATGAATTTGTGTATAGATACCTGAGGCCATTAAGAAAAATTTAAATTATTGTACTCTTTTTCTTATATTGTCAACTGAAATTCTGCTAAATCTACTGTTGCTATTCTTCTCCTTTAGATACAGTCAATGGTATATAATTCATTGGGTATTCATAGATAATTTTATCCATAACTATCAGTTTTAAAATTTAGTGACATTTTAATTATATATGTGACTTCAGGCAATATATATTCACACCAGCTCTTATTATAGGAAAACTCCATCCCTGGTTAGGATCTTGTCATTCCAAAATTTAAGTCATTATCTATAAATTAAGTCTAATTTACAGACACATAATTTAATTAATTAAACAAAACTCATTTTATTTCTCATATGGGATAGACAATGAGCTAGTTGATATCAATGCAATGATTAAAGGAAAAACAAAAGCAGGCCTTTGTCTTCAAGGTACTTGTCTTAAATTAGGGAGAAAAGAAAACCCTCTCCCCTTTTCTGTCCCCCATAAATAAGCAAGGTCTGCTCTAGTGTTAATCTGATTAGTGTGAAGTTTGCCCTCCATAAAAGAGAATGGGGAGCGGCCGGACAGCCAACAAAGCAAATGGAAGAAGTACATGGCAAGAAAAGATCCATTCCAATCTCCCACATTTGAAACAAAAGATTTTATTTCTATTTGGATGCTTCTTTATATTTAATGTTCCTGTTGTTCTGTTCAATGGATCCCAAGCAGTTACTATTTTTGAATTGGGAATAGGAATCCCAATCACAAAGTAATCAGCTTGTGAAGTCCATTTTCCATTCCAAAATATCAGTTTGGTGTGTTAGCAAGAGCATCACCCATGGAGTCAGATCTTCTGGATCTAGATCTCCCATTTATCAGCTATGTGTTCATGAAGAAAAGAACGAACACACAGGAACCTCAGTTTCCTCTAATATAAAATCTGGATGGCAATTAGAACAAGAATGAACTATTTATAAAGTCCTTTAGAGTTTGCAAAACTATTTAAATATTTTTTTCTTTTGTTTTTGCTTTTTATCCAGGTAAATGTATTTAGAAGTCATAGCAACATTTATAGACATTTCAAATAAAATAGTTCCCTTATACATTAGATTATTTTCCTAGAAACAATTATAAAAAACTAAGAGTGAGCTTATTATCCAGTTCTTATCCATCTATTCTCATAATTAGCTAGTGAGCGTAACAAATGTCAGGATAAAATTATCTTGGAGTTAGCATCAATTACTCATCAACTCTTCATTTGTTTCTTCACCCTCCTATGATATGGACTCAAGACCCTTCATTTTTCTGTTTGCTCTCCTCTGCTTATTCTTCACTTTATATTTAACTATCTCTATATGTGTTTATATAGAGACATATGTATATATTACACATATACACACATGCATATATACATGAATACACAAATATATAATAAAATACATACATTATATAAATATATTTGTGATGTATACTATATATATTTATATATAAACTCAGTATATATATTATTTATATAGTCTATATAAGTACTACATTTGCAAATAGTATAAAGTATATATGTTGTTGTGTATGTATGGTGTTATGTTATATATATACACCATACATATACAACATATATACTTTATACTATTTGCATATATATTTATATATAAAATTCTGAGGGAACCCCCCCCAAATTTATGAGGAAGGAAGTGGATTCAAGAAACATGGGTAGAATCATATATTTATAACTAGAAAAAATATTTGGGATTAAAGGATCATAATTTTGAGCCAAAAGGAACAGGAAAGCTCATTTAGTCTAGTACCTTCTTGTGTGCAAATTGACCTAGATGTCACTGAAGTTCCTGACTACTCAAAAATTCTGTCATTCTGTGATAAGTTATCTAAGACATAAGCAACTATCAGAGATAGTTAAAAACAAAATCCATTCCCCAACAGTTAGGGGGTCAAAGGATAAGAATATACAGTTCTCAAAAGAATTTCAAGCTATTAACAAACACTATGAAAGGATGTTTCAGATTACTATTAATAGGAGAAATGCAAATCAAAGCAACTCTGAAGCTTTACTTCACATCCAGCAAACCCACAAAGGTGAGAAAAGATGAGATTAGTCTATTTTGTGGGGGTGGAAAAGACAAGCACACTAAATACAGGCTGGATGGTACTGGAAATTTGCCCAAAGAGCCTGGAAAGCAATTTGGAATTGTGCTGAGAAACTGGGGAAACTGGATTTAACTGTCATAATAATAACAGCAGCATTTATATCAGGCTTCCTATGTGCCAGGCATTGTACTTAGTGCTTTACAAATATTTTCTCATTTGATCCTCACAATAACCCTGGGAGGTAGCTGCTGTTATTTTCCCCATTTTACATGTAAGGAAACCAAGGCAGATAAAGGTTTTGACTTAACCAAGAATCATACCATTAGTAAGTTTCTCATAGTGGATTGAAATTCATATCTTCTTTGCTCCAGTGTAGTACTCTATTCATTGTTCCACGCAGATGGCTTTTCTTTCTGACTCCAAAATCCATTGCAAGTAAATGTGTCTGATGATGGCTGATCAGACCAATATGAGCTCGGAGTGCTCTTCCACAGATCAGACACAAATAGTCCATGTGAACATTTGGGACAGCTGCTCTAATTTTGTGTATTTCATGTTTCCTTTGGTCCAATTCAATTCTGCTTTGCTCATGGAGCTCAGTACCTTCTTTGATGAAGGCACACTATTTGGGGCAGTCCTGTGCTGGTGTCTCCTATGTCATACTATTGATTCTAAAGTTCTTAAGAGATACCTTGAGAATGTCCTTGTATTGCTTTTTCTGACCACCTTGTGAGTGTTTGCCCTGTGTGAGTTTTCCATATACATATGAATATACATATATATGCATATATATATGTATATGTGTGTGTGTGTGTGTGTGTGTGTGTGTATGACCAAACTTGAACCTAGTGGAGAATTGAGAAAATGTGCCTCCCTCTATTGACTGAAAAAATGGAAGATCATGGATGTGCAATATTGCAAATATACATTATTATAAATGGCTATTATGTAATACATATATATGTATATATATACAAATATTGTATATTTGTTGGAAGTGAATATTAGAAAATTTTAATGAACTGTTTTTCTATCCTTTGATTTTAAACTTTTTAATGCAGAGAATGATTCCCTGAGTAAAAGAAAAGCAATACAGTTTTGAATTTATGTGATACAGTATTATTGAAGTTATATAATAAAAAAGAGTTTCCTGAAGGAACTGAAGAAGAGAAGGAAAGAATATGGGAAGGTTTAAATGAACTAATAGAGTTTGAAGTAAATAGAACCAATTACTCTACATACTATCCACATGTACATATATGCACATGTAGTACATATATCTGTAGATGGGGCTATATAGATATACTATGTAAATAGAAAGAGCAATAAAGTGAATCTGATTATATAAATATGATGAAAAATCTTGATCATAGAGAAGAAATCAGAAATATGTCTTTTTTTTCCCTTGAATATATGGGCAACTATGGATGTGGAAAATGGTATTTGCTGAAGGATATGTATGTTTATTTATGTATATATGCATTTGTGTGGGTGTGGGAACTCACTAGTCGATTGCAAAGCCTATATAACAATTAAGGCTCTCTGTGGAGAGGGGATAGGGGTATTTTCTAAACTGAATATGCTATAAAACCTAAAGACATTAACACAAATTAGTAAAGGGAATTAGCCCCAAATGTCCAATGGCAAATATTTCTCACACTTTGTTGAGCAGCTGCCTTTACCGGAAACCATGTAATTTTAAAGCTCTCTGTGAAAGGAATAACCTTTTCACCCCAAACATCTTAAATTGATCCGCTCCAGGAGTTATTAGTGCTGTGTTGAGAAAAATAATTCTGTCCAGTTTCTCCACCACTAAAGCCTCCCCCATGGCCATGTACTCAAGGAAAAAAATCAATTTGTCAAGATGGTGAAGAGCCTTCAGTTCACATCAGCTGAAGAGTGGTTGAAAGAATCAGGGATGTTTAACCTGGAGAAGGGAAGACTCGGGGGGCTTGCAGGCCATGGTAGTTCTTTTTAAGCATTTGAAAGGTCATTGTGTGGAAAAAAAAAAAGTTGGCTTGTTGTGCTTGACCAGAGAGGGCAAAATGAGTAAGGATGGATAGAAGCTAAAGACAGAAATCTAGGTGTGATATAAAGGAAAACTTCTTAACAATTAGATATGTTCAAAAGCTGCCTGGAGAGAGAATAAGTTCCTCTACCTGGAAAGGTCTGGGAAAAGACAGAATGATCTTTTTCGGGGGGAACTTGTAGAAAGGGGATTCTTTTTTGTATACTGAAAGAAAAAAAATAATCTCATCTCTTCCAGTTCTGAAACTCTGTTATGTTATTACATGCTTATGTAACTTGGTTTGATTTGGCGGCTTCCTCAAATACTTATACCTAGAATTTCATTAGATTAAAAAATTCCCAAAATGCGCAATGTAGTCTTGTGGACGATTGTCAGAGAAACCTTGTGGTCCCCAACAACGGAGGTGAAAGGTTATTGTATACTTCCCATTCTGGCTAGAACTATAAAAACAACAACTATTTCAAGTAGGTTTGATGGGATGTCTGCTTGGATTAGTTTTTAGCAACTTGGTTATAGTTTGTGAGTCTCAAGCCCAGTTTGGATTCTGGGCATGAGGGACTGGAAAAGATAGTTGCCCCTGAGGAGGAAAACCTTTGAGGGAGTGGGTGAGAATGGGTGAGGGTGAGAAGGAGGAATGGAATGGAGGATGAGGAAGGAAGAAGAGTTCCTCAGGGGTTGCAGGGTCCTCATTCTGCATTGCCTTCCTGCCCCCATTAAGTAGAGGAGAACCTCATGAAATTGGAGGGCAGGAGGAATTGGGAGGAATCCCAAGACAGTAATAGATGGTGACACTGGGAGTTGTGAATCCACTCAAGTCACTGGACTTGATGAAGAAGATTCTACAAAAAGGCCAGGAGAAAAGGTATGCCATCCTTTTGGAATCAGCCGAAGTGGGTTTGAGTCTCGGTTCTGAGACTTGGATAAGTAGTTATTTACTTAATGTCCACAGGACTATGGTGAGGAAACTGCTTTACCATTATAACACCTGCTTCTCTGTACATAAGATATTTGTAAAGCACTTTTAAAAAATTGTAAAGCACTAAATAAATTCTTGCTGCTACTGTTGTTGTTACCTAATAGAGCAGCTAAGCTCTGGAAAGGCAAATTGACAGTGTGAACAGAGGCTGAGAGAGTGGCTGTAAACCCTATATTTGCCATACAAGTGTAGGGCGATAGCACATCAGGGCTGGGAGGAACTTTAGACCAGAGAATGTCAGAGCTGGGAGAGACCTCAGAACAGGGGATGTCAGAGTTAGGAGAGGCCTTAGAAACTGTCTAGGACAAACCCCCAGCGTTGAGGAAACCAAATCCCAAAAAACAGAAAGGATTTTCTCAAACTCATTCAGAGAATCTAATCTCTAATCTCACAGAACTTCCATTCATTGTTTGAAAGAAATTTATGGAGGGACATTATCAATTCCTTCCCCAGATCAATATATATATAGATGATGGTGAAGAGCAATTTAGCTCTCCCAGTCCACTGAAAGTTGTTTTCCTTTTCTTAGGGTTGGTTTTGGGTTTTATTTTTCTTTGTATTGCCACCACATGAGCTCTGGTTACATTAAATGCTTAATTTATGTCTATAAAGCACAGTGGAATCGATCCTTCCCTAGCTCTTATCCTCTGGCTGAACTTAAAGGAGTCGTTAATAGGCATCCTCTGGACCACCTGAAGCCTCCTAACCATGCTTCTGTGGCCAGTAGCAACAATTAGACCATTTGCTTAAATATACAGAAAATGTATGCTTGCTTCCACCCATTCAGGTTCTTCATCACCCAAGGCAGAGGGAGAGATTTGCTCCCTAAGAAGCAAAGCCTGAAATCCCCAGATAGAAACTTTTCCCTGAAGCTTCAGTATGGTGGGCAGGATGGAAAGGGCACACACTGGTTTCCTGATCAGACCAGTGAGCTCCTATCAAGCTTGAAATATTCCAGTCTGATGGACCAGCCATGGACTGGATCCAAGATTATCCAAGTTAGACATGAAGCAACTCATCACCAGTGGCCCAGTTCTCCGAATCTATGACAATCAAAATACTAATGTGAAGGTTTGACATCCGGAGCACACATGCTAAGAAACTCAAGGTCTTCATTGACATAAAATGTCTTAGCATCTGTGCCCTGCTGCACCCCACCTTGCACCCCAGGACAAGTTCTGATATTGATTTGCTGTGGGATCATTGGAAATTCACTTCATTGTCAGAGCCTAAGAATTATCGTGTGGAACATCCCAGGTGAGATTAACCATCTAGATCAATTCAAAGCAATCTATAAGATATCTGTTCTCTTACTAGCTCCTAATACTCTGCTGAACAGAAGCAGTATTAGGATTATCATCCCCATCATACAGATGTGGAAACTGAGAATTCATGAAGTGAAGGTTCTTGACAAATAATTTACAGGTTAGTTTTCTCTCTTCAAGTATAAAACTCATTCCACTGCTCTTAGTAATATTTCTTTTTCATCAAGTGCTGCAAGGCCAAAAATAAATTGTAAAAAAATCCAGAAGAGATAAATGAGATAATATAACTGAAGTGTTTTCACCTCTTAAGAAGCAATGTACTAAGTTTCAAAGGTAATGCCTGGTAATTAAGGCAAGAAATGGCCCAATTCCAAGGAAACACCTTCTGCCAGTTTTCAGAAGAAGTCTTGAATTTTGCTTTGGAAGTTTCTTGGATGGACTCCCTCCTGAGAAGTGACTTTGATGTCTAAACCCTGCATCATCTGTTCCCCTACTTTGAAATGGCAGTGCTCATTGTAAGACTTCAAATCAGTTTTATAATTAGAGACCCTGTGCAATTTTTCCAAAATCATTAAAGCCATGGAATATTTGGTGATGGAATATTGCTAACTAACTGCCTACAAGGCTTTGAATTAGAAAATGCAGAAATCATGTCAAATGCCCAAGAGTTTCAATTAAAAATGTTTACTTCCATAAAAAAAAACACAGGGTGCTGAAGCCTCCCTAAAAGGGACTGTGCCTCATTAACGAGGACTTAAAAGAGAACGATAGTAATGGAGCTGTAGAATCTCATAGGTAAAAATGTCCTTGGAGGTCAGTCTGTCCAAACTCCCTCCCAATTCAGAATCATCTCAAAGGTATGAAAGACTGCACTATCTTTGTCATTATATCTCTAGTCCCTACACTTGGTGGGAAATCAATAGTGCTAATTCATTGATTACAAGATTTAGACTTGGAAAGCATCTTAAAGATGGCTATAGAGGGCAGAGCCAAAATATTGGAGAAAAGGCAAAGACTCATCTGAATTCTCCCAAATTCCCCTCAAAATATGCCTCAAAATAGATTTTAGAGTGAAATGAACAAAAAAAAAAATGATTGGTTGAAACAATTCCCCAATCCAAGACAACTTGAAAGACCAACAGGAAAGGGGTGTCACCAGGGTGAGTGTGCACTCCAATATAGGCAATGCCTGGGCCTACCAAAGCAGAAGCAGACTGACCTGACCAGTCATGTAAAATGCTCTAAATCACTGTTGATTAGAAAAATGCAAATTAAAACAGTTTTGAAGTACTACTTTTCACCTATCAGATTGATTAATATGACAGAAAAGGAAAATGACAAATGTTAGAAAGGACGTGAAAAAATTGAGACACTAATGCATGATTGGTAGAATTGTAAATTAATTCAACCCTTCTGGAGTGCAATTTGGAACTATGCCCAAAAGGTTATAAAAAATGTGTATGCCCTTTGATCTAGCAACACTACTATCTGTATCCGAAAGAGAAAAAAAGTCCCACATGTAAAAATATATATATATATTTAGAATAGTTCTTTTTTTGTGATAGCAAAGAATTAGAAACTTAGGGAACACCCATCTATTGGGCGTTCAATTGAACAATTTGTGGTATATAATTGGGATAACCTGAAGTCTTATATGAATTGATACAAAGTGAGCAAAACCATGAAAACATTGTACATGATAGTAGCAATAATGGATGAAGATCAACTATGAATGATTTAGTTATTCTCTGCAATACAATAGTCTAAAACAAAGTTTCAACTCAAATCTTTCTTTAACTGTGGTTCATGATACCATAGAGACATGACAGAATATGGAGAACATAAAATTATTATTTATTATCAGTAAATGTTTGATTTACATACCTATTTTATGGTAGCTATAAACCTAGAATATATTGCTTGGGCAAAAAGGGGTTGCAAGTGAAAAAAAAAAAAAAACATAAACTAACAAGCCCTACTGTAAAACCAAATCTGTGGTCCTTTCCATTCTTTCATAGGTTTTTAACACCTTTGCTAGTATGGTAAAGTTTATAGAACAATTCTTTGAACT
Source organism: Myrmecobius fasciatus (assembly GCA_023553655.1). NCBI lineage: Eukaryota > Metazoa > Chordata > Mammalia > Dasyuromorphia > Myrmecobiidae > Myrmecobius > Myrmecobius fasciatus. The sequence continues at coordinate 179,495 of JAJPUD010002577.1, forward strand.
CTTGGATGTTGAAAAATAGAATGGATCAAACAGAATTTAATTATTTCATGAGATAATAGGAAAGACTAAAAAAAAAAAAAGACTAAAAAAAAAACAAACAAAAAACAATCCTAAGCCAATGTAAGGTATTCCATATCAAAAACCATTGATCTAGAAAATAGAACAAGAAGATGTAATATAACCATCACTTAAACTTGAAATCCATGACCAAAAACAACAGTAACAACAATGATGACAAAAACTCTTTGGATATCAATCATATAGCATGAAATTAAGAAAGAAATCTGAGAAGATCTATTAGAACCACAGAATTCATCAGTCACTTCCTACAGAAAGCCCCTAAGTAGAAATTCCAAAAAACATCACAGCCAAAGTTCAGAGCTTCTAAAAGAAAAAAAAAATGCAAATTCTGATAAGCCTTGGTCAGGATCATATGAGTTCTAAAAGCTACCAGTCTTATAGGGCAGAAAGCATAGAATTTGCTATCCTGAAAGGGAGAACATATAGTTTTAAAGGCAAGAATAACTACCAAACAAAGCTGAAATTGATCTTGAGAGAAAAAAAAAAAAAGGGGACATTTCTGTAATGAATGGAGAACTTCCAAATATTCTTTATGAAAAGACTGCTACTTGTTAGAAATTTTGAAATATAAATATAGAAGTAAAAGGTAAATGTGAATTTGCAATCAGGGGGAAAAAAACAACTTTATAATGATGTAATATTTGCATTATAAAGGGACCATGATGTCATTAAGAGTAGAGGGAGTAAAATGAGTTGGTGGGCTTAGAAATGATTCTCATTGTATTTTTGATGATTTTAAAAGGAGAAAGTAAAAATAAGGGAGGGGGAGAGATTACACTAGAGAAGAAAGCTTTGGGGAAGAATTGGAGTGGGGTTTATATCTTACATAAAAGGGAACTAGTAAGTAAGGGACATGGGAAATGGAATTATTTGAGCCTCATTTTGAACCACTGTGTAAGAAGTAGAGGGAAATAATTTCTAGTCTAATCAACACTAAAAATGACCAACTTTAATAGACTTAAAAACTTTGATCAATACAATGATTAACCATTATTGCAAAGCACTGAGGATTTAGAATGCTGCCACCTACTGACTGAAAGGTGAAGGACTAGCTATGTCAAGAGAAAAATGTAGGAAAGTGTTTTCTTGATTATGCATTTTTGGATTTGTTTTCCTTTTCTTTCCCCAGTGGTGGTGGGGAATGAGGAAGGTGGGATAAAGAAATGGTTGGTGTTTGTTAATTGAAGAAATTGTTAAAATTTAAAAAAAATACGTGTTCTTCTATGCAGAAACAGCAAGATTGTGTGATCAACTACGATAGACTTAGTTCTCAGCAATACAGTGATTTAAGACAATTTTAATAAACTTGTGAAGGAAAATGCCATCCACTTGCAGAGAAAGAACTACAGAGACTGAATGCAGATAAAAGCATACTATTTTTAGTTTTTAATTTTGTTTTGTCTTGTAGTATTTTTATTCTGATTCTTCTTTTATGACATGACTAATATGGAAATATGTTTAAAATGATTCTACATGTATAACCTATGTCCAATTGCTTGCTGTCTTTGGGAGGGAGTAGGGAAGGAAGAGAGGGAGGAAAACTTTGGAACTCAAAATCCTACAAAACTGAACATTGATAACTTTCTTTACATGTGATTGAAAAAAAATACTATTAAGTGGTTAAGCAGATAAAAAAATACATTTTCACAAACCATAATTTAAAAACTTTGCCACAGTACCATGATAGTTTCCTAGCATGAAAAGTCACAGTATTTCTGTTGCAATCCAAAAGTCTTTGATTTTTAGTTGCAAAGAATTCACTACCTCCCAAGATAATACATTCAAGAAATTCTCTATTGAATGTCTATGAAATAAACATATGCTCTCACCAGCATTAAACTTAATGACCAAACATCGTCTTTATTCACCAAGCAAAAGACTATCCTACATTGTGCTTTTCTTTTTAATTGCCTGCAGTTTTTCATCATTGACCTTTGCAAAGCTTTCTGTTACAAATTTTTCCCTCCTACCTCCCATCCCCTCCCCTAGATGGCAGGAAATCTAATACATGTTAATTATATTAAAATATTTGACAGATCGAATATGTGTATATATATTTATAGTTATCTTGCTGTATGGGGAAAAAAAAAAACTTGAGAAGGAAAACATAATGCAAGCAAACATCAATAGAGAGTGTGAAAATGCTATATTGTGGTCCAGACTCAGTTCTCTCAGGCTTCTCTCTAGGTGTATATGGCTTTCTTCATCACTGAACAACTGGAATTGGTTTGAAACATTTCATTGTTGAAGAGAACTATGTCCATCAGAATTGATCATCATATAGTCTTGTTGATGCCATGTATAATGTTCTCCTGGTTCTACTCATTTCACTCAGCGTGAGTCCATGCAAGTCTCTCCAGGCCTCTCTGAAATCATCCTGCTGGTCATTTCTTATAGAGCAATAATATTCCATAACATTCATATACCATAATTTTTCAGCCACTCTCCAATTGATGGGCATCCATTCAGTTTCCAGTTTCTAGCCACTACAAAAAGGGCTGCCACAAATGTTTTTGCACATGTGGATCCCTTAAAGGAAGCTTTAAGATCACTTTGGGATATAGGCCCAATAGAAACACTTCTGGGTCAAAGGGTATGCACAGTTTGATAACTTTTTGAGCATAGTTCCAAATTGCTCTCTAGAATGGTTGGATCCATTCACAGTTCCATCAATGATGTATCAGTGTCCCAGTTTTCCCACATCTCCTCCAATATTCATCATTATCTTTTCCTGTCATCTTAGCCAATCTTATAGGTGTATAGTGGTATCTCAGAGTTGTCTTAATTTGCATTTCTCTGATCAATAGTGATTTGGAGCACCTTTTCATATGACTAGAAATAGTTTTAATTTCATCATCTGAAGATTGTCTGTTCATATCCTTTGATCACTTAGCGATTGGAGAGTTAGCCATGATATTTTGTGGAGATTTAATTTTGGGGTCTCTTTCAGGAGATGATTGGTGAATTCTTTTGATGGCTATTTTACCTTCTAATTCTAAAATAACAGGGCAGTTTTCTTTTATGATTTCCTGTAAGATGGCTTCTAGGTTCTTTTTTTATCATGGCTTTCAGGAAGTCTAATAATCCTCAAATTGCCTCTCCTAGATCCATTTTCCAAGTCAGTTGTTTTTCCTAGGAGATACTTCAATTTTCTTCTAATTTTTCATTTTTTTTTTGTTTGACTGATTCTTGAAGTCTTTTTGAGTCATTCACTTCCATTTGTTCAATTCTAATTTTTAGTGTATTATTTTCTTCAGTTACCTTTTTTAGCTCCTTTTGTAATTGGCCAATTGAATTTTTTTGTTTGATGCATTCTTTTTTCCATTTCATCAATTGGTTTTCAGTGAATTGGTATTTTTTTCATATCTCTTTTGTCGGGCATTATATGCTTTTTCCATTTTTTCTTGCAATGGTCTCATTTCATCTCCCCATTTTTATTCTAACTCTCTTTTGAGATTCTTTATGCAGTCTTCCAGGAAAGCTTTGTGAAATGAGGACCAAGTCATTCCCTTTCGGCTTCCTCTGGAATTGATTTACCTTTAGGCAACTCAGGATCTGAAGTCTGTTCTTCTCACTCTCCATGAAACTGTCCATGGTGAGAGTTCTTTTTGGTTTTTTTATTCATTTTTTAAGGCTTGAGGTCTGTTCAAAGCAAAGGAGTGACAGCTGCTTTAATTTGCCCTGGGGCAGTTCTGCTGATTGATTTCTGGGTAATCAGGGCTAGGCCTGACTCTTTGAGGCTCAGTGGTTTACAATTTACCTTTTACAAAAGGCAAATCTGTCAAACCACCTCCTTGCAATCAGGGCAGAGTGACCTAGGAGGCTCACGGGAGATTCCCAGGTGTTTAGAAACTGCAACGGTCTGAATCTAGGCCTCGGCTTCTTACCCTGTCTCCTTGTGCTGCTCTCTGGGCTCGGCAGTCTGTCCCCCTGCCTGATTGAAAGAGACCTGTTCTGAAGTTTTTCCAAGGTAACTTCTTCTGGAAATACGTTGTACTCTAAATATTTGGGGGTGCTTTGGCTCCAAAATCATTTTGGAGGCTTAATCTGCTGTAGGTTTGAAAGAAGGTCAGAGGAGGTCAGAGAGAATAGTGTCTGCTCTCTGCTCTCTTGGCTCTATGACTTTATAACACTTGGTTTGTGATGCAAATCCCAATTCCCAGAGTTTCTCATTCCCTTGAGGCGTGGTCACTTCAGAGCCATGAATACCTTAGAATCCATTGAGTAGAGTTCATCCAGTTTTACTCAGGGCATGTTTCCATGACTGAATTTTATGTCACCTAATAAAACTGAACTTTACATCCTTGGATTATACAACTACAGAAAAAGATATTTCATTGCTTGGGAGTTACTATTGCCAGTCTTTTTTTTTTTTTTTTTTTTTTTTAGGTTAATATATTTTATTTTATTTTTTTATTTTTTTTATTTATTAATACTTTTTATTTGCAAAACATATGTATGGGTAATTCCTAAACATTAACCCTTACTAAGCTTTCTGTTACAAATTTTTCCCCCCTGCTCCCCACCCCTCCCCTAGATGGCAGGATATCCACTACATGCTAATTATGTTAGAATACTTAAGAAATCGAATATATGTATAGTTATTGCCACACATCATTTTTTGTGCAGGAGAAATCCTATGTACAAGAAAGAATAATCCGATAAAGGAAATACAATGCAAGCAAACATCAATAGAGAGCATGAAAATGTTATGTTGTGGTCCACATTTCACATCCCTCTCTCTGGGTGTATATGGCTCTCTTCACCGAACAATTGGAACTGGTTACTATTGCCAGTCTTAAAGAGGCCACCTCAATCATAGGGCCAAGGGTGATCTTTGGTAAAATAGCATGAGATCCATGGCAAATGTTGGCCTTTAGCTGAGTTGAGCTGACTCCCCTTGGTGTCAAGTACTATATAAGGATCTATATAAAGATCATAGCACATTTGAGCTTCCTAGAAATCCAGAGGGAGTATTTTTCTTTACGAATTTATTTTAAAAGATGTGGCCTATTCCAGCTATGACAAAAACAGTTGTTTCACTGGAAACAGGGATTTTGAGTCAAAGGATATGGATTCAACTCTTCTCTTTAGCCACTTATTACCTGTGTGACCTTGAGTAGATGAAATCCCTTCTCCTGGGTTCAGTTTCCTCATCTACAAAATAAGAAGATTGAGGGAAATGGCCAAGTTCCTTTCCAGCTCTAAATCTGTAATGTTATGATCATGAAACCATGGTTTTTCCAATTTGTGAGTTGTGTAGCATAAAGCAGCTCTAATTTGTAGAGGCTTTACTAACAATAACCCTATGGAATCTGCAATGTCAGTATTCTTATTTCCATATTCGAGCAAGAAGACAGATTCAGTGAAGGAAAGTGATTTGTTATTACAATTCCCATTTGATCCCTCCAAGTATGTTCTAAACAGCCCATCTTATGCTTATCATTGGGTAAACTGAATAAAAGTATTCCTTTTTACCCACTTTATCTGCCCTGTGTCTCATAGAATCATTTTTGATCAAGTCAGACTAAAGTCATTTCATATTAGACACTTCTGAACATTCATCATTTGCATTTCTGTGGTATATTTCATCCCTGGACATGAAAGGGCTAGGTTGCCCACATCTCCTAAGGGGGCTTCAATGGTAAATGTCATATCCCAGCTTCTACTCTCATTTAATTACATAAGTTATGTTTAAGTCCTATTAACAATGAAAGCCAGCAGATGATCTCTATAGCCTTGCCTTGTCCTGTGGGCGCTGATGTGCTAGATGCCTCAGGCAACTCTAGAGCAAGGCCAGGGTTTTAACAAACTATTTATAGATGACTAGGAAATATGGGAGGTTAATTACTCAGAACTTCATGAGAATATTTCTGAGTCACTCAAAAGCCCATAGAGAAAAGGTTATCCCTTTGTAGAGACAATATTGCATAGTAAATAAGTGGGCAAATGTGTCTGGAAACAGGATGGATTCAATTTAAATACTATATCCAACATTTGGTAATCATGTGCTCATGGACATGAGATTCATGTTCTTGAGCCTCAGTTTCCTTCTCTATAAATTGGGTTGTAATGATCCATTTCTCACAAAGTTACTATGGGAAATCAAATGCGATAATATATGTAATCACATTGCAAACTTTCAAGTGCTACATAAATGTGAATTATTACTTTCATTATCCCTATAGCTGAAAAGTAAAAGGAGGCCAATTTTACACCCTGTAGGTTTTCATAGCTGAAAAGGATGGCCAAGATCTTCTAGTTTGGGAGCTCTTTTTTTGTGAAAGTGTAAATTATTTTACTGTTTCTACTCACTTCAGTTTGCATCAGTCTATACAAATCCCCAACCCACCCCAGATTTTTTTGAAACCATCCTTTTCATCAAGTCTTGTAGCACAGTAATAATCCATCGATTTCATATACCATTACTTGGTATGTATGCTTGTACGCACACACACATTGAAATCAATATTGAATTCCTTAACATCCTTCCAGTCACCCAAACTTTACAACTTTGACATCATTTTCAGTTCTTATTCTCTTCCATCTTCACATATGTAATCTACAACCAAGTTTCTAACACAACAACATTCCTCATAGAAGTATCCTTCTCTCTATTCACATAGTAACTATTCTCTAGCCCACAGTCTTGAGCCCTTTGGGCAACTAGTCTGGTAAAATTGTGGATTCCTTCTCAGAATCATAGTTTTAAATGTAGAAAATAAAGTACATAAGATTATAAATGAAACAATTCTGATTGAAATTCATTTATAAAAAACAAACAAGTCAATGGATCCAAGATCAAGAACACAAGCATAGCAAACCCTATGACAACATCCCCAAGAAATCATTGCCTAGTTTCCCCTTGAATTTATTCAGAAATGATATACTCATTTACCCTAGAGTCAGCCCACACTTTGTTAGTCTGTTTTTTGGACAGTTTCTGGTTAGGAAGTTTCAGAGAACTCTGGTTATAAGGGAGTTTTTCCTTATACTAGGCCAATATCTATTTCTCTGAAACTTACTACCTACTGGACATTTCTCTGTGTCATTTACTGGCAAAGTGGAATGGTGTTGGCTTTAATGATGAATCTCAGAGGGGGGGAGTATTGTGATCAAATATCTGCAGTTCTGCATATATGAAAAGGGTCAAATTTATTCTGTTTGGTGCCAGAAGTCAGAATGAAGAAGGATGAGGGAAGTTGCTGAGTGGCAGATTCAGTCACAATATGTGAAAGAACTTCCCAGAAATCAGAGCCGACTTTTAATGGAATGGACTTCAGAGAACAATGAGCTCTCCATGACAGACAAGTAGAGGCTAGATAGCCCTTTCACGATTGCTACAGAGAAGATAAATCTATTACTCAGAGAACTGGACTACATTCAGTGAGACCAAAGTCCTGCCAATTCTATGATTCTTTCCCAAAGCACCCAGTAATGATAGTTGATTTTTAAATAGCATTTAACCCTTTATAGTATTTTTTGTCTTAATTTTGATTTTCTTAATGACATTTGGGGTGTTATATCCAGATCCATTTTACAAATAACAATTTGAACCCTGAGAAGTTAAGGGGCTTAATTTATAGCTTTTGACTCTTAGAAATAGGATTCATGCTGAGATTTTCTTAACTTCAGTCTAGCAGTCTACTCCATATCATCCTATTTCTTGGCCAGAAGAGTTGGCCTTGTCCTTTCCTAGGCAAGTTTCCCAACAAGCTATCACCTTCTGTCTCAGGCAGGAGAACAATATAAGTTTATGTTGCTTCTTGCCTGTGATCCTTGGACAGGTTATATGTTCAAGGAAGAGGATCTCGGGAGAGAATCTTTGATAATTGGAAGCACTTTCATAAATATGAATAAATTCATCGGCTTTGAACTACTCAGCAGTATCAGAGAAAACCTAGCAAAGCTTATCAGAATCTAAATGTTCAAAATTAGAGGGAGAAATGACAGGGAGAAGAAAAGAGAATAGTGAGGAGTAGCAACAGAAGAAAAGGAATGTAGACTAAGAAGAGAAGGAGAAAGGGGAAAGAGAAAGAGGAAGGATGGAGAGAGAGAGACAGACAGACACAGAGACACAGAGACACAGAGAGAAACAGACACAGAGAGACACAGACACAGAGACGGGCACAGAGAGACAGACACAGAGACAGAGAAAAAGACATTCAGACAAAAACATCAGACTGCAGAGTTAAAGTCAGGTTATGGACACAGAGAGAAATTGAAAATAGAAATGATATTATGAGAATCCATGGATTTGCCCTTGTCACAATTTGGAAGTTGGGGGAGTTTTGCTTCAACAACCACAGGGTCCTTCTGTGTTACCCTTTTGTCCTCTCACTTCTCCCTTTCCTCCAGTTTCAGGTAATAGAATCCAAATGCTTCAACTTAAACCCCAGGGAAAGAAACCAGATTCCAAAGCAGTCTCTGCTATCATTCCTGAGCCTAAGATTCACTCTTTGAGCTCCCTCCCTGAGGGGGAATTTCCATTTTTAATCTAAGCTTTGACTATGGGGTAAGATTCTCTCTCCTCAGGGATGAGAATTTCTCAATATAATGTGGATCTAATATTCATGTCTCTACTCTTTTTCCTTTCTTCATAAGTGACTCAGGAGTCAGTAGGTATTTAGGTACATGTACTTAGATATAGTGGGTACATATCTTTAAATGTCTATAGATGAAACTGAGTAGTGCTCAGGCTTGGGATGACTTCTCATTGAATGGGTTCAGGTAAGACTTCTAAAAAATGTTGAAACTGAAGTCTTAAAGGAAAAGGAAACTTCTAGTAGGGTTAAGAAAGGGAAAGAGATGAAAAGTTCCGAACAGGTTTGAGAGATCATGTGATGAAATGAAAATATTTGAAGGAGGAAAGGGTAAAAAAAAAAAAAAATGAAGTAGGAGTGGTCATTTTTATTTAGAAATCATCAATAATTCCCCAGAGGAGTGACATGCTCTATGTGTTCTTTGACCCCAAACACTGAGCTGAATCACCTGGACTTCATAATACTTAATGGAAAGAAAGATGGCACAGTGGATTGATCTGGGAATCAGGAAGACTTCCATTTAGGAGGAAGTTCATTTTAGACATTACATTTCTCACAGGGCTGGACTACAGTGGGAATTGTCTGAATTCTTCCCCAGCTCAGGCAGCTCATTATTGGGAAAACCTCATCTTGCAAGACTCCTTCAATGTTAGCATTCCATCTCATCACTAACTTTTGTCCTCCTTGGAGAGTAGAACCATGGACTCCAAAAGCTCCGTTTAAGGAAGAATCTCAGCTCAGACATAGCCTCTTTTCTTATCTGGTTGCACTACTTGGGTTCTTCTTTGAATTTTCTATTATGCCCCCAGGTCAGGTACTTGTCTCCTACCCCACTTGCTTTTTACCTTTTATATCTCTAGCACTTAGCATAGTACTAGCACACAGCAAGTTCAATTGCAGCTTCTAATACTTACTATCTCTATGATCTCAGGAAAGTTATCACAAATTCTATCTGTCTCAGTTTCCTCAAGTGGGGATAATCAAATGAGAAAATACTTTTACAGCAGTAATTAGAATATTGGGCACTCTGATACTTAATAAATGCTGATTCCTTTCCCCACAAATAAAATTGAAATGAAGTGAACCAAAGTGAAGTAATTACCAAGAATTAGAAAGAAGAGAAATATAAATAATGTTGAGAAGAAAGTAGGAGTGAACTTCGGAATGACTTTCTTTAGGAAATGACAATCAATTTTGAAATACAGCAAGTCTGTGATCAGAGCAGTGCTTCAGGAAGGGGATTTTGGTTATTGTTTTGAAATTGGTTGGAAGATGGAGATCACTGGTGTCACAGGGACTCAACAGCAATTGTCAGGAGATGATGGAAGCCTGAAATAGTATGACTATGAAAGTGGAGAGGTAGGAATATTTGCCAGAGATATTGTGATGATAGAATCTGCAGTGATGCATACACCCATGTGAAGAGGACTGAGGACTGTGCATGATGAACATGACAAATGCAAGACCAATGAATAATTGATCATGATATCCCAGAGATGAATTGTCAAGCCTCCTTGAGGAAACTTCACATATATTAAAAACTCAACAAGTATTTGACTCTTCTGTTTCACTTACCAAGTAAGAAAAAAATGTGCCCTTAGGGTCATGGTCTGAACCTGCTGCTATAAGGTGGCAAGGAGTGTGAAAGAATGAAGGGGTTGACTTTAATAGGGTTCCAGTGGAAAGTAGGGAGCCAAAATTAGCTGCTCCAGATACAAGGAGAAGAATAGAAATTAGCAATATGGCAGACAGAAGGCTCAAGTTACCATGTGACTGTGAAGAGAGTTGGAAGCCACATATCTAGAGATCAGAGGGTGTAGGATTTAAAGATAGAAATGATCTTAGAAGCTTCTTATGCCAAACTCTTCATTTTAAAGATGAGGGAATCAAGGACTACAGTAGAAAAAGCATCAAGTAACTGAAGAAGCTTTTTAATGCTTACTATATGCCAGGCACCATGCTAAGCATAAGGATACAAAGAGGGGCAAAAACAAAGTCTCTACTGCAAGGAGCTCACGGTTTGCTGTGAGACACGGTGTGTCCATCTAAGTATTGCCCATTTAATCTAGCAGTGGAGATAATAGCTCAATGAAAAAGATGGAATTGGAGCTGGAGTTACTAGGATGCCAGAAATACATGTTTTTCAGCAGAAGCTACTTAGGAGAGGTACTGGGACTTGAGAAAAAAATAAATTACCCAATGAGGGAGGGAAATGCTGAGACAGCTTTGTAGTTCAGAACTGAAAGTAAACCATGCATAAAAGTGGGAAGAGAAAAAGTGAGAAACTAGGGAAAGCAAAGGGGAAAGGATAAAGAAATAATTATTTCTTTTTTAAATGCTTTTTATTTTCAAAACATATGCACAGATAATATTTCAACATTGACCCTTGCATAGCCTTGTGTTTTAGATTTTCCCCTCCTTCCCTCCTAGATGGCAAGCAATCTAGTATATGTTAAAATATATGTTAAATCCAATATGTGGAAACATATTTATACAATTCTCTTGTTGCACAAGACAAATCAGATCAAAAAGGAAAGAAAATGAGTAACAAAATAAAATGCAAGTGAACAAAATCAAAATGAATGAGAATGTTATGTTGTGATCCACACTCAATTCCCTCAGTCCTCTCTCTGGTTGTAGATGACTCTCTTCATCACAAGATCATTGGAACTGGCATCAATCATCTTATTGTTGGAAAGAGTCACATTGATCAGAATTGATCAGTATATAATATTGATGTTGCTGTGTACAATGATATCCTAGTTCTGCTCATTTCACTTCTCATCAGTTCCTGCAAGTCTCTTTAGACCTCTCTAAAATCATCCTCCTGATCAAAAGAAACCAATGCTGTTGCTCAATGACCTCATTTGGAATTTTCTTGGCAAAGATACTGAAGGAGTTTGCCATTTCCTTCTGCTCACTTTATAGATGAGGAACTGAAGCAAAAATTTTAGTGACTTTGTCAGAATCAAATGGCTAATAAGTGTCTGAGGTCAGATTGAACTCAGAAAGATGATTCTTTCTGACTTGAGACATGGCCCTCTCCCCAAAACCTACAGTACAATATTAAAGTAACAAAATTAGAAGAGAAAAAAAAAAACTAAAGCATTCAAAATATTATGAACCTTTCTCAATTGACATTAGAAGACAAAAGAAATTTAATCAATACATGATGAAACAGAAAACCCTTTTGATTGCCAAGACAGCACAGAATTGTAGTAGGATGTGCTAGAATGGTTGAAGAGAAAAATTAGTCTTGTAAGAATTCCTCTTTAGAAATTAGAATCTTGAGAGAATTGTGTCATCCTATTTCCTAAATCGCTAATGTATTTTCTTCTGTGATTTTTTTGTCATACATGACATATAAATATGCTTGTTTTCTTTTTATTTATCCCATTAGAATATAAGGTCCATGAGCATAGGGATTGCAATTTTGCCTTTCTTTGGATCATCAGAACTTAGCACCATAGTTACCACATGCCATACCACAGCTGGATGCTGATGCTGATGTTGATGATGCAGATATTAAGAAGGAAGAAATGGTAGATTTTATAAACTGTCTAGTAAAAAATAATTAACAGAATAAAAAAAAAACTTGCTCCCTTGGTGATGAGTATCTTCAAAGAAATGAATAAAAACACATTAGGTTGACAATATAAATATGTGAAATTTGAAGAATAAGAAAGAAGAAAAGAAAAAAGCAGCAGCACTAGAATGCTATATGACCCCTCTACCACTAAAGCCATTGTTCTTGAAGCCAAAACATAGAGAGGTATCCTAAGGATCCTAGGCTTCCCAAAAGAAGATTAGAAATTATACAAAAGAAATTAAACATTATATACAAGAAAAGATACAAAGCAACTGCTTCATACTCTTAAATACTGAAAACAAAGCAGCAAACAAAAATTTCCGCAGATCACCTCCAAAGATGAAAAGCAAAAGAAAATACTTTAAACTCCAAGACACAAAGAGTAAAAATTGATCAATTCCAATAACAAAAAACAACTTCTATAAGTTGAAATGACTTTCAAATGGAATGGAAAGAATATTCAAATACTACAACCCACAAGAAACCACATAAAGGAATAAAATAAAATATCCCAAAAAGCAAAGGAGATCAAGATGCACCCCTTAAGTGACATACCTTGTAAATCTTATTCTCATTATCAATAAAAAAAATGGAGTCATTTGAAACATTAAAAAACCAGCACCACAACAAAGCAGACATGCAGATTATTTCACTGGTGAATACCCTAAGGAACCAAAACACAGTAAAAGTAATTAAATACAATTACCAAGGAAAGAATCCACAATCAAATAAATTACATTATCTCTAGAGAAAAGAAAAAAAAAAACATGAAGTGAAAGATTCTTTGGGGATTAAAAAATTAAGAGTTTTTAAGAAATTTCTTTTTAAAAATACATAAAACGATAAAGATGAAAATGAAGTTTAAAGAAATAGACACAACAGTGGAGGAGCAATCCAAAAACACCATCCACTACATCCCACAACTCCTCCTCCAGGTAAATTAATATATTTTGTGGGAATAAATAAAGTGTTAGGGTATATAAAAGAAAAGGGAAGTACAGAATAAATGAGAATGTGATGAATACTAATAAAGTCCACGGGTAAACAATGTAAGCAAAATATCTCCTGTAGTCTCTCAGCAAAAAGAGGAGCTATAAGAGAATGAGTGATGTGGTAAAGAGAAGAATTGAAATGGTGTATTTGGAGGTAGGTAGTATATGTGGAAGAAGCAAGTGGGTCTAATTTATGTGTATTGTTGAAAAGGGAAAACACTTCTGAAAGTATTGTGTTTTCAATGATAACATGACTCAAGAGAAAGGAAATCAGAAATACCAGGTAATTTGTTAAAAATGAGAGACAATAGGAATAAAAATTTTTTGGGAAGTGTGCAAAGTTGGATACATTAATGAATTGTTGATGGAGCTATCAATTAGAACAGCTAAAAATGGCTAAAAAAAAAAAAAAAGGTCAAGTCCCCTTTAATGCAAAGGTTGCAAAGGTTAAATTACAGGGAGGCCAATGGTAAATCTCTATTAACCAAAATATTTTAGCAGCATACATACATACATATATATATATATATATGTCTGTGTGTGTTTGTGGTAGCAAAGAACTAAAAACAAAATAAATTTAATGTTAATTAGTTATTTTTCAGGCACATCTGACTTTTCATGTTCCCATTTGAGATTTTTTTTTTTTTTTTTTTTTTTTTTACCAAAGATACTGAAGCATTTTCCCATTTCTTTGAGGCAAACAGTGACTTACCAGAATCACACAGCTCATGAATGTCTGAGACTAGATTTGACTCCAAGTTGAGCATTTAATCCACTATGGCATCTAGCTGCCTTAAATGAGGAATAGTTAAACTAATTGTGGTTCATGTTTAGAAGTCATTGGACTTTGAGGTAAAAGATTTGGGTTTGACCCAGGTTCAAGATTTGCTAACTATGTTACTGTAGATAAAGCCCAGTTTTTCCTTCCATTTAATAGATGATGAAATACTTGAATTATGTCCCTTTGAGGGATATTGTAGGGAAATACCATTGAGGATTCTTAGGTTCCATATACCCATGAATGGTTATCTCCAAAAAAAAAATTCAATGTGAGTAGTCAATTGATTAATTAATGTTTGGTCCAAGTAGGCATGGTAAAGGTAAAGAAGGAAAAATTTCCTTTATTTCTTCCTGCCACTTTATGCCATGAGTTTGAGGCTTTTCTCAACTCCTTCATTCAGATTCACAGTTTGTAAAAGACTTTCATTTCATATAAGTAAGTAGAAAACACGGTGAGCCTTCAATCCATTGCCCTTCACCAGAGGCTTTCTGCAAATCTTTCCAAACTCTTGGTTTGTTTGTTCCTGCACGAATGAGTTAAAATCTCTAAGATTGTAGGTGCCATCCTGAGAGACAGCTCTGCAATTTATCTGAATGTAAAAATAGCTGGACAATAACAATTTCTTCCTTGAATCTTTCTTCTCTGTTGGGAAATAAAATTGCTGTGTTATAATACAGTTGTATTTTTTATTGCTGTTCAAAGGAGCCAATGCTTTGGTAAGTGATTTTTTCCAAGAATATCACAAAATAAAGCATAAAAATTTCTAACAATTCTCAAAAAAGGAGAATTAGTGAAACTTCCCTCCACCTCCAACTCACCCTAGGCAAGTGATTAGACAACAATATTTTCTACTTACTTATAAGTCATATTAATGCAATTGGCAAATTGCTATGGTCACAACTTATAGTTAGGTATAACTTGTTAGGGTTCCTTGAAGTGCAAGCATAGGTATTAACATCTCTAATTTTTTTACTGTTCTTTTTTCCCATTTTCTGTTGTTCTACTAGTTCTTTCTTTCTCTGTAGATCTGGCCTTCACTTCTTTAACCTAATTATAAGACTTCACATGGGATGAAAGAATCAAGGTTCTTAAGTCATGATAGACAAGAATAATAGATCAAATTGAATGACACAATGCAATAGGCTTATGTGAAAAGTCCTAAAACTTGGTTCAAAAAGCAATAGCATCAAGTCTGGGTTGGATAGAGTCAACTGACCAAATCTAATGTAGGGGTTCAGTGGGCTATATGCTCAATATTAGTGTAATCTGGTGCTACTCCTCCCAAAATGGATGCAATTTTAGGCTGCAGTAGGAGAAGCATTGTGCATAGGACTAGAGTATTGTTTCATTTCTGAGAAGACAAAGTCAAGTTGAAGAGTATTCAAAGGAAGGAAGCAGGCATTGGGGGTGGTGTTTTGCTGAATCTATGTCATATAAGGATGAATTGAAGAAATCAAGAATGTTCATCCTGGAGTGGGGTGGGGGAAGGAGCTTAGTGTCCTTTTTTTGTGAGACTGTTAAACCAGCTTTAACTTTGTTTTTCTTGCTCTCCAAGGAGCTAGAAGCAGAACTAGAGAAAGAAGTCATTATTAAAGAGTGTTACATTTTGACTCAACAAAAGGAATACACTTCCTCCCAATATGAGTTGTATAGAAATGAAGTTGACTGCTTTAGGACCTTAAGAGTTTTGTTATCAGAGGGCTTCAAACATACAGTCTAGATTATCTCTGGTCAAGGTTGTTTTAGAGTGGATCCTTTCCCAGATACTTTGAAACTCATCTGTCATGAGGGTCTTCTTAGCTCTGATATCCTAAGATTCTATAGTTCCTAAAATATTGTCAGGAAATCTCTTTTTTTAGTTTAAAAGTCATCAATAAGTATTATGGAGTTCTTACTGATAATATTTTTATTCAAGCACATTCATGTCCTTTCATTCAAGGACATTAAAGGTTATTCACGTGCTTTTCTGTTATTGGAATTATCTCTTGTCCTCTCCCCCTTTCCATATATTTTTCATCTTTCAAGTTCCATCCAAAAGCTGTATTTCACCAAAAGCTCAGTGAGTTCTGGATAGGCACAAATAATGTCTTCCATTTCATTTGTGACCACCTGCCTCACAGAGAACCAAATGAGGAATAACCTATAGCAGGACCTTAAGAGCTGTTGCAAATCATCATGGAATAGGGGAAAGACTACTAAAAAAAAACCCTCATAGCTCCAATATTTATTTGATATGTGATTTCGAGCAAACCATATAACTTTTCTTAGTTTTCTCAGATGTAAAGTGGGAATATTAATTGTTTTTCCTATCATATAGGGATGGGATATCTCAGGATATGTTCAATCATTCATACAACAAACATTTGTTCAATGTTTAGGCACTAAGGATGAGAAAATAAAATGTAAAAAGTCTCTGCCTTTAAGGATCTTATTTTAATTCTTTTCTTTTTTTTTGGAGGGGGGGAAGGAACAAGGATGGAAGGGATACCCAAAGATAAGTAAATGAAATATCTACATACAGTAATTAGGGAGGGAGAGACATTAATAACTGGTTTAGGAGGGGTGGGGAGGGATTGTGATGAAGGAACACCTTCTTTAGGAGATAGTACTTGAATCTTGGAAAAAAAATGTTAGAAGAGTGTAAGTTCCTTGAAGGTAGACTTGATAAGCTATGTGTTTTTATTTGTCTTTCATTATCTGGTCCAGAAATTCACATATGATGTCTATAACTCACAATGCTAATACATGTGGAAGTTTATAAAGCATCTTCCTCATAACAACAATGCGAGACTGGTCACATAAGTATTATTCTCCCAAATTTAAAGGTGAAATTGAGAAGCTAATTGGGGAAGCGACTTAACCATTTTACTAGGTTCCAGGTTATCTTATCTGAATTTCTATGCTCTTTATATACCTAATAGTTTTGTAATTTGTCAAACTGAAAGAGGCAGCATGGTGCAGTGAGGATTATTGCAATTGAATTGAAGAAGATCTGTTTGCTTCCTAAATGTGTAACCACTGGCAAATCATTTTATTTCTCTAAGTCTCAGTTTCTTCATTTGGAATATAGGGATAATAATACCTTCACTGACTACCTTACTCATTTGCTTTCAGGTTCAAATGAGATCACAAAGGGAGAGCATTTTGTGTCTCATACAGCATTGTATGATTGTTCTTATTATTGAGTAAAGAACAATAAACTGTATACCTTTCAGCTCAACTGCTCAGAGCCTCTGCCCTACTGGGCCTGCTTAGCACACTTTCTCCAGCTTCTTTCTCACCTCTCTCACCAAACCATATTCTAAGGCTCAGAAATAAATATTTCTCTCCTACAGCTCATAAAAAAGGAATCCCTCTAGCAAAGTTTAAGAAAATGAACATCTAGTTCAGTTCCTTAAGGAGAGATGTTGAGAGGTCAGTTACCTTAGGAAAACCCCTACATCTGATTCCCATTAATATTAATGCCTAGTTACTTAGTAGTATAAGTGGGGCCTTGGTTCTTACAAAGAAAAAAAAAACTTGATGTGCCAGCTCACAGTCTGGATCAGGCGAATAAGTCTGGGTCACTCCTTGTTCAGGCACTGGTGGGAGCAATAAGGAACTGTTCACAGTGCTGAAACCAAATGCTCAATTTGACAGAGCACACAGGCTTTTTCTCAGACAGATACCTAAAGCTTAAAATGCAACCCTAGATTTCATGATGGAATATACTCATGGAGGCATCTATTCCAGCTCTTTCATTGTCTAAATGAGGAAATTGAATGCCAAAGGGTTTTATGATTTGATCAAAGTTGCAAAGCAGTAAGTAGCAAAACCCAGGTTCTTTGACTCCAAATGCAGTACACCTTTTACTTCATCAGGCTATCCAAACCTCCCTTTCTCTCCACTCTCACCTACACATATTTTTTGGCCATTTCATGTGTCAGATATCTAGAATTTTCCTGACAGTCATGGTGACATTTAATATGTGGTAAATTGAACTCCCATTCCCTCTATGCTCTCTACAGCCTCTTCTCCCTGCAAATCTCCTTTCTTCACTGAAAGTAGCTCAGTCTACCCCCAGACCAATAGAAGATAATTACTTGGAAGGAATCATCATTAACCATTCTGCAAATTAAGGAGATTGGATAAGGGAATCTCTAAGGATCCTTCAAGTTGTATGATTCTAAAATGAGGGGCTTTCTAAGGGATAGGCCAGCATGACAAAGCACAAGGTCCTTTCAGAAAACATTCCTTTTGAGAAGACATAGCAAGTGTCCAAGTCACTATTGATCAGAGAAATGCAAATTAAGACAACTCTGAGATACCACTACACACCTGTCAGATTGGCTAAAATGACAGGAAATGATAATGATAACTGTTGGAGGGGATGTGGGAAAACTGGGACACTGATACATTGTTGGTGGAACTGTGAACGGATCCAACCATTCTGGAGAGCAATTTGGAGCTATGCTCAAATAGTTATCGAACTGTGCATACCCTTTGACCCAGCAGTGTTTCTACTGGGCCTATATCCCAAAGAGATTTTAAAGGAGGGAAAGGGACCCACATGTGCAAAAATGTTTGTGGCAGCCCTTTTTGTAGTGGCAAGAACCTGGAAATTGAAAGGATGCCCATCAATTGGAGAATGGCTGAATAAATTATGGTATATGAATGTTATGGAATATTATTGTTCTGTAAGAAATGACCAACAGGAGGATTTCAGAGAGGATTGGAGAGACTTGCATGAACTGATGCTGAGTGAAATCAGCAGAACCAGGAGAACATTATACACAGCAACAAGACTATACGATGATCAATTTTGATGGACATGGTTCTCTTCAACAAGATGTGATTCAAACCAGTTGTTCAGCGATGAAGATAGTCATATACATCCAGAGAGAGGCCTGTGGGAACTGAGTGGGAACCACAACACAGCATTTTAATGCTTTCTGTGAATATTTCCATGCATTTTGTTTTCCTTCTTAGGTTGTTTTTTCTTCTTCTCTTTCTAGATCTGATGTTTCTTGTGCAGTAAGATAACTGCATAGATATGTGTACATGTATTGTATTTGTCATATAATTTATCCTATTTAGCATGTATTAGATTACCTGTCATCTAGGGGTGGGGGTGGGGGGAAGGAGGGTAAAGCTTGGGAAAAAAAAGTTTTTGCAAAGGTCAATGTTGAAAAATCACTCATACGTTTTGTAAATAAAAAGCTTTATATAAAAAAAAGACATAGCAAGTGTCCATAAAGCCATTTTAAAGCAATGAATGGAAGTATGGGAATTGAGATTAAAATGTGGTTTGACTGGGGCCTGAATTAGAAGATCTGGGTATAAGAATTAGATTTTTATTAGCATTTGGGGAGGGCAGAAACAGAATGGGAAGAGAAAAAGCATTTATTAAACAATTATTATGGGCCATACACATACGTGTTGCATGCTTTACAAATATATCATTTAATTTTCACAAATGCCCTGGGAAATAGGTGTTATTATACATTATATTGCTATATTAATGAAAATCTTAAAGCCACATGTACAGGTTATTTGTTATTCTTATTACTGTTTTTCTTAAGTTCTGGATGGATCTTAGCATGACCACTCAATAAACTCTAGTGGCTTCCTATTACTTTCAGGAGGAAATGCAACATGCTCTGTTTGGTATTCAGAACCCTTCATAACTCAGTCTTCCTACCTTTCTAGTCTTTAATTTCGTTGATACAGTGATATTGATTTTTTGACTGTTTTACCAAGATATTCTTTCTTTTCACTAGCTGTCCTCCATATCTAGAATGCTCTCTCCTCTCTCCTAATTATTGACCTCCCTTCCTCTCTTTAAGGTTTTACTAAATTTCCACCAGCTGCAGAAAGCCTTTCCTAATTCTTCTTAATTCCAATCTCTTCCCTCTGTTAATAAATTATTAAATATTCTTTATAGACATTATATTCTGTAGATTCTGATTCTTTAGAGTACTTAGCACAATACCTGCCACAGAGTAGGCTCTTAAAATAAGCTTGCTGCTCCAGCTGTTTTTACTATTGTTCTTCTCCCTCATTCCCTCCCCCCTTTATTCTAATCCCTCAGGCATCTTTCTCCACCTTTGTCTTCCTCAAACATTTCCTGTTGAGGATCCCTTCTTCTTTGGATAACAGATTGATTTTCACTTTAGATCTCTTCCTTTCACACTATTGTTCTGGAGACAACCCTCATTACCAAAAGACCTTACCTTCTGGAGCACTCTCTCTCTTTCCTTTTGGTTTTGCTTTCTCTTTTACAGTCTTCCAAAGGTCTAAGCCAGGAGGAATATTCTACTGCCTACTCTGCCACCTTTAAATGCTTCCTTTTTAAATGATGATCCACTTCAGTCTACCTCAGTCATATATATCTAGATCTCACTTTTTCTCACAAGTTTTGCTTGAACTTTTTCCTTCCATCTTTTGGAATTGCACTCTCCATTTCAGAATAAAATGACATGTTTTCCCAAAGCTACACTTTATCTCCTTAGTTCTTAGAGTCTCCCTCTCCATTGCTATATTAAAAAAAAAAAGTCTTGTATTTATTTTGTGTTTATTTATTGTGTGGAATGTTCAGATCCTTACCCAAAATTACTACTCAGAGATCTCTCTAAGTGAAAAGCAGAAAAGTATTTAATTTAGAATTTCATGAAATCTGGGTGGCCCAACAACCCCTGAGCAAAAGGGAAATACTCAGAGGGAGGAGGCCTCTGATCCAAAGCATACAGGCAGTTTTATCCCCTCCCAATCTTCAAAAATCATTGACCCCTTCCTTTTTACCCTTTGATTGGTTACAACAATTTCATTCCCTTTTTTGGACGTTTATGACCTAAATGGTATGTCCTTGTCTCTTGCCATGTGACCTCTGGGAGGACGAACTAGGGCCTACAATATACACACATTGATTGTTCCCCTCTGTAAATTCTTCATTTTTCCCTTTCTCAAAAATTATCTGTGTATTCATTATTTCACTCAATAGAATGTAAGCTCCTTGTGGGTAGGGACTGTTTTATCTTCATATCACTAAGATACAACACAAGGTCTGAAACACAGAAATCAATTTTTAAAAGAAAATAAAAAATAAATAAGGGAATGATTGTTTAATGGTGTCTTTAGGTTTATGGCTATACACTTTGCATACTAATGTTAGTATAATGATTGGTGATTGATAGTGTTTATTAAACCAGATGGTGAAGACAACTGGTATTATCACAAGGCCTACAGTCTGATTTTGACTCTGATATGTAACATCTGTGTGACTTTTAGGTAAATCACCTTTCTTCTCTTGCCTCCTCAGTTTCCTTGTCTGTAAAAAGAGAACTTTGCTGGAGGGAGCCTGGAGAATGGATTGTTAACTCCCTTCTGAACTGAAATCCTACCATAACTTGATTCTTATAACAACCCTGTGTTATCATTAATGAAAGTCTAACTGTTCCCCTTTCTCAAAAGAGAAAACTGAGTCACAAATTTTACATGACTCATCTGAAGTTATATAGTACATTAGAGACAGAGCAGATATTATAATCCATGTCCTTTCAGTTAGCCCAGAGGTTTTTCTAATAGAGAACATGGAAAACAATTTTACTTGTACAGTCTCCCTATTTCTATATTTCATATTCAAATTAGAGCTCTAAAAAAGAAAAAAAAAGTTAATTAGTGTGCTTTCGGATGTCCACCAACAAGAGCCTTAAAAACAAGATTTTCTTATGATTCAAATCATAAAAACAAATAGGACAAAATATAATATAGCAGTTCACCAATACTTAAAGAAAACCCAAGTTGGCAAACTGAGACTTGAAGTCGCATTAATGGGCAAAGGAAGAGACATGGACAATTTCTCTCTCAGTTTCTACTTTAAAATCACTTCAAGTTGCAAGTAATTTAAAATCATTCCCAGAGAAAGGGCTAGATGAAAAGAGGGGAAGTGTCTCTTTCAGTGCCAGTGAAAGGACTAAGTGGATAAACTGGAGTCCCTGCCACTAAATGTGCCCACCTGGGCAAGTTTTCCTAATCCCCTTCTTTGATGCTGACCTTCTTTCCCATAATCACATTCAACTTTATTTGAACTTCTTAAATGTTCTTATTGGACATTGCTTGTTCATTTCTATCTTTGTCATCTTTTAAAGAATAATTGCATGTTTTATATTTTGGGATTCTTATTAGAGATGAGATGTCTTAGAACCCTTAGTTTTCTTTAATGTTCAAATCAAGTGCTCTTTTGTGGACTAGGTGGTTTCCAACCTGATTGCCATGCCCCTCCCTCACTTCTCCCTAACCCTAAGATCACTTTCTAGCTAATGTGTGTTTGCATATACATAATGTATGGACATTGTGTCTCCAACTAGAATGGATCTTTGATGACAGTGATTGTTTCAATTTTGCCTTTATATTCTCAGCAATAGCAAGTGACTGGCATATGGTTAGTATTTAATAAAAAAGCTTGTGAGTCAACTTGTATTTAGGTTTATCTCCCTCCTAGATTGTGATCTGCCTGAAGACAGGGGACCTGTCTCATTTAAACTATATACCTTCTCCAATGCTGAATGTAGAACTTTGCAGGCAATAAGTACTTACTACATTTATATTGAGTTCAAATTGTATTTTGAATTGGAGAAGGTATCATTTTAGTGGCCCTAAAAGGCTATAGAGAATACCCATTAACAATGCATAGTGCAATATACCTCTGACTGTGGTGCTGACTATTCTGAACCAAATATTATAGAATCTTACTTCAAGAGAGCAGTGATAGACCTAGCTGCTTGAGTTAAGCTGATTTAAGCTTACATGGAGTATATTTTCATCCCCAGAGGGGCACCAGGTCTCTTGATTTCATCTTGCTCCATCCTTCTTCAGTTCTTCATTTAGAGTCATATTCTCCTCCACTTCCTGGTGATTGATTCTACTTCAGTGGGGAGAACGATGTCTTCTCATGTTCAAGTGTCTCAAAAAAACAGGTTAACCACATTTTCCCAATCTTCCTGACAGCATGCAGAAGAAGCCAAGGTAATGAATATTTCCTTCTGGGTGAGTCCAGAAGCTGGTGGTCTGTTGCTTTTTAGCCATGGACAGTTAGAATAAGATAGTTTGGCTTCATGGAGCTGACACCCTGAAAGCATTACACATTTTGCAAGGAATAATCTCATTTTTAAGTTCTTCATTGAAAGTGAAATGAGGTTGCTCCATTGATGCCAGATTCTGATAGCCTATGAGTAAACCATTCCAATCCCAGCAGGCAATTCTAACTCAGCTTTTTAATAAATCATTGTTTGGAATACATTCCACCCATGCCCTGAGACAAACATCTAGCTCGTAGAGTAATTGGGTCAGCAATAAATGAAGTTTGCAAAGTGAATCTCCCCTACTAGGGGACTGTGTTGCCCTGTTACACTCAGTCCCAGGTAGGTTGCATCCACAGAATTGAAATGAGCCTTCCATGTCCCACTTCCTATTCATATACCAGGGCCCTTCAATGTGTGCCTCCTGGTCTGGCAAAACTATCCTCAAAGAGGCCTCCAGAGTGATGTAATGGGGCCTGGCAAATTCTTTGCTGGGACATAGCCAATAACCCACCCGCGCTCATATAAATGTCTTTGCTAATGAAAACAGGCTAGTGCATAATGCTGAACTCAAGGACCTCACATGGATTTTTTTAATGATACTTGGAAGAGTTTCATTACAGCACAATTAGGGGAAAAAACCAAGCCAGCAACAACACAGACTGAGAGCATAAAAGCTGAGGTGTCTTTCTAGGTTCTAGCTTGCTATGACTATGAATCCGTTTGACAAGAACTGGATGGGTTATGGAGAAGAATACTGCCCTTTGGTAGCCTGTAGTGGAATCAAGAGAATATTATATGGAAGCTTCACACCAGGCCCTTTCACACTGATTTAATACATTAACAAGATATTTACTCTGAACAAGAATATAGTTTAATTGGGACATAACTCTCCCAAGAAATGTATGTAGGGCTGCTCTAGGGCCAAGGGTATTTTTTTTTCATGAGCTACCAGACTGATAAAAACAGGTGCATGTTTAGATATAATAAAGGTCACATGTGTTTACATACAGTATATTTTTGCAAGATATTTAGAAACATCTCCCAATTATCTTTATGCACAAGATGTAGATATTTACATCTTGTTACTAGACGCCAACTGGATTCACAACTGGTTGAATAAACAGGCCCGAAGAGTAGTCATAAGTGTCTTGATGCCAACTTGCAAATCAGTCTCTAGTGGAGTTCTATCACATTCTAGCCTCAGCTCTGCCAGAAACTAGATTTCATTCCCTGAATCTCTAAATTGACTATTGTAGTCCCTATAGTTGGGATATAGCTTGGGATGGTGGATTGCGGGAATACCAAAAAGATTTCATGCATTCAGCCATTTGTGAAATGGGCGTTTACATAGTATCTATTACTTGTAAGACTTGGAGCAAAAACTGGGAAAGTAGAATTAATACAAGAAACAGAACTAGGACAAGTTAATAGTACAGTTTTGGGGAAAAAATGAAGCTCTGTGAAAAAAACAGGTGGCTGGATTTTTATTAAGTTTTAGGCCAGTTGAAATATTTATGTGGAGATACTCAATAGGAAGTTAGGGAGATAGATTGAGAACTAAGAAGAGAAGTCAGATCTGGAGCTAAAGATTTAATAGTTGTGATGTAAAAGTAATACTTGAATTTCTTGAACTGACTGATATTGTAAACAAATTCTAGAATCTGGAAGTCTAGAGTAAGAAGAGGAAAGACAAAGGATGGATCCTTGAGGAAAAGATCTTTGGGTTGTGTATTACTTAAGGAGTATAGGAAGAAATGAAGATCCAAAAAAGAAACAGAAAAAGGTTTATTTATTTGTTTGCTTTTTGTGTCTATGTTTATGTCTATTTGTGTATATATACATATATATTTAATAATATTCTTCCATGTAAAGATAGTTTTCAAAATTAATCTTTGTAAGGTTTTGACCTCTAAAGTTTTCATCTTACTTCCCTTCCTTTTCTTCTCCCCAAGACAGCAAGCAATGTAATATGGGGTTACACATATACAATCATGTTAAACTTATTTCCACATTAGTCATGTTCTGAAATAAGACTAAGGGAAAACCCAACAGAAAGAAAAAAAATGAACAAAAAGAAAGTAAAAATTTTATACTTCGATCTGCATTCATATCTGTATGTGAACAGCATTTTCCATCATGAATCTCTTAGAACTGTCTTGGATCACTGTATTGCTGAGAAGAGTTAAGTTTATCATAATTGATCAATACACAATGTTGTCTTTACTGTGTGCAATGCTTTCTTGCTGTCTTGGTTTGTGTCACTTCACTTAACATCAGTTCATGTAAATTTTTCCAGGTTTTTCTAAAATTCATCTGCTCATCATTTCTTACAGAACAATATTATTGAATTCCACTACATTCATTGACCACATTTCCCAATTTGTGTATATCCCCTCAATTTCCAATTCTTTTCTACTACAAAAGGAGCTGCTATAAATGTTTTTTATGATATTCCTTTTTTTATGATCTCTTTGGGAATGAGACCCAAAAGTTACACTGCTGGATCAAATGCCCTTTGGGCATAGTTCAAAATTTCTTTCCAGAATGCTTCATCAGTTCACAACTTCATCAACAATGCATTAATGTCCCAATTTCCTCACTTCTGAAATATTTATCATTTTCTTTTTCTTTCATATTAGTCAATTTGATAGTGTAATGTGGTATCTCCAAGTTGTTTTAGTTTTCATTTCTCTAATCAATAGAGCATTTTTATATGACTATATATAATTTTAATTTCTTTATCTGAAAATTGTTCATATCCTTTCACCATTTAGCAATTCAAGAATGGCTTGTATTCTTACAAATTTGACACAATTCTCTATATATTTTATTAGAAATACTGGCTGTAAAAAATTGCTTCCTAAATTTCTGCTTTCCTTCTAATCTTGGTCTCATTGATTTTGTGTATGGAAAATCTTTTAAATTTAATTTGATCAAAAGTATTCATTTTGCTTTTCATGATTTTCTCTATCTTTTGTTTGGTCATAGATTTTTCTCTTCTTCATAGACCTCAAACAGAAAATATTCTTTGTTCTCCTAATTTTCTTATGGTATCACTATTCATGTCTAAATCATGCACTTATTTCAACATTATCTTGGTACAGAGTTGTTGGGAGATGTTGATTTATGCCTAGTTTTGCTATATTATTTTCCAGCTTTCCCATCAGTTTTTGTCAAAGAGTGAGTTCTTTTCCCAAAAGCTGGAGTCTTTGGTTTTATAAAACAGTATATTACTATAGATATTTACTATTGTCTTCTATACTTAATCAATTCCACTGAACCCCAACTTAATTTCTTAGCCAGTACCAAATAATTTGATGAATGTTGCTTTATAATATAGTTTTATATCAAGTACAAATAACCACCTTTTTTTTTTGCATTTTTTAATTAATTCCCTTTACATTTTGACCTTTTGTTCTTCAAAATGAATTTTATTATGTTTTTAGTTTTTTAAATATTTTGGGTGTTTTTTGATTGGTATGGCACCAAGTAAATTAATTTAAGCAAAACTGTCATTTATATTATATGGGTGTAGTCAACCCATGAACAAATGGTATTTTCCCAATAGTTTAGATCTGATTTTGTTTGTGTGAAAAGTGTATTGTAATTATGTTGATATGGTTCCTGGGTATGTATGGCAAATATTTATATTGTCTATAATTATTTTAAATGGAATTCCTCTTTTATATCTTGCTGCTGGGTTTGTTGGTGATGATTTATATAGATTTATTTAATATCTAACAACTTTGCTAAAGTTGTTAATTCTTTCAAGTAGTTATTTAAGTTGAATGTCTAGAATTCTCTCGGTTTACCATTATATCATCTTCAGAGTGATAGTTTTGTTTTCTAATTGACTATTCTAATTCCTTCAGTTTCTTTTTCTTCTTTTATTGCTAAAACTAACATTTATAGTACTACATTTAATAATAGTGTTTTACCTCTGACCTTATTGAAAAAGCTTCTAGCTTTCCCATTACATATAATTTTTGCTGTTGGTTTTAAATAGATACTATTTATGATTTTTAGAAAACTCCATTTATTCTTATGCTTTCTAGTTTTTTTTTAAATTTTCAAACATATGCATAGATAATTTTTAACATTTACCTTTGCAAAACCTTGCATGTCAATTTTTCTCCTTTTTCTTTCCCTCATCCCCTCTCCTAGATGGCAAATAATCCAATATGCTAAATATATACAATTCTCCTAGACATATTTCCACAATTATCATAGTGCATAAGAAAAACCAGATCAAAAGAGGAAAAAAAGTGAGAAAGAAAACAAAATGCAAGCGAACAACAATAAAAAAAAGGTGAAAACTCTGTTGTGATCCACATTCAGTCCCCACAGTTCTCTCTTTGGGTACAAATGACTATCTTCATCACAAGACCATCGGAAGTGGCCTGAATCATCTCGCTGGTGAAAAGAGCCATGCCTGTCAGAACTGATAATCCTATAATTTTGCTGTTGTTGAGAAAAAAATGTTCTCTTGGTTTACTTACTTCACTTAGCATCAGTTCATGTAAGTCTTTCCAGGCCTCTTTGAACTCATCCTACTGATTGTTTCTTACAGAACAATAATATTTCATAACATTCATATTCTATGGCTTATTCAGCCATTTTCCAGCTGATGGGCTTTCACTCAGTTTCCAGTTTCTTGCCTCTACAAAAAAATATTGCTACAAACATTTTTGCACACATAGGTCTACTACAAGCCCAGTAGAGACACTGCTGGATCAAAGGGTATTCAGAGTTTGATACCCTTTTGGGCATAGTTCCAAATTGTTCTCCAAAATTGTTGGATCAATTCCCATTCCACCAACAATGTATTAGTACCCCAGTTTTCCCACATCCCTTCCAACATTCATAAGTATCTTTTACTGTCATTTTAGCCAATCTGAGAGGTGGGTAGTAGTACCTCCCAAATTGTCTTAATTTGCATTTCATTGGTCAATAATGATTTAGAGCATTTTTTCCCACATGACTATAAATGATTTTAATTTGTTCATTGGAAAACTGTGTTCATTTCCTTTGACAATTTGTCATTTGGAAAAAGTCTTGAATTTGAGTCAATTCTCCATATATTTTAGAAAGGAAGCCTTTGAACAACAAGATTATATGATGATCAATTCTGATGGACATAGCTTTCTTCAACAATTAGATGATTCAGATCATTTCCAAAGATTTTATGATGAAGAGAGCCAGACACATCCAGAGAGGACTATGGAAAATGAGTGTGGTTCACATCTTTTTCACTCTTTTTGTTGTTATTTGCTTGCATTTTATTTTCTTTCTCATTTTTTCTTGTTTGATTTGATTTTTCCTATGCAGCAAGATGACTGTATAAACATGTATCCACATATTGGACCTAACATATATTTTTTACCATGTTTAACATTTATTGGATTACTTGCCATCAAGCGGAGAGGATGGGTAAAGGGGGAATTGGAATACAAGAGTTAATGTTGAAAAAGTATCCATGCATTTGTTTTGAAAATTAAAAAACAAAACAGAACAAAACTTTAATTATAAAAAAAAGAAAAAGAGAGGAATTTATGGCCAAAGAACAACTAGAATACATTACGAAATTAAAAAAAAAAGAAAAAGAAAAGAAAGGAGGCCTTTATCAGAATCCTTGCATATATATATATATATTCCCAGTTTATTTTGCTTCTTTCCTAATCTTGTCCACATTGGTTTTGTTTGCACAAAAACTTTTTAACTTAGTATAATCAAACATCCATTTAGCATTCCATAATGTATTCTAGTTTTTCTTTCACCAGAAATTCCTTTCTTCTGCACAGATCTGAGAGGTAGAGTAGCCTTTGTTCTTCTAAGTTGCTTAAATATCACTCTTTATTTCTAAATCATGAATCCATTTTGACCTTATCTTGATAGAGCATGTTAAATGTGTTGCAATGCCTATTTTCTGCCATATTAATTTCCAATTTTCCCAACAATTTTTGCCAAATAGTGAAGTCTTATCCCAGAAGCTGACGTCTTTCAGTTTGTCAAACACTACATTACTATAGTCATTGAATATTGTATCTTGTGAACCTAACCTATTCCTCTGATTAATTAATTTATTTCTTAGCTAGTACTAAATGATTTTGATGAGAACTGCTTTATAATATAGTTTAGGTCTAGTACAACTAGGCCATCTTTATTTGCAATTTT
This sequence comes from Myrmecobius fasciatus, assembly GCA_023553655.1. NCBI lineage: Eukaryota > Metazoa > Chordata > Mammalia > Dasyuromorphia > Myrmecobiidae > Myrmecobius > Myrmecobius fasciatus. The sequence continues at coordinate 208,714 of JAJPUD010002577.1, forward strand.
TATTATTATTTTTTTTTTAATTCTTGGCCTTTTGTTCTTCCAGATGAACTTTATTATTTTTTTTTCTAGGTTTGTAAAATAATTTCTTGGGAATTTGATTTGTATAGCACTAAATAAATGGATTAATTTAAGTAGTATTGTCATTTTTATTATATTAGCTCGGCCTACTAATGAACATTTGATATTTTTCCAATTGATTAGATTTGACTTTATTTGGCTGGAAAGTGTTTTATAATTGTGTTCATATAGTTGCTTAGCCTTGGCAGGTAGAATCCCAAATAGTTATTTTAAATGGAATTTATCTTTGTATCATTTGCTGCTGTACTTTGTTGGTAACATATAAACATGCTGATGTTTTATGTGAATTTATTTTGTATTCTGCAATTTTGCTAAAGTTGTGAATTGTTTCTAGTAGCTTTTTAGCTATTTCTCTACTATTCTCTAAATATGCCATCATATCATCTTCAAAGAGTGATAATTTGGTTTCCTCATTACTTACTCAAATTCCTTTAATTTCGTTTTCTTCTCTTATTGCTAAAACTAATATTTCTAATACAATATTGAATAGTAATGGTGATAGTGGGCAACCTTGTTTCACCCCTGATCTGATTGGAAATGGTTCCAGTTTATCCACATTACCTATGATGCTCCAGAAGTCATAAGATGGGAAAGTAGCTGGAAGGACAAGAAGATAATCTCATTTTCCTTATTTGAATAATAATAAGAATAATAATACCATTCATCTTCCAAGTTGTTGCTGTTATGTTAGCATAAAATGAGGCAATGTTTATAAAGCACTTTCTAAACCTTAAAGAACTTTAGAAGTAATATGTATTATTGTTGTTAAATTAGGAAAATAATGTATAATTATACGTATATTGTAAGAGGCACTTGTCACAAAGATATTGAAGATTAAACAGACATAGGGGATGACTTCTTGAGAGATCCTAGAAGAGGTGAGAATAGATGGAACAAAAATGCAGGATAAGGAATATAGTGTTAGCAAAAAAAAAATTAATATATGTAATGCCTGTGATCTTCTTGTAGGGAAAGGTAATAATGATGTTTTGAAGTAATATTGATGAGTTTTTGAAGAATGGGGGATGATTCCTAAGGCTTGATCACCACCATATATTTGTTTATGTCCGTGTGTGTGTGTGTGTGTGTGTGTGTGTGTGTGCGCGCGTAGGGGAAAGTTAAAGCCTGGAAAAAGAAAAGAAAAAAAGAAAAAAATGAATTCACTGTTGGGAACAAGATATAAAATCAGTTAGAGTAGGATAGAGGTAATGTTCACATATAGTGAGAACCCAGAAGTTATAGACTATGAATCTGTAAAAGACAAACCAGTCTAATTTCGCGATTTTCTCCAACAATAGTTAAGATGCACAGAGGGGTGAGGGATGAAGATTCACAAATAAGAAATGGTAAATCAGTGGGATTAAAGAAAATTTTAAAGTAGTTAAACAATGGATCTTGGAATCATACAGTGTCAGAGTTGGGATGAACCTCCATAGCCAACAATCTAACCCATAAACCTGAAAGAATTTTCTACAAAGTAGATCAAATGAGTCATTTAGCTTTTGACTGGAAACCTCTAGTAATGAAGAACCTACTACTTTCTGAGCTAGTTCAATTAACATTTGCATATCTTTAACTTTTCTAATTCCCCTTTCATCAGAAAAACTAAAGTTTTCTTACAACTGTTCCCATTTCTCCTAGTTTCAAAAAGTTATATCCCTGTCACACTTCTTAAAGTACTTGAAGACAGCTATCATCTTCCCAAGTTTTATGTTCTGCATCATAAATATGTCCATTTACTTCAAAAGTCTTCATATGTCATGAATTTGAGGATAAGAGCCATTCTGGTGGCCAGCCTTGGCATGCTCTCCAGTTGGTGAATTGCCTCTGTCATCTGTGGCACTCGGAACCAAATGATATTCTACAGGGGCGTGCCAAGGGCAGAGGATACCAGGAATGAAATCTCATCTTTCTGAGAAGCTATGACTTTCTTAATGCAAGCCAAAATCCTATCAACTATTTTGTCTGCTTTAACACACCATTAAGGGATATTGAATATGTCTTCTCACAAATCCACAAGAATATTTTCGAAGAGATGTCTACCCATTTTCTCCATTCCTACTTGTAAAGTGATCTTTAAAAAAAAACCTAAGCAAGAATAACATGATATAACCATTGCACTTCATCTTCTTAGGTTTATCCTAAATTCTATCTCATCAGTATTTTGGGGGGATCTTGATTTCATTTTATGCATGGTGGTTATCTCTACACCCACATGCAGGCTTTAGATCATTTAAAAATTTGATTAAAGCCTTTATTCAAACCATTGATAAAGATGCTGATTATCAGTGTGATAAGTATAGATTCTTGGGCACTTTGTGTCATGAAGCCTTTCAAGCAATATTTAACTATTAATCCTATTTGAGTCTAATCATTCAAACAGATTCACACTCATCTAATTATACTTTTGTCTAGCCTACCTCTCTGCCCTCTTTTTACAAGACTAGAATGAATTTCTTTAACAAAAATTTCATTAAAATCATGGCTAACTCAATACATCATTTCTCTACTTCTGTAGTTCAGTAAACTTCTTATCAAATTAAAGAATATTATTATGATGTGGTCTTTTCTTGTTTAATCCATACTGGATTTGATAGATCATCATTTCCTTTCCTATATATTTATTAGTCAACTTTTAATAATGAATTCTAAAATGGTAACAGGAATAGAACAAAATGCAAACTCAAAGTTCACAAAATGTTTCCTTTATTCCTCCCTTTCTTTCTCCTTCCTCCTCACATTTTCTTCTTTCTTCTTTTTTCGGTTTTCTTCTTCATTGATTCTTTGTCCTTTTCTTCTTCCTCTTCTTCCTCCTTCTCTTCCTTCTAATCCTCTTTCTTCTCTTTCTCTTTTTCCTCTTTCTCCTCATTCCTAGTTCTGAAGGCTTAGTAACCATATTTGCCACTTCAGTCATTACCAGAGGATATGATTCAAGTGCACCTGGTGATCAGAATTATTCAAGACATTTGGTATTTTCTTATTTTTTAGTAGGCAGCAACGCAAAATTAACTATTTTTCTTCTCTCCTTTTCCAGAGTCAGAGTAGGATAGAGGTAATGCTCACATATAGTAAGAACCCAGAAGTTATAGTCTATGAATCTGTAAAAGACAAACCAGTCTAATTTCATGACAGAGAAAATAATAGCAAGACTTTAGCAACTCTATTTTTTCTGTATTATCAATTATCATTGTACTAACCTCCTAACTCAATTACTAAACCTTGCTATATCTTTCTGCTTTGTATAGTATATTATAAACTTACTTTCTTGTCATTAATTTATTTGTTTTAACTCTTTTCATGCCAAGTTTTATATGCATATAGCACATATAGGGCATGTCAGTCTAGTACTCCCACCCAATATGCACCCCTATTCTGAATTTTTATTGCTTCTGGCATTGCTCTTAGACTATAGATCTGGTATCTGTAATTTTTTTCACCTTTTATTATGTACTTTATAAAAGGCAAAGCTAATTTTGAAATTAACCAAGCAAATTTGAAGTGGGAAAATGGGGTAGGAAAACAGGAAAAAGTCAAGGATCCCGAAGTTAGGATAAAGACAAATAGTAGATTTAGCATGGAGAGGTAAGTAAGCTGGCAGAATATAAGGCTGGAGTAAGAAATAAAACTTCGGAAATCCAGATCTTGGTACTTCTGAAATCTGGTGATATCTGAGGCATATAAGAATTGGAGGTGAAGGCAAAAAATTTAAGGAATGCTATGGTCAGGACATTAGGAAGGTCATCAGAAAGAAATAATGCAGCCTCCAGGTTGATGGCAGAGGAAGGAACTTAGATAATTTATTCTTTATTTCAAAATAAAATTGGCATTTGGGAGGGAAGGTGGGAGGGAACCTATGATCTTGCCCCTACTATATTTCTGATATTTTTAATTTTTTACATAGTGACCATATGATAATATCTGTTTGGATAAAGCAAATGCATAAATCACCTATAGAAACCTGAATTACCATGAAGCAATGTTCAATAAGCTCGTTCAAAAAACCTGTCCTTAATCCAGTCTCTCCTTGTTCCTTCTCTGTCATTTTCCATTAAGTGTATGGGCGTGTGATTCTCAGTGTCACTGACTGGGTCAGTGTAGGCGGTCCCACTCTGTCAGCTTTTCCTGTTATCCATCCTCTGACTAAAGACACAGAACCCTGGACTCCAGTCTTGACAGTCAAGTAAAGAAACAACCAGATTTCAAATAGAATTCACTGGGGTCAGCTTAGAGTCGGCTCTGTCTTCCTAAATGCCTGGGTGGTTGATGTTCAGGCGTCTCCATGCAAGTGCAGATGCTATTACCTTTCATCTTCCCAACCCCCATGGGACACTTCCTGACTAAAGAGATTTGACAAGGTATCTCATCCACTACAGAAAACTATTCATTTGCTTCTCAAGAGAGAGGGAAGAGCTGGTGTATGGAAGAGATGGAGATTTCAAATGTGGCACCACCTGATTGATCCAGTGTCTCTTGCACATCTAGTATTCCTGTAATCTTCTAGGGGAGTTAGCCTGTTACTTTTACTGGGGTTGCTAAAACAGCAGGAACAGCTTGACAGAGACTGCTTTCTGCAAGGCTAACAAAGGACTTTCCAAACTGCCTAGTATACCAAGGATTCACTAAGAGGAAATGACATCTCACCTAGGAAATGGGATACAACCAACTGAACTTCCATGTTCTTAGATGGCACAGTGCAAAGCATAGCATATCCAGAACCAGAGGGCAGAGAATCAGTCAGGCTTAATCACCAAAGGTCCATGTGGCCTTGGGCTATTACTTCCCCTTCTAGGCTTCAGTTTCCTCATTTAGAAAATGAAATGAATTAAACAAGATTACCCAGAAGGTTTTCTTTTGTGATTCCTCATATTATAATTTTTGTTACATGCTCTAATGAGCTCCCTTCTTTCTTAGCTCTGCCCTTTTCAGGTTGAGAGAGGATGACTACTTTTTGAGATGTTCTAAAAGTGATTCTTACTCAGATATGAATTATATTCAATTATTCTTTGATTTCTTCTGGTATTGATATTCTAAGACTGTAATTTTATAAAATTGGTTCAACAGGTCTAAAAACTTCTCAGTATTTCTCTCTTCTGTTTCCCTCATCTCCCTGACCTTCTACTGCTCCATTCTTCTTCTTTATTGTCCTCCTAGTTTATGTGGTTATTAACCTTTGGTTATTTATGAAATAAATTTTTGAGGAAATCAATTCTATTAAAATAATCAAAATAACGTTTCACCCCCATTCAAATTCATAGACCCTTGAAATGTATCCATTTAATGATGGACTCCAGTAGACTAAAAACAAGATTGGCTTTATTAACACTAAAAGGAAATGACAAACGATAAACAAAGTAAAACAAGCCAAAAACCCCTCTCTTAACAAAGGCATCATGTTAAAGTCACAGTACTTGAGAAGGGATCTTTTCTTTTCTTGATTTGGTCTTTGTCAGTTTTTAGCCTGGATAATTCTCTTTTATTTGAGCCAACCCTTATTTGTATTTATGCCCAGTCCTAGGCTCTCTTACTTGGCCAAAGGGGATCATCTCATCTAGTTCTTTTTATCTTAACTCTGTTCATTCAGTTAGGATGAGACCCAATTCCCCCATACATGAAAAGTATAAACAGGTACCACAGAAGCCATGTATTCTAACCCTTACTTAATATGAAAAAGTGTGATTCACAGACATATGGCTTTAGTGTTAAGAAGTCTGGGATCCAAGTCTTAACTATTACATCCATAGGCACGGTGACCTTGGGTATAGCATTCACTCCTTAAAACTCAAATAAGCATCTTTCTAGAGCTCGAAGTCAGAGTAAACATTGCACTGATACAAGTCTCCTCCCTTGGAGTTCCCTACACCAGCAAAATGCATATTCCAACGGTCAACTCAAAAGCTTCCCATACCTTCGGTCAACCAGCATTTATTCAAATCTTCTAATAATCTTGGCATTTTGCTGAACTTTGGCAATACAAAGAAAAACAAAACAACTCATCAGACAGCATTAGTATGGAAGAGGAAAGGGCAAGAGGAAATGATTCAAGCAAAGTGTTATGAGAACAGAATCACAGCATGTCAGTAGTCATTGGGTTGACCTTTGGGTAGAACTGAATCTCCACCCTAATATTACCAAGTCATCATCTATTCTTTGTCTAAACACCTTAAATCATGGGGAAAATGCTGCTTCCTGAGGCAATACTTTTCAAATCCAAATTGTTTTCATTACTTTTTCTTTTAATAGGATAATTTGTCTCCTTGCAGTTTCACTCTAGCTTCTAGAGCTTCCTGCTAGGGTCAAGAAAACCGAGGCTGATCCTTCTCTAATATAGCAGACTACATTAAAAGTCGGCAATGACATCTCTCATAAATCTTCTCTTTACTAGGCTAAGCAATCTCAATCCCTTCAACCAGTCTCTACGACTCCAGGTAGTGGAGAGAATTCTAGACTTGGAGGCATGATATCTGAGTCTAAATCCCAATTTTGATGTTTATCAGGTGATTTTGGGAATGTCGCTTCACCTCAACCTTCTGGAGATATGGAGAAATGGAGATAATAATCAAAGTGCAATCTATCAAATGTTATTTGAAGAAAACTGCTGGTTAAACCTGGACCTTCCCTCTTCCTTGTCTCATCTCTCTATTTATCTTCACCTATTAGCTTCCGTCAAAACAATAAGTTTTACCTTTCTGATCCTCAGTTTTCTTTTCTGTAAATTGGGAAAAGGAAAGATTAGACTCAATATTTATGTTTATTAAGGGCTCATCCCATTCTGATAGTATGTAATTATCGGTGTTATCCCTCAATATTTTCAAAAATAAACAAGAAAAAACAGTTGTCTTTCTCTCAACTACTCTGCTCCTTTTCAAAACTCCTTTCTTCTTGAATGTGCTTTTAATTTTTTAAATAACAATTTAAAGCAGAAAAACAGCATCTTGATCACTCATTATTTATCCTTAACCTATATTAAGATCAGTGGAATAAATATACCACATATAGTCAAGCACTTGGGGAGCTATAATCACTCATCTGGGAGAAAGCTGACCTTTCCCTGTGTACCTTTAGAATAGGCAGACCAAATGGTCTAATGTTGTGAAGAAGTGATTGTACATGGGTATTCATTGAAATATATTGCATAATTTTATATGTATAATTGATTTCATATTACTTGCCTTCTCAATAGGTGGGGAAAGTATGGAAGGGAGGGAGAAAATTTGAAACTCAGAATTTTTTTCAAATGGTAAAAATTTTAATAAGTTTAATTGGCCAATATTTAATTAAATTATATATGTGTATGCATATGTATATTTAAAATAAGTGATTGCAAAGGAAGTGGTTAACCTACTTAAGAAAATGAAGCCTTTAGGGACTTTTTCACATTCAAAAATTTATTGTGTAAATGTTAATATTTCTTATTTAAATAGTGGACCAAATTCTGTAGGGATTTAGTGGAATAAAATTCTATTGGTTTAAAATAATTTTTTTTCTTCATATAATAGAAAGTGACTGGTATAAAAAGATTTAGTTCAAATCCTACCATAGACAGTTACTATTTATATAATTTTGGAAGAGTCACTTCACTTTTCAATGTGCTAGTTTGCTCATCCATAAATTAGAAATAATCTTTTGATTTCTTACATATGTTATAAAGAAAATCCTTTGCAAGCCTTAGAAGTAGTTTGAAGAACTATAGGATTGAGGGTTTTTTAATGTTTTCTCTAGCATTTACCTAAAGCAGATTTGTGGATCTCTAAGTTATTCCTCAAATTGTGACTTTACAGTAGCAACCACAAAAATAATAACTTACATAAAATATTTCACTTCTAATTTGTACAAGGTGCTCAACTCAGGACAATCTTTTTTTTAATTAGTATGGAGATTTTATGATCCCTCTTTAAGGAGGAAACTGAGGTACAGAGATATTAAAATGCTCTTTCATGGCTATTAATCACTAGAATCAGAGCTGGAACCCACGAACACTGTCTCCAAGCCCATGCTTAGTTCTTTCCATTGTTTTGAATTGCTTTTCTGATTGCTTGGCAAATATTTGGTGCATGTTCTTAGGAAAGTTCAAACTTGAGAGGTTCAAAGCAGAAAAACAGCATCTTGATCACTCATTAATGTCTTATCCCTAACCTATATTAAGATCAGTGGGATGAATACACCACATATAGTCAAGAATTTGGGGATCTGTAATCACTCATCTGGGAGAAGGCCGACTTTTCCCTATGTACCTTTAAGAATAAGTGTGCAAACTAAATGATCTAATGTTGTGAAGAAGTGATTGCACAAGGGTATTCATTGAAATATGTTGCATGATTTACATGTATAATTGATTTCACATTACTTGCCTTCACAAGAGATAGGGAAAGAATGGAAGGGAGGGCAGAATCAGACCAAAAAGTTTTATTTAAGAGAAATTTAAAGTAGAGTGATGGGTTTTCAAATTAAAAAAAATAAATTAAAGGCCAAGAATTCTTGATCACTGAAAGACAGCAAGGATTCATTACAAAGTCATGCCAGACTAAACTAATTTCTTTTATGAAAAGGAGGTCAGAACAGCACTGACATGGTGTAACTAGATTTTGGCAGAACATTCATCAAAGGTTTTTTTTTTATTTTTATTTTTTTTTATTTCCTTGTAGACAAGTTGGACCAGTGTAGCCTAGATGTCAGTACAGTCAGGTGGATTTGGAGCTAGAAGAATAAGTGAGCCAATTTGAAAGATCTCTTAAAGAGTGCCCTGGGATCTCTTTCACTGTGTTCTACTCACCATTTCTATCAGTGTCTTGGATAAATGCATACACAGCATGATTATCACTTTTTTAGACATGAATATGAGGATTGCTCAGAGGAATAGAATTGATATTCCCAAAGGTCTCAATAGACTGAAATATTACTATGAAACTAAGAAGATGCTATTTAATAGAGACAAAACCAAATTATACACTTGGGTTAAAAAAGCAAGAACTCCTCTCTAAAAATAAACTAAGGGTGGACTGACTTGACACTTCATGTGAAAAGAACTGAAGGATATATGGGTGGAAGCTCAACAAGAGTACTAACAGCAAGAAGCAGCTCGGTTGCACAGTGGATAAAGCATTAGCCCAGGAGTTAGAAGGATTTAAGTTCAAATTTCGCCTTAGACACTTGACAGTCATCAGCTGTGTGAATTATTTCACCCTAATTTCCTTACCAAAAAAAAAGTTAGTAACAGCAAATATTTATTAAGCACCTACTATGTGCTGGCATCTATGGAAACTCAATGACATACAAGCAATAAACCTAAAGTAAGTCAGAAACTTGCAGATTATAGACCAAGAGAACAGTAAATAGACCTCTCCTGGATCATACTACTTTGGAAGCACCAAAAAATTTACAGGCCCCTAGACTAAGTTTTGAAAACAGTGAAACATAAAAAAAAAAAAAAAAATTGAAGAATAGAAACTCAGGCTACTCCCTCTTCCCCTTGAAGTGAGCAGAGTTCAAAAGCAACATGAAGTGTAAAGTTAAGAATTAGATCCAAAAATGAACAAACAAAAAAAGAACCTGAATTCTGTGATGACAGGGAAGCTCAAGATATAAACGCAAAAGAAGACATTGACTTGAAAAGTATGTATAAGTGAAACCTCAAAGAAAAATGCAGATTGAACACAAGATCAGTGGGAATTTCTAGAAGGATTAAAAGTACACAAACCAAAATGATTTAAAAAATCAAATAAGATCAGAGATAGGTCTAGTAAATGAATTGGACAATCATCATCATCACCACCATCAATCACTACCATCATAGAATGCTGTGTCTTGAGTTAAGAAGACCTGAGTTTAAAAATGGCCTCAAACACTCCCTAGCTGTATGACCATGTGCAAGTCTCTTAGCCTCTGTTTACCTCAGTTCCAAATCTGTGGAAAGTAGATAATAATACTTACCTCCCAGGTTTTGGAGAATCTAATGAGATATTTATAAAGCATTTAACATAATGCCTGTCATATAGTAGATACTATATAAATGTTAGCTATCATTATTATTATCACTATTATCATCATCAGTAACATCATTATTCTAATCTTTTTACAACCATCAACACAACATCAACATCCTTCTCCTCCTCCTTTAAAACATCATTGTTGGGGCAGTGGATAGAGCAGCAGCCCTGAAGTCAGGAGGACCCGAGTTCAAATCTGGTCCCAGACACTTAACACTTTCTAGCTGTGTGACCCTGGGCAAGTCACTTAACCCCAATTGCCTCAGGGGAAAAATAAACAAAAACATCATTGTCATCTCTATAGTTATCATTACAATCATTACCATCTTAATCAGGAATCTATCATGATTATCCCTGTTATTAACAGTACAATAATCACAAAATTCATCATTTCCAATGGAATAGAAACTCTTCCTTTTGTCTTTCTATTACAATCTAGCAAAGTGTCTTCTACAGAGGAGGTGAATAACAAGCACCTGTCAGATTCAATGGGATTGTCATCATCACCACTATCAATATTACCACCATACCATCAGCATTATATCATTATCATCATCATATCATCACCACCACCACTGGCACCATCAAAATCCAAACCAGGATTAGACATTTTATGGTAAAGATTTGAGTTTTCTTCTGGTGCTCATTAGATAGTCCCAAAAGCCAGCTCTCATAAAAGAATTCTGAGCAAGTCAGATCAAGCCAACAATTCTTTTCCCTCTCCCCTCACCCTTCCTCCTCAGCAGTGTTTTGTTTCTGACCATCATCTTCTTCAATCCTTTTTTTTTAAATACCCCATTCATATCCCTTTTCCTTTCTACTTCTGCCCTCCCTTTTATTATTTCCCTTTTTCATTTCCCCTTCTTACTTCCCTATAGTGTGAGATAAATTCCTTTATCAAGCTAAGTATATATCAGATATAAACATCTCTCTCTCTCTCTCTCTTTCTCTCTCTCTCTCTCTCTCTCTCTCTCTCTCTTTCTCTCTCTCTCTCTGATTTCAAATCCTTGGAATCAAATCTGATGAGAATAAAGTTCAATGTTCATCTTCCTTCTTTCCCTCAAAAGTAAAGGGTCTTTTGTGCTTCTTCATGTGATATAATTTACCCCATTTTTTACTTCCCCTTTTCTCTTCTCCCAATACAATGCCTTTTCTACTTCTAATTAAATCAACTTGTGCCTATGTCCTCTAAGTATATCTCTTCTAACTGCCTTGGCAAGGCAGTTTTCAAGAGTTATACATATCATCTTCTCATGTAGGGATGTAAACATTTTAACCTTTTAAAAACAGTTTTTTTCCTTCTATTTACCTTTTTATGTTTCTCATGAGTCTTGAATTTGAAGATCAAATTTTCTATTCAGCTTTGGTCTTTTCATCAGAAATGATTGAAAATCCCCTATTCCATTTAACTATCCATCTTTTCCCCTGAAAAAAATAATGCTTAATTGTGTTGGGTAATTGATTATTGGTTGTAATTCAAGTTCCTTTGCCTTCCAGAATATCATATTCCAGGCCCTCCAATCCTTTAATGTGGTAATTGCTAAGTCCTTAGTTATCCTGATTATGACTCCTTGATATTTGAATTGTTTCTTTCTGGATGCTTACAATATTTTTTCTTTGATCTGATAATTCTGTAATTTAATTACAATATTCCTTATAGTTTTCATTTTGTGATCTCTTTCATGAGATGATCAGTGAATTCTTTCAAATTTTACTCTCCTTGATGATTTTTTGAAAGCTGTTGTCCAGATTCTTTTTTTTTCATCATGACTTTCAGATAGTCTAATAATTTTTATATAGTTTCTTCTAGATCTATTTTCCATGTCAATTGTTTTTTCAATAAGATGCTTTACATGTTTTTCTATTTTTTTCTTTTGTTTTGTTTGACAGATTCTTGGTATGTCATTGAGTTATGTATTTCCATTTGTCCAATTCCAATTTTTAGTGAATTATTTTCTTTAGTTAGCTATTTATCTCTTTTTGCATTTAATCAATTGTACTTTTATTTTTCTGAGGCAATTGGGGTTAAGTGACTTGCCCAGAGTCACACAGCTAGGGAATGCTAAGTGTCTGAGACTAGATTTGAACTCAGGTCCTCCTGACTTCAGGGCTGGTGCTCTATCCACTGCACCACCTAGCTGCCCTTGAGGTTTGATTCTGAAGGAAGCTGGGAAGAGCTAAGGCAGTGTCCTGTCTACTCTCCATATCTTGGCTCCACCATTCTAGCAAGTCTTTATTAAATATTTTCTACATGTCCAACACTGTGCTAAGTGCTGAGAATACAAGCCCAAGCAGAAAGAAAGATAATCCCTTCTCTAGAGGAGCTTTTATCCTAATAGGAGAAGTCAAAGAACAAAAGGAGCTGAAAGAGAGGGGGAGGGGTACTCATCTAGGGATCTTCTGATAATCCTTCTTTATTCTTGGGACATCTGGGAGGTGATGCTATGACATAAAAATGAATTGGATTTATATGAGAGGGGACTGTGCTAGGTCATCTGCCTCACTTTTCGCTCCAGAGCTATCTGGGTCCAGTGGCCAGATACAGATCAAAATGACTGGAGATGGCCCTGGATGTAATGGGCGATCTTAGTCTTTTTACATTAAGGTCTTTAACAGATCTCTGACTGAGGCTACCCCAAGAGGACAGCTTAGTCAGAAATAAAGAGATGGTTGATCTTAGTATTGTTCTTAAAATGAATGTTCTTGGAGGAACCAGATAATCAGAGGAAGAAGTCACAGGGCCAGCATGTACTACCAGAGGGAGAAGGACATCCTGGTGCAGAAAGTGAATTTCCAGGATAAGGAGGCTTCTGTGGAATCATTAAAAAAAAGTCTGGAAAAGAATGGTAAGTGGATGAGGAGATAAATCTGTCATATAACATTATCTTCATTCTCCATCATTGTTATAACATGATGGTATTCGCTACCATCATCATTTAAAGCCCTTTACAATTTGGTTCTGATCAATTTTTGCAGACTGATCACAAATAACTCTCACTCGTCCATTCTATATTTCTACCTAATGACCTACTAACTATTCCCATGTACACACTTCTTTTTCCCACTTCAATGCATTTATTTTCATACTGCATTTATTGATGCTTTAAAAGTTCTTTTTAATTTTAGAACCTGTATTTTCCTTCAAAGAACAAATAAGGTACCACGTGTAATAGGAAACCTTTTTTGACTTCCTTTACATTCTTCTACTGTTTTTTTATTTTTCTTTGACTGCATTTATTCCACATACTTGTAGGAATAGAGCACTCCTGCCTCTGCTCAGTAATTTCTAAGTTCCTTGAGCACAAAAATGGTTTGTTTTGGGGTTTATATATATAGTGTCTATCATACTCAAGCAATGCCTGTGAATTTGAAATATACAGAACCATCATCTCATCCAGTCTCTATCTGAGTTGGGTTTTGAATCAAATGATAATTATAATAGCTAACATTTGTATCACACTTATGCAAAAATTCACAATTGTGTAAGGTATTATTGTGCTCATTTTACAAATGAGGAAACTGAGGTTGGAGATGATAATTGACTTGCCCGGGGTGATATCTCTAGTAAAGTATCTGAGGCATAATTCAAAGTCAGTTATTTCTTTTATAACAAATTCACTCTGCAGTTCATATCTATCAGTCTAAGTAATTCCTAATTCTACTTACCTCATCTATAAAATAGGTACTATAATTGTTACTTTTTTACTTTTTTGGCCTTTTTGTTGCATTTAAACTAAAAATGCTAGAGAAATGAGAAACAGTTGTCTTGTGGTTGCCTCCCCATCTTCACCATTTATCATTAGATCCTCTTTGAGGTCACTTCCAGTTCTATGGCCCTCTGATGGATTGTAGGAGGTTCCAGGAGAACTAGCTTGCTTAGATTTCTGTATGTTGGGTTATCTAAGTGACCATCTCCTCCAAATTGCTTAAATAATAAAGTATAATTATTTTCTCTGAAATGAACACAGAGACTCACTCTGCTCTGTACCGGTTCCAGTTAAGTGTTTAGTGAAACTGTTTTTGGCAAAGCCATCATCAGACACTTCTGCAGCCCATTTCAGACATGATCAGAATTGTTATCATGAACACAAGGTTGGGTCTCAGCACTGGGAGATGAAGGAAATGGACTCTTCTTGGAGAAGATCCTTTAGCTAAGATCAGCTGTTTAACTTGGCCTGTACTTGGTCTTGGGGAATGGGGAGGATAATGGGCTTTCCCAATCTGGTGCTTGGGGTGTAATGTTGCCTTTGCTCTGAGCCCATATAATAGGATGATGCTTCCTGGAATGGCAGAGTGTGTAGAACACCTGCACTCCAAGGCAGATCTAGGCCTTCGAGCCTTCCAAAAATGGCCATTTAGTGAGGAGATGTACGTGCCACTTTAGTCAAGCATCACTTGGTACTGAAGTCCAAACTGCCAAAGTCTAGCTGCAGCCAAAATTGCACCACCCATAATGCTTTAATGAAAAGGTGGGGGCAGTGTGAGATGTCTGCCTGGGAAGAGGCTGTAAATATAAGTTTGTAACAGAGACTGGCATCAAGCTGGTGAGGTAATAGAGTAAATAGAGGTAATAGTGCTTCCTGTGTTTTGGATTCTATGCTTCTTAGTGCAGTCTAAAATTACATTAGTTTTCTTGGAACCTATGGTGACCTATTGACATTAATTGGTGACACTGAGGTTAAAAAAGAGAATACTTCATAGGGACATGATAGCTGCCTTTAAAAATCTGAAGGGCTATCAGGCAGATGGAGAATTAACTTTTTTCTATTTGATCTCAAAGAAGCAGTATTACACACACACACATGCACACACACAAATCACTTGTGTGTGTGTGTGTGTATGGGGGGTATTTGCAAGGATAAAAATATCAGTTGGATGAAGAAAAAAAATAATTCTCAACAATCAAAACTATGGTAAAGTGAAGTGTTTTTCCAGTTTTCCACCCAGGAGAGGTAGTAAGGGATATTATAGAGGTGATTCAGAGAAAAGACAGTTAAGATGAAAAATAGTACAATAGATTACATTTTAGCATTAGAGTAAAAAAAACCTGGATTCCACTTCTATCTCAGCCATTTACTAGCTATTTACTAGGCCTTGATCAAGCTACTCCCTATTTATGGACTTCAGTTGCCTCTTCTATAAAATTATGGTCCGGATGGTCTCTAATGTCTATTTCCCTTTCTGATTGGATGTTTGATTCCATCTGATAGCTTCAAATGCCTCATCCAATTCTGAAGCCTCTTCAATTTCACCCTTTCATCATAGCTTGGAGTCATCATTTTGAGCACCAGCTACTCTCCAGTATTGTCAGTGCCTCAGCGATTGTTGAGGTGATGATGGATGAATGAACTGCAGGTTACTGAATTTCTTTAAGATTTCATTTGCTTTTTCTGGTTCTTCTGTCTCATTCTTCAGTTTGACTGTCTCATCTGGGCTTTCTTACTCCTTGTAATAAGTTTGCCTCTGAAAATCCCTTCCTCATTTTCAATTTACTTCTTTATTGTGGGTTGGGAAACTATCTAAGGAAGCTCAATAGAACTGAATAGGAAAAAAAAAGAAGATTCTAGGAGGAGGTCTTCCATTTAATTAAATTGAGCTGCTTTTAATGTATGGGTTTTTGGTAGTCATAGTGGGTAGTCAGAGTGTTTTGTTCTGTCACACATGATGTAGGTCAAGGGGAGGAAAGTTGCTCCAGAGCTGAGATATGGATAGGTAAAGGTTGAGGATCACATGTTTTGTTTATTCTTGGTTGTCATCTAAACTTTAACCCAAATTAGGAAATCTGACTGTTTGCAGGTGTGCAGGAGAGCATACTTATCCTTGAATAGTTAAATGACTTTGGATCCTTTTCAGATTCTGAGGACCATTGATATGTGAAAACACTTCAGAGAGTGTGCTGATAGCAATACCAGAAGTCTAAATCAATTCAATTAGGTTTGAGAGAACAATGAACCCTCCCAATTTTTTTCATCTTTTTCTTGATAACTTAGAAAGTTAATAATGAAAAAGAAAAGAGGGTCATTGAAGCATCCTCTAAAAATAATTGCTAGAAATGAAGTGAGTAGAACCAAGAGAACATTCTACATAACAACAACAAGATTATGTGATGATCAACTGTTATGAGCTTGACTCTTTTCAACAATGAGGTGATTCAGGTCAATTCCAATAGACTTGTAATGGAGACAGTCATCTGCATCCAGAAGGAGGACTATAGGGACTGAATGTGGATCTCACCATAGTATTTTCACCTTTTTTGTTGTTTGCTTTCTTTTTTTCTTTCTCATTTTTTCCTTCTTTTTTTTTGATCTGACTAATGTGGAAATATGTTTAGAAAGTTAATCTCTATTGGATTGCTAGCTGTCTAGGGGAGAGGATTGGTGGCAAGGAGGAAAAAACATCTGAAACACAAGGTTTTTTAAGGGTGAATGCTGAAAACTATCTTTGCATGTATTTTGAATTAAAAAAAAACTATTATTAAAAATAAAGATAATAGCTAGTATTGATATAGGACTTTAAGGCTTGCAAAACACTTTGCAACATAGTATTTTAGATGGCTTCATTTAGGTGCCGTGGGCCATAGATATTATTTCCCTTCCCTTTTTATACATAAGGAAATTGAGGCAGGTAGTCAGATCTTAAATGTCTTAGAGTGAAAACTAGAGTTCAAGGTGTAATTTAAACTCAAGTTATCCTCAGTCTAGGTCTAACTTGCAATCTACCATAATCTATCCCCTGAAAAAAATGAACAGGAAAACAGAAAGAAGACAGAATGAAGCCCAGTCAAAAACAGAAGCTTTGAAAGCTATGAATTAAACTTATTTTATCTTAAAAAAAGAAAATGATTATAATGAAGGTATATAATTTCAAGATAATTCTTTTTTATTTTATTATGAATATAGAAATATCTGTTTTATATTTAGTGTTTGTTAAATTTACAAAATAGAACTTTATGAGAATAGGAGGCATGGCTTGCAGAATGTTTTTATTTTTTTATTCTACTTACTCCACAAGAACTAATCGCAGGATTAGCTTGAGAGGTCCATGATGCTTTTCTTTTTGTGTACAGGCATCAATTAGATTATCCAGAGAAATAATAAGAGGACATGCCTATATAGCATCTCATTACAAGCCTCAAAGGCAGATAGCAAATGCATTAGCTCTCATTTAAATGTTGGGAGGTAAAGAATCTAAAAGGTCTAGTGACTTGTTCATGACTCAAAGCTAATAAATGTCAAGCCAGGATTTGAATCCAGCTTTTTTGGATTCCAAGCCTAGCCCTCTTTTTAGTCTACAATACTGCTTCTCCTGTTTTTTTTTTTTCCCTGAAAGTGGATGGATGACTTAGAGTATGTGAAACCCCTTGCCTAACAGACAGTAAGTCCTTGAAGGCAGGAACCATTTTAGTTTCTTGGTATCTTCCCCAAAACTTAAGATGAAGGCAGGAACATAGGAGGGGGTTAATAAATCTTGCCTAAAAGATTGAATGGCTGAATGAACCCAAGTGTCTGTGCAGCCAGTTCCTCTGGCAAAACTCAGGGTGTATAATTTAGATTTTGTATTTAACCTCCAAGGTCATGCCTTGCTTCTTACACTCCCCAGGAGTATCCCTTTACTTATTCAAATGGATCATGATGAGAAAGCAGTTAAGTTTCTTGGGCAAAATTAGTAGTGGGGCTCCATTCAGCTCCTAAGAACATATCACAATTAGCACTAATTGGTTTCTGAGTTGGCAGGAGCATGAGACAGCACGAGAGAACTTGCCCAGTTCCCCAATACACAAATTTAATTCTCCAGGTCCTCACTCAGCTGAGCCTGAAGCACTATTGAAGATAATTTGGAAAGAGAACCAAATGGTATGCTGAGTAAAACATTCAAACAACTTCTCACTGCTCCTTCTGCTCCCATTAGCAATTGGCATCACACATTGGCTTAGGTGTGCACCAATCAGTGGATACCTTCAATGAGTAAAGTAGGTTCCTCAATATGTGTGGATTTCAGAAATCAGTGTCTAATGAACTTGCAAAATTTCAGGGAATTACTCCCAATGTACATGTGAGTATGGGAGTGTTTGTATATATTTTTGTATGTGTGTGTAAGTATGTATATGTGTATGCATGTATATAGTTACATATATTCCCCTATACACATATGCACAGATATGCCACATATAAACAAATACACACACACATATATATGTAATCAGTGAAAAGCAAGCAAAACAATGAAAGCAGACAGACCATTAAGAAGAGCATAACACATGAAGTTTTTTTTTTTTTTAATTTTATTTTATTTGCATAACATATGTGTGGGTAATTCTTCAACAATAACCCTTACATAGCTTTCCGTTACAAATTTTTCCCCCCAACTCCCCACCCCTCCCCTAGATGGCAGGATATCCACTACATGTTAATTATGTTAAAATATTGGCAAATCGAATATATGTATACATATTTCCAAACTTATCATTGTTGTGCAAGAAAAATCTTATCTACACAAACGATATATCAGATAAAGGAAACACAATGTAAGCAAACATCAATCAAGGAGTATGAGAATGTTATGTTGTGGTCCACATTTCGCATCCCTCTCTCTGGGTGTATATGGCTTTCTTCAGTGAACAATTGGAGGTGGTTTGAAACATTTCATTGTTGAAGAGAGCCATGTCCATCAGAA
>JAJPUD010002577.1:242447-277722 GCA_023553655.1 Myrmecobius fasciatus
TATATATATATATATATATATATATATTAGTAGATAGTGCTTTTCTTATCTGGGGAAGGAAAGGGGTAGAGGGAAGGAGTGAATTTGGAACTAGAAAAAAAAGTATAAAAAACTCTTTATGCATTATAAAATAAAAGAATTAATTAAATTTAAAACAAAAACAAACAAACAAAAAATCAAATGAATCTTTTCCCCCTCTGAGGGACTATTGTATATACTGTGGGTTATATGGTGAAGGCTGTTTTGGCTGAACTGCTTTTTAATCTTTCCTTTCTTCTTAATCATTGTTACAATGAGTAGCTTGCTGTGAAGGGAATGGAGTTTTTTAAGTCTATATTCAGAAATGAAGGTAATGTTAAAAAACTGTAGATGACAACAAAATTCAAAAAAGGAAGGAAAAACTGTTACAGTGGCACTTAAGGTTTCCCAGTGTGGTATCCAAAGCCAAGAGGTATGTCTTGCTATTGCTCATTCTTTCTGTTCACACCACATCTTTGATACTACACTGACAAGCTGAAGTGGGCCTTGAAGGAGTAGATCAGAATAATGTAAATACTGTAAATAACCAGATCATGGGTGGATCAGTAGAATTAAAGATATTTGTTCTGAAGAAGAGAAGACTGGGGTATAGGGGTGGGTATGATAATTGTTTTCAAATATCTGAAAAGCTATTGTGGGGGAAAAGACATTTTTTTCCCCTGCTAGGCCCTTGAGAGTAGAATAAAATTGGATAGAAATCTTAGAGAGGTGGATTTTTCATCTTAACAACCAGAACTGTTCAAGGGTAGAGTGGCAGTGAGACATTAGTCCATGTCACTAATGGTCTTCCAGCGGAAACTGAATGACCACTTCTCAAGGCTACTGTCCGGAACAAGCCTGTTCACATACAAATTAGACTAGATGTCCTCTGAGGTGACTTCTCCCTTCTCAATCCTTTCAGACTCAAAATTCTAAGAGAGAAATTATATGAAATTCAGCAGACTTGACAACCTTATCTTTTGGGAGACTCGTTCACATAATAATTCTCTGTGGAATTAACAGAGACGCAATTAAACACAATCTTGTGGATTTTGCTCATAAGAGAGGACCTACTCATGATGCTTACAATTGGTGTATTCTCAGACCTGTCACTTACCTCCTGTGGGACTCAGTTTCCTCCTATGTAAGAAGAATGAGTTGGACTAAATTATCTCTAAAGATATTTGTCAGTCAAATATTCTGTGCTCTATACTTTGAAATCTAAGTTTACTTACAGCTCTAGCTTTCTATTTTAAAGAAACTCCTTTCTCTAACACTTAATTTTTTAAGGTCCCTCCTAAGGGACCTTATGTTCTAAGAACTTTATGTTCTAAGATCCCTTCCCCTGGCAGTCTCTAACCTGAGGCCTTTTCTAGTTATCACATTCCATTTCTTAGGTCTGACATTCTCTATCCTAAAGTCCTATCCAGCTTGAACATTCTTGAATCTATAATTCTAAGTTGTCTGTCTTTGTGGGAGGAGAAAAATGAACCTCACTATGAACAATGTCAACAACCAATCATTCCCAGGTTTTATATTGCACAGGGACAAAGCTAAACTCAGCCTTGCAAAATGGAATCTCAGAATTCTGACTCTAATGGCAACTTTAATATATTTTGAAGCGCTGGATGCCTACAGTGGGAATAAATTAAAATTAAAATTAACCACAAGCAAATGGTATTAATTGAATAAGGTCTCTGGCATTGAAAACTCCTGATTATCTCCCTCTATTCCTTGAAACTTGACATAGCATTTACATTTTTATTACCATCTTGTCAGTAACTTCATAATTACAGAAGTAGCGGCGGGAGAAAGAATGTGGAGTTTCATCTCTGATGCAGAACTCCATCACTCCGACTGTTTGCTGTCTCCACATTTTTATTTCGCTTTTGTTTTGAAATTTTGCCAAATGCAAATCCATCATATTAAAAACACTTAACTATTGACAGGAAATGGGACTAAACCCGACAAACACAGTTTGGGGCAAATCTTCCCTGCAAGAGATGAAGGAACGGGAGATTTCTTAGAAGTGAAAAATGACATTTTGAGGTAAATGGTGATACTATTTTTTTCTCAGAAAAAAAATCTCTGTTGTTTAGCTGGCTGAGTGTTTTAGAAAATGAACCACAGGGAAACTTGGGACAATGCCACCTATGACATCACCAAGCACATTCTGATACATCCACTTTAACAGGAATTGGCATGGAATATTTAAATTCATTATATCTACTTGAGTATTCACCAAGGGATTAGACTTTTGCTGGACCCTGGAGTTTCTATAGAAAATCACAACATGTGATGGGTTGTTTAACTAATATACCATTTGAAGGGATCATGTCACCATAAAACAATCATAAGATTATAGTCCCAGTTTTGGAAAGAACCCTAAGAAGCCATCTGTAAACATTTAGGAAGCCCAGAGAATGAAAATATTTCAATGAGTCCACTATTTGAATGACTCTGAATCTCCAAAGAGAATATTATAAATATATTGAATAATGCTACTTCTATGGGTACTAGTAGACTCAAAAGGAGCATTATTTGAAGAAAACAACACATGTTGGGAAGTAAGAATTCTGTGCACTCTCTCTCTCTTTCTCTCTGTCTGTCTCTCTCTCTCTATCTGTGTGTGTCTTATAAGTAAATAAATATATATTTTACAATACCATAATTATACCCTGTGTAGCTATAGTCAAGTGCTGGAATTATGAGTGGGATGGTGTACAAATTACAAATACTAGAGTAATTCAGAAATCAAAGATAATGATGGACTGAAGTGACAAATGAAGTCTTGCTGGAAGAAATAGAAAGAAACAGCATTTTTATGGTGGCTGTGCAAAGAGGTAACTTAAAATAATGGGATTCCGATGGGAATCAGAGTCCTGGATTCAAGTTTTGGCCCCGACACTAGATAGCTGAGTAGTTTTCATTTTCCTCTGCTTCAGTTTTCTCATCTGTAAAGTGGGAATTGTAATGATTGCCCACTTCTTCAGAGGACTGTGATGAGGAAAGTGATTCATAAACTAAAGTGCTACAGAATCTGTTATCATCAGCATTTCAGAGAAGAGAAAGGAAGAGAAGGGAAGGAAGGCAAGGGAAGAGAAAGGGAGAAGGAGGAGAATGTATAAGAAAATAAGTCTTCAAGTAATTACAGTGAAAGGCTGATAGGATATGAATGATGGAAAATTCAAGGGAACTGTGGTATTCAAGGATAAAGAACAGTGTATAATTTGTTTTTCAAATTAAATTTTAGTTTAGTTTTATATCTGCATATGCATAGCTGCATCTCCTTAAAGATATCAAAGAAAGGAGAAAATGACTCACATGTATAAAAATGTTTATTGCAGTTATTTTTGTTGTGGTAAAGAAGTGAACTCATCAATTGGGAAATGGCTGAATAAGCTATGGGACAATGTATAGTTGAATTGGTTGACTCTGAATTCTTGCCAGGTTTTTTTTAAAATAATTTTTATTGATACCTTTAGGTTTGTTTGTTTCTTTTCTTAAACATCATCAAGATTTCTTCCAGTACCCTGCTTCTTTTCCTCTCCCAGGAAGCTATTCTTTATCACAAAGAATATTTTAAAAGGGGTTTTTTCTTTGAAAAGAGTGGATAAAAAAAAAAAAACTCTCAGATTGAAAGTGTCTATACATACAAGCACTGTAGCTTATCTGTGGACCTCCTGCCTTTGCCATGTGGTTAGGTCAAGGTGTTTTCTCATAGCTTTTCCTTGGGCCCACACTTTTTCTTTGTAATTTTGCAAGATTTACTTTTGATTCTATTTTTTCCATTTACATTGTTGCTTTCATCATGTATGTTGTTTTCTTGGCACTGTATCAGATCGTATAATCTCTAAACATTTCTTACTATTCATCATAATTGCTATGTCTTACAGTACATGATGTAATATCTCATTACATCATGCACCACATTTTGTTTAACCATCTCCCAAGTGATATAAGTTCACTGTGTTTTAAGTTCTGTATAGATACAAAAAAAATACTGCTATAAATATTTTGGTGGAAATGGAGAATTTATCCTTATCAAACACCTACTTGGGGTGTAAGCCTAGTGGTGAACTTTCTGATCCAAGGATGTGAACATCATATTAGTTTATTTGAATAATTCTAAATTCATCCCAGAATTTGTACTAATTTATAACTCCAATAACAATGGACTAGTAAGTCTACTTTCTCCATCCAATGCTGATTCTTCTTAGTGTTTGTCATCTTTGTTATTTTACAGATTATATAGTGAAACTTCAGGACTGGATTCATTTGCAATTCTCTTAATTATAAACTAGCCAAATGTTTTTTTCTTTGTTTCTTTCTTTTGACTGCCTTATTTTTTAAAAAGTTTTTATTTTCAAAGCACATGCATAGATAATTTTCAACAGTCATCCTTGTAAAACCTTGTGTTCCAAATTTTTTCTTCTTTCCTTTCATCTACCCCCTCCCTTAGATGGCAAATAACCCAATATATTCTTTTATACATATTTCCACAATTATTATGCTGCACAAGAAAAATCAGATCACAAAAGAAAAAAATGAGAAAAAAACCAAAATGCAAGCAAATAACAACAAAAAGTGAAAATATTATGTTGTGATCCCTATAGTCCTCTCTCTAGGTGCAGATGGCTCTCACAAGACCATTAGCCAAATGTTTCAAAGTGTGTGTGTATGTGTATATCTGTGTCTCTGTGTATCTGTGTGTGATGAACTTCTTCAATTTTCTGCTTACAGACTCATCAGTGAAAAAAACATACAAAATATGATTTATTAAAATATGATCTCCAAAACAACCAAATATTGAAATTATTATTATCAAAAAATGTGGTATATCTTATCCTATTCATATATTATTCTTATACAGGCCAGAGGGGAGTTTGTAGATCCAAGCATGAGAGCAATGGAGGAAGAGGAAGAGAGAAAACACATTTAATAAGCATTTTATGTGTTAATTGAAGATGCAAAGATCAGATGAGGAAATCTTGGATGAACTAGGAGATTGCTGTTTGATAGAATGAGGATTCCACAGGGTACAGCAATGCAAGGGGATCAGAGGTAAATCAGATCTGAGGATCAAGAGAAGTTTTCCTCTGGGCACATGATAACCCAGAGAATGAGGAGCAAGAATAAGAATCAGTAACCATGGAACAGGACCACTCTGTTATTCAGAGAAGGGACTGGGATGGGGTGTGAAAAACAACAATATTTGGGTAGAGGGAGGTTCCTACAACAGAACAGTAGGAGAATGCACTTCCTTTGTGTGTCCCTCTTCAACACAGCCTTTGACAGATAATGGGTCCTGGGTCCAGAAGATCTGATTGTAACTTATGACAATGCTAGTCCATGAATGAGGTCTCTGGCCATCAGGCTATGTGCATGTAGCTCCCAAGTTCTACCGTTCTTCACTATCATTATAGAAGATGTTTGCTGCTACTGCTATTACTAGACTACTACCACCACCCCAACACCCCTTCACTGCTACTACATTTATATAGATATAAAGCTTTACAAAGCACTGTATGTTACTTAACTCAATCCTCCCATTTCTGTGAGGTAGATGCTCAATTGCACCAAGTTTTCAGTAGTTTGGTCAGATAGAAGTTCATCTGAATAATACCTGGAGGTTTTTGTGGACCTCAAGCTCAGTGTGAGTCTACAGTCTTGTCAAATAAAATTGGTTAGTCAATCTCCCTAAATAAGATAGGTCCCAAGTGTACATTCTGGGTGCCATCCCATACAGAAGTAAGAGGCTGATCCTACTGTTATCCTCATCCACTTAAATCAGTCACTAAGTCTTAGGAGAATCAGTGCCTAGTGAGGACACATAGAGAAAATGATGACATCAGGAGATTGAATAGCCTAGAAAAAAAAAAAGCAGTTTATGGGAGTGATCCATGATCACTATCTTTGATTATTTAAGGGACTATTCAGTGGGAAGGGGATCAGAATTTGTTTCTGCTTGGCTCCAGTATAGAAGTGAGAGTTAGACGGTGAGTGACAGAGGTCAGTATAATATAAGAATAAGCTTCAAAATGAAGAGAGCTAGCCAATGGCTATAGATGCCCCTATCACGTCTGGTCTTGAATTGGAGGCCAGGTGGTCCTTGATCATCCTGCATGGCTGACAAGGAACCTTGCTTGGATGTGTGTCTTTGAGTTCTCATTCTGAGATCTTTGTGATTTTGTGATTCTTTCGGAGGTGGAATTTGCAAAGCAACTTTGGAGGCAGGACAACCAGGCCTTTGCCACTTCCTAATTGAGTGAACACAGAAGTCCATGAGAAGCAGGTATTACTTTGCAAAGGTCCAGACTGCCACTCCCCATCGCTCCCACCTGCCAGCATTTGAGCCAGGGCTCCCTTGGCATTCAGTCAGGACCAGACTGAACTTGGAGTTTTGTTTCTTTCAGGGAAAGGGGTGGGGGGAACAGATGGCAGCTCAGAGGCTACACAACTTCCTGTGGCTTAAGACAAACAGGCCTGAGCTTCTCCAATGCTCTGTAATTGACAGTGAGTAAAGCTGGCACCTGGCATATAGATTTTAGTAAATATCTCTCTCCAGCTCCATCCTCCCTACAGCCTTACCTGTCAATCTCCATCTCTGATGTGAGGGCTGAACATCCTATTCTCAAATTTTAGATGATTTCTGGTGAATTTCCATGGTATTACTAAATGGAAATTTTCTTGTAACTGTCCATAAAAATACTCTTATTATGATGTGTTATCTGTGTTTTCATCTTATCTCCCACTGGACATTAGCCTCCAAGAACATAAGGACGGTCTCCTTTGGATTTTCCAGCTTCCTCATATTCACTTCTGCACACAGTAGTGGCTTAATATATGTATATTAGACTGAATTGAATCATAGTCTTATTCAATCTATAAATAGACATTTTCTTTCAAATACCTTTATGTTTTAATTGAAGGTTAAATCTCTATTGCTCGAACCTTTTCTATGAAGTGAAAATGATTCCCGGTCCACCCCCTCTCACTCCCAGTGTGCTCCCTCCCAAGACTAGCTTCTATTTATTGTGTAGCTACAGAACATTTTGCTCGTGTCTCTCCTGATTCAGGGTAAGATATTGGATAATGGAGAGTTTTCTATGTGTCCGTGATGCCCAGCACAAGACCTGTCATACAGAGGAGTTGCTTAAAAAATACTTGTTAAATAATATGTATTAATTAATACTCTTTCTCTCTCCCTTTCTCTCTCTCTGTTTCTCTCTCTCTCTGTTTCTTTCTATTTCTCTCTCTTTCTGCATATCTGTTTCTGTGTTTCTGTTGCTGTCTCTGTCTCTATATCAGCCTTTCTCTCTATGTCTGTGTCTGTCTCTCTGTCTGTCTGTCACTTCCCCCCCATCTCTCTTTAACTTTCTGTCTCTGTTTATTCTTGTCTCTGTTTCTTTTTGTCTCCCTTTGTTTGTCTGCTTGTCTCTGCCTCCATGTCTCCTCCTTTCTGTCTCTATTTCATTCACTTTTTGTCTCTCTGTTTCTCTGTGTCTGTCTTTGTCTCTGTGTCTGATTCTCTTTGACTCTTTCTTCCCCTCCATCTCTCTATCTCTATCTCTGTCCCCACCCTACCTTTTCCTGTCTGTTTCTATTAGTCCCCTTTCTGTCACCTGTATCTTTCAGTACATACAAGTTGCCCAAGAAAAATATAGCTATTTTAAAAATAAATTTCTTTGAACACAATAGCATTCTCTAAACAAGTGTGGCTGGAACCCTTTTTCCTCTTTCACATTTGGCTTTCGGTTCGCTGGTTCTTCCCTGGAGTTCTGTTTTTTGAGTCCTTTGCACAATTTTGGAATACTTTTCAAAAAGATAAAATGCCTAAAGCAAAAATTCTTGATTCAATAGAAAGTTCTCCTGGGCTCTCCCAGACTGGCTTAGCTCTCTGCACAGTGGGGAAGAGGAGGGGGCAAGGAACATTTTCTTCTCCATTCATTATAAAGACTTGCCAGTGTTCTCCTGGGGGGTACTGAAATATTTATCCCGTGCACACTTCTTTATGGCTTGCTGTCTGCCCCTTTAGAATGTCAGCTCCTTGAGAGGAGGGATGGCCACATCCTTTTGTCTTCATATCCCTACTACCTAGCACAGTGCCTGGGACCTAGTAGAAACTTCATAAATACTGGTGGATTAATTATTGGGGGTGGCAGAGGAAGGAAGCCCCTTGCTGAACTAACTTCATCAGTACAAACAGGCTTGGCTAGGGACTCAGAAACATGATACAATTGAAAATGTCTCTTCTTTTCAGTTCTTAGCCTTAGTTTTCTCCTCTGTGAAATAGGAACAAGAGATCATTCCAATCCAACTGATATTGTGAGGCAAGGACTTTTAAAAATGTAAATCCCAGAGAGAGTGGTAGGACCTGTTTTTAATGTCAATCACATCATGCTACCTGAAACTGTTCTTTAGGGCTTCAACAAGTCACTTCAGAAAACCATCTTCAATGGTTAAAACACTGGGAAGAGAAAGGCACAAAATTAAATGAGCCTTGCACTTGAGGTGCTTATTATTATAAAGGGATAGAGTGTGTGTGTGTGTATGTATATATATACACACATGAATATATGTATATATGCATGTGTATCTATGCACATCTATGCATATACATACATTCATATATGTGGGCCTTTATGTATATGTCACTTATAGGATATAGCTTTCCAGCTTCCCACTGTGGTC
Organism: Myrmecobius fasciatus; assembly: GCA_023553655.1. NCBI lineage: Eukaryota > Metazoa > Chordata > Mammalia > Dasyuromorphia > Myrmecobiidae > Myrmecobius > Myrmecobius fasciatus. The sequence continues at coordinate 251,160 of JAJPUD010002577.1, forward strand.
CCTCTATCCCCTTCTACTTTTGTGCTGCCTTTTCATCCATTAAAATGTAAGCTTGGGATCAAGATCTGTTTTGTATGCTTATGCTTGTTTCCTCACCCTTTACCTCAGGGCTACTACTTAATAAATGATCTATCACCTATGTTCTATATATGTATTTTGCTCTATATATTGCATGCCCCCAAAGTTTTTGGGTGGTTTTAAACTTTAATAGCTTAAATGGCTTTTAAAGTTTGATTAAATAATATTATTTAGCTTCAAATATTAAAGACTTAAAACTGTACTAAGACTTCTGGGAAACCTTGCATACATAGATGCATGCATATATATATATATATATATATATATATAGATGTATAAATGGATGCATGTATGTGTATATGTGTGTCTGTACAGAACAATATGAAGCAGACCCCCAAGGAAGGGGTATAACATGAAAAGCTGAATAGACCAGAAAAGACTTCCAGTGTAAGTTGAGTGAAGGTTTCCAAAATCTTTTTTTTTTTTTGCAAGTGAATTCATTTTTTTTATTAAAACTTTTTATTTGCAAAACATATGTATGGGTAATTCTTCAACATTAACTTTTACAAAGCTTTCTGTTATAAATTTTTTCCCCCTACTCCCCACCCCTCCCCTAGATGGCAGGATATCTACTACATGTTAATTATGTTAAAATACTTGACAAACTGAATATATGTATACATATTTCCACACTTATCATTGTTGTGCAAGAAAAATCGTATCTACGAGGAAAAAAAAAATCAAAGAAAGGAAACACAATGCAAGCAAACATCAATCAAGATCATGGAAATGTTATGTTGTGGTCCACATTTCACATCCCTCTCTCTGGGTGTATATGGCTTTCTTCACTGAACAATTGGAACTGGTTTGAGACATTTCATTGTTGAAGAGAGCCATGTCCATCAGAATTGATCATCATATAGTATTGTTGCCGTGTATAGGTTTCCATAATGTTGATGTAACGGATAAGAATGAGGGTCTGAGAGGATCACAGTGTTCTTTATCAGAAATGGAGCCAGAAGCCTCTCAATACAATGCTCTGCACACTGTTTCACACAACCTCTTCCAATGGTTTTCCTTTGAGGTTCCCCTTTTCTCTCCATCTCACTTGTTATTATTCTTTCATTAGAATTTTCCTTCATATGTTTTTCATTTATTGGAGAGGAAGTACAAAACTGTAACAAGGATAAGGTAGTAGAGCACTGAATCAAGGCACTAAAGCTTATAGGGCTTTATCGCCTTTACAATATTTCATCACCATAGAAATAACAGAGATCACCTAGCACCTAGTTAGGCAAAATAAATTTTAAAAATAAAAATCACCTAAGATAAGAAATGTAATCTGTATTCTCCTCCTGAAATCCAAGCCTCCAATTGAGCTTTTTTCCATACCCATTTAGTCTACACCTTCTTTAGTTCCCCTGGATTATGGCTTCTCACAACAGTCTTTTATCCCCAATTCCCCTCAAAGTAAGTGGGATTTGTTTTTTAAGAGCCAATTTGAAGGGCCCCAAGCATTTGGTGAATGCTAAACTTGCTGGTTAGAGTTGGGGGCAAAAGATGGCTGGGGAAGAAGGAGACCATATGAGAATCTTATGTTTCTCTTTAAGAATTCTAACCCATACCCTGTTGCCTAGACACACACACACACACACACACACACATTCACTCACTCACATGCACACATACCTATGCCTGTCTGCTTCTCATTAGGAGGGTTAAATTGTCTTTGCTTCTATGGTTAATTTAAAACTTGAAGGCTCAACCTATGAACTAATTTTCACTAGGGAAGTAGAAGTGAAATCAGAGACTGATTTCAAGGTACTTTACATACACAACACACACACACACAGAGACAAAGAGACACAGAGACAGAGACAGAGACACAGAGACAGAGACACAGAGACAGAGACAGAGAGACAGACAGAGACAGACAGAGAGAGAGGGGGAGGGAGGGAAAGAAAGAGGGAGAGATCTACTTAATTAAATGTCAGTTTCAAATTCACAACCTAAAGTTCTGAGATTCTTAGAGAGCTCCTGGGGGAGCTGGTTATGGTGGTTCTGCAAAGAATGTGAATATTTGTTAGAAATCATGTTTGGGCTCTGAGACTGAGAAGCAGATGGTAGGATCAAGGCTTTTAAGTCTAGAGACCACAAATCCTCTCTTCTGCAGCTACTGCAGTGGTTCCAAAGTCATGATTTCTTCCATAAGGTTTTCCTTCCATGAAAACAGACCAAACCTTCAAGTTCTTCATAGAGAGTTTTCATGAGATGTGGAGATTAAAATTACAACACTAAAAAATAACAAAAAAAGTTATTCCTGGGAAGCCTACCTTCTATGCAAGCCAGACTGATCATTTTTCTGAAGGAAACTCAGATATAACCTGGTTCAATTTTTTCATTTTAGTCAGAACCTGAGACTTCAAGAATGGAAGAGTCTTCCCCACACTAAAGCATAGAAATAGAAGTGGAATAGATGCCAAAGACCAGCAAAGCTCATCTTTTGATTGGAAAGATAATCCAGGATGAAGAAATTTGCTTGGAACACTAGTGTTACCTGTCAGGGGTAAGATGTTTGACTCACAGGCCAATAACTTGTACCCTGAACTGCACTGCCTCCCTTAAGTAATATTCAACTAGTCCGCAGATTTGGGGAAACACATTTTTCCCAGGGTTTATTTACTAAGGCTTTTCTCAAGGTTTGGCAAGTCTTTTCATGGCCAGAGTTCTTTAGCATAACCTTAAAAAAGTAGGGGGGAAGCTTTGTGTTTAAATCAGGATAAGGTATTAGAGGTTGCTGCAAGAATCTTACCATCACAGAAGACCTTGGAGAGCGTCCAGGACAACACCAATCCCCAGACCAGGATGTGAATCTTCTTACTTTGAGTAACAGAGAAACCCATACTGCCTTTCCCACTGAATGATCATCTTAAGTGATTCTCACAAGAGTACAGAGAAAGTGATTTTCTTATTTTACATGTGGGTAAACTGAAGCTCACAAGAGCTCAAAAACAAATCTTAGCTTACACAATTTAAGTATGTAGCTTCATCTGACAATATGAAAATATCTGCACTCTTTCCTCAGGTGATTGAAGTGATTCAGTAAATAGATCTCTAGGTGTGGAGTTAGGTCAGGCAGACAAGTTCAATGATCCCTCAGTCATTTATAACTGGCACCATGGGAAAACCTCACTAGAACATGCTGCACACTCTATCTGGGCATGGATCTTGGCTTTTTCTCAACTTCTTTCCTTGGATCAAATCCTTCACTCTTGCCCAACAGAGGAATAACTAAGATGGTGTAAGTGGGGTTTTATCCAAGGCACTAGACTTCAGAGAGGATGCTAGTAACCCTCGTAGTCCTTCAGAAGCAGAGAAAACTTTCAGGGTCTCCAGGCATTAGTCCTGCCCCTCATCTCCATACTCCACGCTGCACTCTGCATACTCATTAGCCTTTGTCCACATCTGTTATCTCCTCTACCCCATCATACACACACACACACACACACAGTCACATGCACACATGGAAATATTAGACTCTACTCTGGAACTCCTCCTCTCTTCTGTATCCCAACATCCTCACCTTCCTTCAAGGCCAACTTGGCTGCCATCTCCTCGAGGAAACTTTCCTGACTCTCTTTCCATCCTTATTCTTAGTGTTCTCTCTCTCTTGCTCTTCCTCTACCCTTCTTTGTACCTGTTGTATGTACTATAGCATTAAAATAACACTAAAAGTATCTTGAGGGCAGGGACACCGGGTTTTGTCTTTGTAGTCCAGCATCTTGCAGAGCACCTGGAACATCAGAAAGGTTGAATCAAAGTTTTTGGGATTGTAGAACCATCTGCCCTTTAGTTCAACTGGCTTTTATCAAACTTGCATTTCCCTAAAATCACTCCTTACACACACAAACTGACATCTAGCCGAGTCTTCCTCTCCTACTTAGGAAGGATATTTCTTGAGTCCCAAGTATAAAATTTTATGCTTCTTTCTTGACTGTTGATCCAATGCTTTGAATCTGTCAAGATCTTTTTGTGTCCTTATGGTCTACTTTGGCCTGTTAACTTCCTTTATTGTCTTATATGCAGCCATCTGCTTTGATCCCAGATCACAACTTTGGGACTCAGTCAGGAAATTCAGAATTTGGAGAAATTCAAACACTTTCTCTGTTCCTCTGGCTCCTCAAGGTTTGAGGGAAGGTGCAGCTTCTTACGTGAGGCCAATCAAAGATGCAGATGCCAGTAGGTTCTTCACTAGGGGACTAATGCAGGATTTAGCTGATTTTGTCCCTGACTGCAGGCTAGTGGTTGCTGTTTCTCTGGCTGTGATGTAGACACTCAGAAGGTGTATTTTCGGCAACAGCCAAACAATCACAGGCTATTTTTGCCACAGGCCTCCGCATTGTCTGTGGAGAACGAGCCTGAACTTTCCTTGAATTTCTTTGATTTCCCTTCTCACATCCGTTGATTGGTGAAGCCGGGAGACAAAAGGTTTCATGTGCTTGGCCTGACATTTTGTTTTCCCACAAAGGGGTGTTCATTTCGACTCTGTTTCTTGGCTTGATCCCTGCAGTCAATAAGGCACAGTCTCACTGCTGGGTTTCTTTGGCCTGCCTGGGAAGACTGCCCATGGGGTAGCAGTGAATAAGATTCTTTGGAAGGTCTCAAGGTGGTAAAAGTGACAAAGAAAACAAAAGGGGGTGAGAAATCATTCAAATATCTTCCCCACACTTAATCTTTTCTCTCACCCCAAGCTAACCTTTCCTTAGCTCATGGCTTGGAGAGCAAGATGCTCCAAACTTAGATGTCAGAAAATAGAGGAGCTGTTCCAAGTCCTGATGCTGACTTGTGTGATTATGTGAAGGTTCTAGATCCTCTCTGGCCTCCAATTTGCCAGTCTCAGTGCACTACCTAGCTCACAGACAGAGTTATATGAAGAAAGGATCTTTCAAATCTTAAAACCCTTTAGAAAGTGAGTTATTGGGATGTACCTCTCAAGAACTTCCCACCACCAAAAGCATAATCATCTGAGAAGGAGCCACTCTCTTCTATGCTCTCATCCATCGTCTAGCATGATACTTACTCTGCTTTCCCCTCAGCTCTACTTATTTATAGAAGTATATGGGGTATTCAGGGAGAATTAGCACTGCTTAAGTATTGACTGCCAAGCCCTTTTCAGGGCCACTCATCTCTTTGATGTCCATCTTTCACCTAACTCTCACCTGTGGCTCTAAGAAACTATAGCATGGGTAGAAACCATGCCCAAGTAAAACCATTTCAGCATACAGGTTAAGGTTAAGTGATATTCCTCAAAGCCATCAGTGAGTTAAGAGGACCTTTCTTCACTTCTTTCTCTCCTTCTCTTTTTCTTTCCCTCTTCCTTCCCTTTTGCAACTCCTTCACATATTTCTTACTACCTCTCTTTATGCATTTATCAGATTTTACATTATTCTGTTTCCATGACATAGCTTCACCAGACACTTTCTTCAGAATGTGTATAACTGTTGGGATTGGGATATGGGAAGCAATACCTCTTCATCATATTTAAATGCAACACAAAGTATGATATTAGAAATTGCCTTGGATTTGGAATTAGGAAATGAGTTTATACTTGATTTTCAGCATTCAATGGATGTGTGACCAAGAACAAATTATTAAGTTCTCTGAGCTTCAAGTAGCTCATGTGTAACACTGGGGTGAAATTTCATATATTGTATTTCTCTCAAGCCTGCTGAGAGACTCTCAACAGATAGGTAAGCAGAGCCTTTGCAAAGACGCTCCATATGTGTCAGTCAGTGTCATTTGTAGGACATTATTAGTCATCCTGCTTCATGTGTGGCATATTTTCAGAGCTTAGCCAAAGTTCAGGAGGAGATGAGGGGCCATGTCCACTGGTAGGTACATTGAACTAATTATTTAAAGTAACCTCTTGCTAAAGATGTTCACTGAAAGCCAAACAGAAGGCAAACTGGAAGTTGAGAAGGAAACCAGAAATAACATGTCCAAGAGAAGAGATGGAACTAGAAAGCTATATGGAAATTGAGATGAAAGGAGTAGTAATACTGAGAAGGGGAATGGGATTGAGTTGCTACACTGATGAGTGAGTTGAATGAGTGAGGGAAGAAGACTAATATCCCAAGAGCTACACAAACAATGGCTACAGGGGAGCTGGGAGTTCTGTCCTTCCCTTCTTCCCAAAGCTCACTGGGGAGTTTTTGTGAACTAGGGAAAAAAACAGGATTCAGATTTTATCTTCAATAATTAATGGCAGTGGGGCCATTGGCAAATCTTACTAAGCTTGTTTTCTCTTCTGAAAAATGTCTGTGCTCCTTATTTCATAGAATTGTATTAAGACTTAAATAGGATAATACACTTAAAACAATTTGTAAACTTCAAAGCCCAATATAAATGTCTATTGTTATTATTTTATATGTTGGAACATTTCCCAGTTGGAGGCAAGATGTCCTGGTGGAGAGAGGATGGCAGTGAGGAGAAAAGATCTTTGAAAATTAATGATAATGAAAAAAAGATGCCTTCTACTGAAGAAAGATAAAGAAAAGTTTTGATTCCAGAAAGAGGTTTTCTGACCACAAAATATATGATATTCCTTCAGTCATTCATTAATTCATTAAGCAATTATTAAGTATTCACTCTGGAGGATAATCAGAATGATAAACGCATCTTGTCAGGTCCTCTGAGGATTTGTAAAAGGACCTGCTTATGTTGAACCTAGAGACAAAGGGACATGAGAGAGAGCTGTGTTTAGGTATTTGAAGGATTGCTCTGGGGAGGAGTAATGGAGATGCCAGATTTCATTTCAGACAGCAAAACCAAGAGCTATGGGTCAAAAGTACAATGTATTGAGGTTAAATATTAGAAAACCTTTCCTAACAAGTTGAGCTGTCCAAAAGTGGAATGGGCTCGCTTGGGAGATGATGGATTTTCCCTCCTTAGAAGTCTTTAAGCAGAAGCTGGAAAATTATTTGTCAGGTATTTTCAAGTCTAGTCTAGTGTAGTGTGTATGTGTGTCTGTGTGGGTGTGTGATGGGGTTCTTTTAGACATGCTTTTCATTAGAGGACCTCTGAGATCACTTCCAACTCTATTTTTTTGATTCTGGATTTCCAACATTAATGTATTAAGTAAAGAAGTAAGCAAAACTTTGTTGAATGGATGAACCAGAGAATAATGATGCTCTAGATAGAGATCTCTTTTTCTGAAATTTATGCTCTAGAGTTATGGATATAGCTCATTTCTGGATAATATTCATTATTGTCACTACATCCACATGACAGAAATGAACAAAAGTTGGCAATTATTGAGTTAATTGGATCCATGCATTCTAGATTGTGGCTCAAATCTACTTAGATGAAATTTATCAGGGATACATATAAATTCTTGTATTCAATAAATCAACTTCACAAGTATAATATCAGAGAGTTACAAGTATATATATATATATATATATATATATACACATAACACACATACAGAGAGGCACATTATCTCAAAGAGATTTAATGATTTAAGTGGGCTACAAATTTAACATTACTTGAGAGTATGAAGATGTACTTTAATAAACTGATTCAGTCATTGGGTACATTAACAGAGATATAGTGTCAAAAATTTGAGAGTTATAGTCATATCATGTATTTCTCTGACTATATGACGTTGCAATACTTTGTTCAGATATTGGAACTCTATTTAAAGGTAGTGTAGTTCTATGTCTAATAGACTTGTCAGCTATGTATGTATGCATAATTAATTCAAAGACTTAGAACAAAGAATTAAGATGGCAGTTGATACCTCTGTGTCATGTTATATATAATTCAATGAACTCAGCAAGATTCTTTTCCTAGGCTGTTCTGACATCATAGATTGGGCTCCAACACCAGAAAAGACCAAATAAATAACACAATCTAGGTCTTCAAATTTCTTATGTGTAATTAAATCTAGAACAAAGATTAAGATGATTATTGATATCGCATGGTGTTATGAGTCAGTGACACTGGGCTCCTCATTCCTCACAAGCAACGTTGCATCTCTTACATCTAAGCATTTTCATTGGTTATTCCCAAATGCTTGGGATTCTGTCTCTCCTCATTCACCCCTCCTAACTTTCCTGGCTTCCTAAAAGTCTCATCTAAAATGTTATTTTCTGCAAGAAGCTTTTCCCAGTCCTCCTTAATGTTAGTGCCTTCCCTCTAAGACTATTCACAATTATCCTATATATATCTTGACTGTATGTTCTTTTTTCAAGTTTTCTCTCTCATTAGACTCCAAGCTCCTTGAGAATAAAGATGACTTCTCCTCTTCCTCCCTCTTCTTTTCCTTCTTTTCATTCTCCTCCTCCTCCTCCTTCTTCTCCTTCTTGTTCTTTTTCTCATTCTTCTTTTTCTTTTCTTGTTCTTGTTGTTCTTCTTCCTCCATTCTTTTTATCTAGTACTTAGCACAGAGCCTGCCAAATCGTAGATCCTTAATTAATACTACCTTGCTTAATGATCTAGCATTACATTCTTTATCTTTTGATGTTTTCATTTTCATTGAAGCAACAAAAAAAAAATAGAATTGACTGGATGGAGGAAGATGAGGTTTGGTTCCAACAAAGGCAGACCTTGGCAGTTTGTTGAAAGGGTAGTACCTAAAATGACTGAAAACGTTAGTTTGAAACCTGAAATTAAGCATGAATTACAAGGATTTTCTAACCTTAAGTCAGATAGAAGCTTCTGATAAAGCATAGCTTACTGTGAGCAAAGAGAAATAAGTTTCAATGACAGATTAAATATCTGTGACTGCTAACTTAACTTGCAGGCTGTTCTGTGTTCCAAAGCACTTTGATCCTTGGCAGCAAATATTCTCTAGGAGAGCCAAAGTTCCAGGAACAAGCAGTTAAATCTTGCCTGGTCTAACATTGATTGTATGTGTTTGAAGTGCTGAAACTTAAGCCTCTGGACTTCAAGCTAAAAGATGTTGGAGCATATTATATTTCTTTTAGGAAGAATTCAGACTTTAAGTCTGGCTGAAAAAATAAACTTAAATAGAGAAGTTCTACAACCATATATCTATTAGGGCCATATTGGCAAATCAGTAGAACATTAGCTAGTAGGGATCATGAAAATAGTGGAATATAAGCCAGAATAAACTAGTGAGGAATAAACTTTTGGGAAACAGCAAGATGATGTTGCTAGAAGACTACAGTAGTCTTGTAGCATCAAAAGTGTAAACTGACCCTGCAAGGATTTGCTCAAGCCAGGTGTTTTCCTTCTATATTGCTGCCCTTCTACATATGCTTCCTAGTTGTCTGTATGCTTCCTAATGATGACATAAATATATGTAGGAAACACGACACAGGTGTATGGAAGAATGTTTTATTGATAATTTTTATTGCTAGCTTATTTAATTATTTTTTTTCATCTTGAATTAAAGTATCCTTTGGCTGATTAGTAATAAACACATTGTTGAGGCCATGTAAGCTGACCTGAGGGCAGATGTCTGGGGGACTTAGGTGAGAATATAATTACTTTCTGGTACTACAAGAAGAAAAGAGTATGGAGGGAGGGGAAGCTGGGATGATGACACCCCTTGTGTTCATGGGATTAGATATTTGGGAGTGCTTAGTCAGTCAGTTGACAAGCATGTATTAATTGTTTATTATGTGCCAGGATCTATGCTGAGTCCTAAGGACGCAAACAGAGGAGAAAATATTATCCTTGCCCTCAAGGAACTGCCATTTTATTTAGGGAGCTCTGAAGAGCCTTGAACTAAGGCGATTCTCAACGTCATGGTTCACATTAGGACCCACAATCAAACCTTCTCAGTAGAATAGGAGTGACCAATTAAGGCCTTACTGATAAAGTCCTTCTGAGAAATGAGTTTTTCATTTTTTTTTTGTTTGTTTTGTTTTGTTTTTGCAATAAGAAATCATGTGGGGGAGGGGCATTAGTGAGAGAATTAATTTGATCTATGTCATACTGGAATGATCTAGTTGTAAAGATCTAATACAATAATATAATTTTCATTTAAGGTGGAGCTTTGTCTCTGCTTGGAAGGCCTTCTCAGGCAGAGGTAGGCTTTCCTTGCTTCCAGGGACATCTGCAGTTGACTGCCTGCCCTTTTTGAGTCCCAGCTACAGATTATCAGGGAGTTTGGAAACATGCCTTCTGACATTGTCTAATTGCAAGGCCCCCTCCCACAGCTTAGTGAGCTGAGCATCTGTTGAGTCTCTTCCAGTCTCTTCTACATCATTAAGCCATCTCTCTGTGAAGCAGGAGTCTGGGACAAGGACCTCAGCCAAAGTGGCTTCCCCAAATCCCTGCCCATCTCAGTCAGTCTTCTTCCCTAAACCCTGAGAAGCTGCTTTGTGCACTGCCCAGCCCCGGAGTGAGGGATCCTGAAGTTGTGGAGCATGCTGAGACTTTCTCCTATACCCCCAAAAAGAAAATATGAAAATATGGGGTGAGGGATGGAAGTGATTCAACATCTGCCCCCCCCCCCACTGGGTGCTGGGCAAGTCTTCAGCTTTCAGAACCATTTACTCACCCACATATCACATGCCCCACTGAGAGGTTTGCCTCTCAAAAGCCTGTCTCATCTCTGGGAATGTCATGTGGAGTTTCTATGGGAACATTTGTCACCCACACACTATGTGTGTTTGCATGCGTGGGGGGGAGGGAGAGAGAGAAAGGGAGAGACAGAGAGAGAGAGAGACAGAGAGAGAAAGAGATAGAGAAAAACAGAAACAGAGAGACAGGGACAGAGGAGAGAAGGGAAGAAGGGAGGGAAAGGGAGAGGGAAAGAGGTAAGGAAGAAGGGAGAGAGAAAGACAGACGGACAGAAACAGAGAGAGGGAGACAGACAGACAGAGAGAAAGACAGTCAGACAGAGAGACATAAAAACACACAGACAGAATTAGAGAGAGAGAGATAGTGAGAGAGAAAGACAGAATGACAGAGAGTATGGGAGCACACATTTGAAGTTATAGGGGAAGGAATTAACAATACTCAAAAGATGTAGAAAGGCTAGGAAACTGAGAAATGGAATTAGAGGCTCATCACTTTTAGTACTTGGTCTTTGAATAGGCTCAAATTTAGCCAGAATATTGAACATATTTGATAAGAATTCTTTTTTTAAGCCTTTTATTTTCACTTGCATGTAGTTTTCAATATTCACCCTAGCAAAACCTTATGTTTTAAAATTTTTGCTCCCTCTCTTCCCCCTCTCTTTCACCTAGATGGCAAGTAATATGTTCAAAAATGGGCAATTCTTCTATACATATTTCCACATTTATCATGCTGCACAAGAAAAATCAGATCAAAAAGGGAAAAAATGAAAGAAAGCAAAATGCAAGCAAATAACAACAAAAATAGTGATGATACTATGTTATGGTCCACACAGTCCCTACAATCCTCTCTCTGGGTGCAGATGGCTCTCTTAATCATAAGACTATTGGAACTGGCCCAAATCACCTTGCTGCTGAAAAGAGCCATGTCCATCACAGTTGATCATCACATAATCTTGTTGTTGTGTACAATGTTTTCCTGGTTATATCCACTCCACTTAACATCAATAAATGCATGTCTTTCCAGAGCTTTCTGAAATTATTCTGTTGATCATTTCTTATAGAACAATAATATTCCATGATATTCATATACTATATCTTATTCAGCCATTCTTCAAATTGAGTCATTCTTTTAGTTTCCAGTACTTTGCCATTACAAAAATGAGCACCACAAACATTTTTGCATATGTAGGTCCTTTTCCCTTTTTTATGATCTCTTTAAGAAACAAACCCAGCAGAGACACTGCTGGATCAAAGAGTATGCACAGTTTGATAGTCTTTTGGGCATAGTTCCATATTGCTCTCCAGAATGGTTGGATCAGTTCACAGCTTCACAGTATGAACAATGCCTCAGTGTCCTAGTTTTCCCATATCCCCTCCAACATTGATCATTATCTTTCCCTGTCATCTTAGCCAGTCTAGTCTGAAAGATGTGAGGTGTTTCCTCAGAATTGCCTTAATTTGCATTTCTCAGATCAATAGTGATTTAGAGCACTTTTTAATATGACTAGAAATGGTTTTAATTTCTTTATCTAAAAATTATCTGTTTGTATCCTTTGACCATTTAGTAAGAATGCTTCAAGGAGAAAACTTTTTTTATTTAAAAAATATGAAGTTCTGTTTCTCTTAGTCCTACTTACTTTGTGAGTCACTTTAAGGCTCTGAGCTCTCAAACTCTAGGAAGTCTTTGTTAGATGGAAGGAGAACTAGACAATGGGAGCTTGATGGTAATGGTAAGCAGCTGCTCTGCTTTTCCATGGCTTGGTGAGAAGGTGGCTTGGTGTTTTCTGAACTGAGATCAATGCATTTCCATGAAATTCTTTGCAGTTGCTCTGCATCTCTTTAGATTCCTATAAGATCTTTCCTGGATCAATGTGTCAGCATTCCATTTATGGAGGGCCACTCAAATCCCATTAGGATCATTTTAAATTATAATTGAATATCAAGCCACCTTTATTTAGCATTCACTGGATGCCTACTCTGTGCAAAGTCCAGTGTATGAAGAGAAAAATAAATAAGCCACTTAGAGAGTGAAATTCAATTGTGGAATTGGCTCAATGGTGCAATTGACCTGGAAGACTTTGAGTTTCCATAGCAGAGGCTAGTGAATTCTGAGGGCAAGAGACCTTTATTCAGCATGGTTTAATTCCTATAGGGGAAAACTCAATCCTTAACCTGAGATTCCTAAGGACATGAAAAAGGAGAGGGAAAAGAAGCTATGATACAATGAGATCACAAGCACTGGAGAGAGAAGGATTGAGCTGGACTTTTAAGGGGAGGGGAAGAACAAGATATAGCCCACCTTACCAGGTGAAAGGTATCCTTTGCCCTTCCTGGTCAAGATAATCTTCTGGTTGGGGCAGGACAAGTGATCCTCAGAGAAGCATCTTCCCGTCTCTGGTGCTCAGGTTTGGACAGCACCTTTCCTTCTTCCTTGTTTTTTTGTTTGGCAAATGGACCCCATTGTTGTACTTATCTGGGCAGTCATATGGTTGATGTAGTAGCATGCAGGAAGGACTTGGAATTGACTACTGATCTCTACTCCCTTCCTCCAAATATCACACAGCATAGAAGAATTTCATGAAGAGGAGAGGTTATGAGGCAGGAATAGGAGTCTAGTGAGGGCAGAGATTTTTAACCTGGGATCCATGATGTATCTTTGCATTTGGATAGAAGCAAGTCTTAAAAAAAGTTAATTTTCACTAATTTCTAATTTAAATTTGTCACGTCTTTCAAATAACAATTCAACAAAGTATCCCCCAATTTTTTTTAGCAGCCTAACAACAGTGTCCATTTCTTTGCCTCTATCTTTACCTGTCTGTCTTGTCTGTCTGTCTGTCTCTCTCACGCATACACTTACACACAAACACACACATACATACTTCAAAAGGTAAAGAACTTTGCAGTAGATGTTCTGAATAAGATGTTTCTGGTCAAACCCAGAAAACAAAGCACTTTTCTGGAATATGACTGGTATAGAACATGTAAAGACAGTAAATTCCAGAAGTGAGTTTGGATGTAAGAGAAAGCTTCATTGAAGATGGAGCTTCTGAGCAGAGCCTTGAAGGAAGCTCCATGGGGTCCTATACTATGTCCAAGTTATACAGGTGTGGCATTTCAGCCTGCTAGTGTATCAAAGACAAATCATCCATTGCTTCTCTTTGCCCCCATCTTCCTTCATAGAAAATCATGAATCATAATGTATCAAAAATTGGTCATTTTCTAGTGTTAAGAGCCTCTATTTGCTCAATTTCTTCTCAAACAGTAGTCCCAAATCAACTGCAAACTCAAAAGCAAAGCTTTGGTAGCTTGCTAGGATGTATCAGAGTTTGTGTCCTTCCCTTTCCCTGGATAACTTGCAAGACTGAAGGATTACATCTGTATAATTCAGATAAATGCATAACCCTGGAAAGTTCCTTCACTTCTGAAGTTCAGTTTTCTTGTCTGTAGAATAAGTATGGGAATATTTGTACTTACTACCTGCTCTGTGGGGTTGTCTTGAGAGATACTTTTTACAACCCTGATGGGAGGATTCATATTATAACTTTTTTTTTGATTGGCTCCAGAGGAGGGAACTAAAATGATATGAGGAAGTATTAAAGAGGCTAATTCTAATTACATAATGATAATGAAAAAATTACGAATAATTCTAATGGTCCAGAAGTGTAATGGACTTCCTGAAGAGGTAAGGAAATTGCCATGACTAAAGTTTTTCAAATTCAGGCAAGATCACAGGACATTATGTTGGAAAGATTCCTGAAACACCATCCAATCCAAACCACTTATTTAATAGAGTAAGAAACAGGATCTTGGAAAAGCTGAATGTCATTTCTGGGAAATAATTTGAGTAAAAATTTTAATCCAGTTCTTTGCTCTCCAAATTCATTATAAGCTGCCAATCCACCTCTATTTGTGGAAAATGCTGTAGTTCTTGTGTGGCATAGTGGAAGGGAGGCCCTAGTTCAGATATATATTGGACTGGATACTCTTGGAGATTTCCTCTCTCTTTGTACTGTGATATTTTGGTCACTTGTCTAGCCGTTAGAGTGGCCAAAGGAGGCATACTATCTCTCCATTACTGACTCAGTGGTCCCGAGATCATCAAATCTATTCCTCTCATTTTAAAAATGATACAATTGCAATCTAGACAATTAAAGTGACTTGTAAAGGTCCCAGACATAATAAGTACCTAAGAAAGGATTCAAGCTTTCCTCACTCTAAGTCCAAGACTTTCTTCATTGTACCATATTGTCTCTGATCATTGGTGTAACAATTTTCAAACAGGCAGTTTTGTAAGGGTCCACCCAGGATATTGACTGAGGAGAAAAGATAATGCCTTCATGCATCATAGGAAAGAAAGAAAAAGGTTTTAGAAACTTTGTTTTGGAGGACTGGAGTTCTTATTGAGTTTGCACTTTAGCTTCCATTTTAGTTGCTGCTGTTTCTCTAGATTAGTCAACAGAGTAGGACACGCTTGCTAAGGCCACAGGCTATGTGGGTACACTGATATCTGCAACTCATTTATTTGGATCTCAGTAGACATAGGGATCTTTACTACATTGCTGGTCAGTTGAAAGTTATTTTATAACCTATAATTCCCAGTCACCTCAGCATCTTCTCATCTCTCCATAATGAATAAAATTTACTTCTTTGAGCAAATTCACCATGTTGTTATGGGTTAGTTTGTGTACCACCTCAAATCTGGAGATTGGTCAAAATTCTTGATCTTTCTTATAGACTCCATCCTTTCAAAAGGCCATCTGAACTAGAATGCAAAATACCTATCATTTTGCATGTTTCCCAATGATCGACCATCATTTCAATGAATATGAACATCTCAATAATTGGATTATTCTTGGGACAGGGCATCAACAGGGAAAATAGCTTCAGACAGAACTGGTAAAAGCAGTAAATTACATTCACGAAAACGCAAAATGCCTGATTAGGATGAATCAACTGGGCTTCTGTTCAATTTGAGCAATAGACCATCTGCCATCGTGAAGTCTCTGCCAGTTAATCCACTTGATATGACTGTTAATACCACCATGAGTAAATATTTCATCCTGATCCTAGAGTGCTCTAAGTACATTTCCTATTTCCACATGGGCCACAGAGCACAGAGATGTGCTCCTCAACCCCTTCCAAGAAAGATTCTACACTAGCCAATGTACTTTTAATTCCTAGGTGTAACTCTCCCAGCTTGGTTATTGTTGTGAGTCTAAGATGTTTTTACTGAGCTGCAGAAAAGTCAGCACTAATGATCATTCAGTTGAGCTGCCTGCCTTTGTCATTAACATGGAAGTAACATCTTGCTAATGTTATGTTTAATTCCAAGAAGCCAAGTGTTGCACCTGCTCTCTTTCAATAAGGCTGGTTCTGGGGATGGTTGGGGCAGGGCCCCATTCCTTCTTCTTTGTAATGGAAATGAACCTTTTAGGCATTTAGCAGAGGACATGGTCCATCAAAGAGGAGAGGCAACTTATAGCAACTCATGTAAAACTAAAATTAAATGTAAACTCCCATCGTAGGAGTTAAAAAGACAATTGCACAAATAGAGGGTGGGAAAATTGTTCATGTGATAAAGATGTGAGGATCTTAATAACTACAAATTTGATTCTAGTTAGCAGTGTGACCCGATGGTGATTCATTCATTTATTCAATAACTGTGCTATATACACATGCAACTTTAATACTGACTAGAACAAGATAGGTCTTTAGAGTTCCAATGTGAGTACAGCATCAGGGATAGTTCCATGGAGAAGGTGGCCTCTGAACAAAGTTTTCAAGGTAGGGCATAATACAGCTAGATGGTGGTACCATAGTGCATAGAGTGCTGGGCTTGAACTCATCTTCCTAAATTCATATCTGACTTCAGACATCTACTAGCTGTTTGACCCTGAACAAATCATTTAACTCTGTTTGCATCAGTTCCTCATTTTAAAAAAAATGACTTTTTCATAAAGGAGGGAAAAGGACCCACATGTGCAAAAATGTTTAGAGCAGCTCTTTTTGTGGTAACAAAGAATTGGAAAATGTGTAGATGCCCATCAATTAGGGAATGGCAAATAAATTGTGGTATATGAAAATAATGAAATATCATTGTTCTGTAAAAAATGATGAACAAGCTGATTTTAGAAAGGCCTGGATATACTTACATGAACTGATGCTGAGCAAAACAAGCAGAACCAGGAATATAGTATATATGATAGCAAGAATTTGTGATGATCAGCTATGAAAAACTTGGTTCTTTATGGTAGTTTAGTGAACCAAAGCAATTCCAGTAGACTTTGGACAGAAAAATCCATCTGCATTCAGAAAAAGAATTATGGAGATTGAATTAAATCAACACATGCTATATTTACTTCTTTTTTCTGTTTGTTTTTCTCTTCTACAGTTTTTCCCTTTTGCTTTGATTTTCTCTCATTAAAAATGTTTATTAAAAATAAATAAATTTTAAAAAATGAATTAGAGAAGGAAATGGCAAGGCACTCTGGTATTTTTGACTAGAAAATCCCAAATGGAGTCAGGAAGAGTCAGACATGACTTAAATGACTGAACGAACAACAATAGTAAATTTAAGCTAGAGAAGAATTTCAATGGGGAGAACTAAGGAAAGGATTTCTCAAAAAGGTAGACGAGCATGTTCCATAAGTGAGACTTCTCAGTTGGTATTTGAAAAGAGTTATTTAAAATATAGAAGTAAAATATAGAAGAGTTTCCTCCAAGGATAGGGGACAATGTAAACAAAAATAGTGAGTTGGGGGAAGATAGGACCACAAAGAGGAACAAGTAGCTCTGCTGAAATGTAATAAAATGTGACACAAAGAATTTATTTATCTAAATAGTTGGAAGAGATCCATGAGATCATGTGATCTAACTTGATATTTGCAAATGTTTCACTGAAACCCAAGAAATCCAAAATCATACAGATACTAAATGATAGACTTAGGATTTGAACCTAGAGCCTCTGATAAATTTAGCTCCAGGATAGGCTGACAAAAGTTAGATTGGAGACCATGAGGCATAAAGGAAAGAATGATGTTAGCATTAGTAGTAGGCATGGATGCAATTCCTTTGTTGATACTTCTCAGTTTTCTATCTTCAACTCATTGGTCTTTCCTAGATTTCAATTAACTTATCTGTAAAATTGGGAAAATGATACCTGTGAGTTATATACTTCAAAGGATTTTTTTTTTCCTGGGGAGGGGGATGCAGAAAGAGCCTTGCAAATCTTAAAGGGACACAATGTTTTGCCTTATTTTTATCTAATTCTTTATTGTCATTTCTAAGGAATTTCCAATGAGGAAACTCACTTTGTCAATGCAGATGAGCAGTTTATTGTATCCTTGTCAGTTCAGGCACTGGATGGTTAGTTAAATGATTTAATTGGTATCACACAGTTGGATGTGGCTTGAACCAAGATTTTATGGATCACAGGGACTGCTTTCTAACTATTATACTGCTTGACATCTTTGTGAAAACCTTTAAGCATTATATTACATGTGAGTCATTAGGATTCTTATTGGAACCATTTTGTGGGAAGGCTTGTTTGTCAGACCATGTATCATTTATTTAGTTGCAATAGGGAGCTACTGAAGTTTAAGTGTAAAAGTTAGGTGAACATAACTACACATTAAGAGCAGCAGATTTAGTCTTAAAGACTTAGAAGATTTTTATTAAAATTATATTTAATAGCAAATCAACAGGAAATGTCGTTAATTGTATTATTTGGTCATGATATTAAAGTTTCCATATTAAATAAAAGGAAAATTATAGCTCCTTCTCCCTCCCAAAAAAAGAAAAAAAAAGGAAAGAGCACTCTGGCAGTGGGATCAAGAATCTCTTTGGAGGAAAATGAAGGCAGCATGACCAGAGATGGACTTTATACCTGGAATCTCATTGATGCTGATATCTCCCAGTGAAGGAACCTGATCTGGCAATACCCACTCAATCAGCAAAAGCTTTATAACTTCTAGTCTTAGAGAGTTGCCAGTTCAACCATTTGCTCAGAATCCTAGAGCTGGTATTTTGATTATCTCTTAAAGAACAGGTGGAGCAGAAACTAATGTTTGGGAAGGATGCTATCAGGAAGGTGCGGGAGCCTGACTTAACTGGCTCACAACAGTTGATTCTTCAAATGTTAGAGGGAGCTTTTTTACACCTTATATATTGCAGTAAATGCTACATATAGCAGTTTGAACTATGTTTTAGTGAGTTCTGGATTTATGAAAAGTATTGAAAAACACTACTTATGCAGATTTCAATTATAAATGTGTTGAGAATACTTTTCCCCCCCTCTGGAGAATTGGCTCTTTAACATTTATCAGTACACCTTTGGGTATTATAATTATCCCAATGACTTATGTAATTTCACATATCAAGCAGCAGAACTCCAATGACTCCTTAAAGAGAAAAAGGTGATGGGAAAGAAATCCTGTTAATATTGTTTTTTTGCCTTTAAACTAGTTAGCCATCAATTATTACCTCTTGGGACACAAGGGAATAACAAAGGTTAAATAGGATGTTCAGGGTCACATCTGTTCTGCATCTTTACAAAGGATTGGCCTTTGATATTGATATATCAACTGTGTTCTACAGATGTTAAGAGATGACCATAGCTAGGGAAGGAAAGAGTAACTGTCAAAGGATTGATGACTTGGTGTCTTAGTTTTCTCTTTCAACATGTGTAAACGGTGTGGTAGAGACTGAGCCAATATGGGTCAAACCACTTTCTCAAGTGGTGTAAATGTTTTATAAACGTCAAAGACTATTGCTGTATTTTGATTCATAATGAGGAAGTAATTTATAACTAAAACTTTCAGGGAAAGGAAGCGGGGGGGATTTTTATGCTATCCCAGCAAAGTGAAAAGAGAAGAATGCTAGTACATTTGAATTGGGAATTCTTTGGCTCTTTGATTTAGGTAATAATAAAATTGGGTTTTGAGAGGCAGGAGTGAGGAAACTATAATATTTCTGATTACTTGCCTTATTTTGCCTGACTAACTAATAAGGACCAACTAATATGTTTTATTTCCTAAGAATAATTGTAGAAAACCATCTGGACAATAGGTTTTAAACATGTCCACGTGAGGATGTGTTCTTTTCTCAAAAGACAAAGTGAGAGTTTAATCTTGATTTCAGGTGAGGGATTCTTTTTCTTTTTCTTGTTTAATTGGAGTAAGCCAAGAGAGGTGAGAGAAAATCAATACTTGACAATTTGGAAAAAAAAAAGAAAGTTAAATTTGAGAAATAAGTAAGTGAAATGTAAATAGATAAAGTTAGGAAAAGGAAATCATTATGTGCATTCATAATAGTGTGATTAAATTAAGGTTTCTCAGCAAGAATTCCCTTGAGAATTATGATTGTGCTTTGTTTTTAAAGTGGACCAATGACATCAATATATTGGAATAAAAATACAGGGTGTTCAGCTGTGACTTATCAGTCCAAGATAACTTCAGAAGATTCTACCACAGGTAGAAGATTTTGGATAGAGATAATAGCATTGAGACCTTGGAAGCACAAGTGATGAACCAGATGCTTCATTTCATTGTCAGGTTAAAATGAATTTGTCTATAGGACTGTCAGTTTAAATGTTCTCAGACAGTGGTTACTTAAACATTTTCAACATCCTCTAAAGCAATAATAGCTCACCAATAGAAAATTATGGGTTATTTTTTTTTTATTTTCAAGCCTTTTCTATTTTTAATATTCTTTATTTTGAGTTTCAAAATTTTCCCTCTTCCCTTACTGAGAAGGCAAGAAATATGATATCCATTATATATGTGCAGTCATGCAAACATATTTCCATATTAGTCATGTTGCAAAACAAAACTTAAAACTAGGAAAAATAAAGTGAGAAAAACCTTTTACAATCTGCACTCAGAGTCCATTAGTTTTCTCTCTGGAGGTAGAGATCATTTTTTATCATGAGTCCTTTGGAATTGTCATGGATCAATTTATTGATCAGAATAGCTAAGTCTTTCATACTTGATTATTGTTACAATATTGTTACTGTGTACAATGTACTCCTGGTTTTCCTCACTTCACTTTAGTTCAGTTTATATGACTTCACAGATTTGTCTGAAATTATCTTCTTCATCCTTCCTAAGAGCTCAATAGTGTTACATCACACTAATATGCCACAATTTGTTCAACATTTCTTGATTGGTTGACTTCCAGGTGAGGGTTCTTTTAACAAAGATTATCCAATCCATTTTTCTCTCTTATATTTTACTTTTAGAGCCTTATTAACAGGAACTATTTATAAATAAAATCTGAATATTTTGAAATCAACAATTAATGAAGCTAATTGGATTTGTTGCATCATTTGGTATTGTTGATGAAGAAAGGGGTCCTATTAAATGAATTTAATAAACTTCTTGATAAATATGTTCAACATGGACTGACAAGTTGATGTAAGTAATAGTTATTCTGCACGAGTAATTTAGACACATGCACAGAATGTAATTGAATTCATTGAGGGAATGAGTTAGATATTTGAAAACTTCCTTTGAAACTGTGAATAGTGGAGAAGGAATGAAGCCTTCGATCCTTATTAATGGATTCTGGATTGTTCATCAACAGTAAGTTGTACATTTTAGGAATATGGGGTGAGAGCTATAAGGATGAATAAGATTCCAAATGGCAAGTGTAGAAATGCTTACTGAAATGGCAAGTGATAGTCAATTTTAACGCACATGGGAATATAGGCAATCCAGGCTTTCAAAAATATCCTGAAGCTGTAGAAATTTAGGGTGAAACAATGGGCGTAATATATAAGTGAAATAAGCCAAGTCAAATCAAGAAGAATTTATTACACACACTTACTGTGTGCCAAGCACTGTGCAACTTCTGAGGATATAAATCCAAATAGAAAAATAGCCCTTGCCCTTGAAGAGCTTGCCTTCTAATGGAGGAAAATTACACATCAAAAGGAGATAACAGGAATAGAGAGATAAAATAACCATGTGAAGGTAGAGAAAGCCCAGAGAATCAGCAGTGAATTTTGAAAAAGAATAAAGACATCATTGGTGTGGGCACTTTTTCTTAAATGGGTGTTCTAGGATCTTCAGTCAATCAGAAGAAATAGCTGTGTAAGGAAGTGTATTTTCAATGTGAAAAAGGCAGAGGAAGAGTGAAATTCAAAAGCAAAATTTCTGCTTTGAGAGAGAAAGTTTAATTATTCTTAATTAGAAATAAGTGAGAGATAAAGATGTATTCAGAAGAGGCTATTGATAGAATACTGGAAGACACCTGAATATGACTATAAAGACATTCTCTCTAAAGACTATACTGAAGGGATGAGATGAAAATTTGGTATATCCCATTGAAGAATTAGAGATCAGTCAACTGACAGATGAGTCAAGACTGAGGATTTATTTTCTGATTAAAAGAAAATATTCTATTCTTTAGAAGACAATTGGAAAAAAAAGTAGACTTTTGAACTCTGAACTGGACTGAATGATCAATTCTATAATCTCAAAGGTGTGAGGGAACTAGTTTTTAGATTTAGGACCCCATAAACATCTTGGATGGTTAACTGCTTTTAGATAGAAAAAGATCAAAACAAAACAAATCCAACTATGTTCCAAGGCTAGACTTGATGCAACACAATGAAGGAAGTATGTATTGCATTTTGGGTTGTACTTAACATGAATCTTGACAACCTAATTCCTCTTATCCCTTGGGAAGAAGAGAAAAGATAAGATCTTGAGACTAACTGACCCCAGGTCTTCATGCTGTATCCTTCATACTAAAGATGGAAAGTGGATTATTGGCCTTTGTGATTTGGGCAAGTTAAAAAATAGTTGCGAGAAAGAACTCAAGTGTAAAAGAAATGTGCAAAAGGAATATAAAGGAATAAAAATAAACTCAAGTACAAAATGATAAGGTGATTGTTTCTTAGATAAGATCTAAACTCTGTGAGTCAGTCAAGTAGGATTGTCTCTAGAAAGGAGATGTGAAGGTAAAACTTAATTGAAATTTTTCTTGCTGTGATAATATTTTACGGGATATTAAGCACTTTCTTCATACTATCCCTATGAGATGCACAAGTGGCATGGCAGAAAAGTAGAGCATTTGGAGGCAGAGGACTTTGATTGGAAACCCAGCACTCTCATTACTTGTATAATCCAGGAAGTATCCCCTTTCCTGTGTGGTCCCACATTTTCTCCTTTATAAATGATGGGACTAGAGGCCCTCCAAAATCTTTTCCAGGTTTAAATCGATGATCCAATTTATTTATTTTACTCTATCTTGAGCATTAATGAATCCAATTTATCTATTTGTGTTTATTTAATAGTGAATTTATTTATTAGTATTTATTAGTGAAATTATTTATTAGTATTTACTTTTTATTAGTGAATCCAATTTATTTGTTTTACTCTATGGGGAGCATTAATGAATCATTCTGTCTGTGAGGAGCTCCTTATTTCATCAAAGCTGGATACCGTCTGGCTCTAACCAAGGAGATAGAGAGAACTTTCAGAGCTCTTACAAATCAATGTTTAGCTTCACATGACCAATCATGTGTGGGCATCTAGCCATGTTGAAAGCAAACACTAGAGCCAGCTTCTTAAACAGTCCTCAAGCCCATTTGAGGCCTCATAACTGAATGTGGTGGTTATGAAATTATAATTTATTTCATTAAGTGTTTGATCTGTACACATAATTTATATACCTACATACCCAGGGTCATGTAAAATTTTTTTGAGGTTAAAAGGGATTGCTAATGGGAAAAGTTCAAGAAGCCCTGGCCTAGAGAACTGATTTGACAAGGGAAGCTCATTCTGTACCTGTAGAGAGCTATCGCATGGAGACCTGGGTGTGAAGAACAAGACAGGAACCATAATCAATACCTAGCACATTTGGGAGGAGGGTGGAGGAGAGTGGAGCAGACCTGTTATTTCATTGTGTATAAAGCTTCTAGTAAACAAACTCCCTCTTTTTATTTATTTTAAAGCTTTTTATTTTCAAAAACCTATTCATAGATTTCAACATGCACCCTTGTAAAACCTTGTGTTCCAAATTTTTTCTCCTTCCCTTCTCCCTGCTCCCTCCCCTAGATGGCAAATAATCCAATATATTTTAAATATGTGCAATTCTTGTATACATACTTCTACAATTATCATGCTACATAAGAAAAATCAGATCAAAAAGGGAAAAGTGAGGAAAAAAAAAACAAAATGCAAGCAAACAACCACAAAAAAGTGAAAATTCTATGTTGTGATCCCCACTCAGTCCCCACAGTCCTCCTGCTGGATGCAGATGGCTCTGTCTATCACAAATCTATTAGAACTGGCCTGAATCACCTCAATGTTAAAAAGAGTCAAATCTCTCAGAATTGATCATCATATAACCTTGCTGCTACCCTGTATAAAGTTTCCTTTATTTTACTCATTTCATTTAGCATCAGTTCATGTAAGTCTCTCGAGGCCTTTCTGAAATCATCATGCTGATCATTTCTTTATTTTTTAATTAATTATTATTTTTTATTAAAGCTTTTTATTTGCAAAACATAGACATAGGTAATTTTTCATCATTGACCCTTGCAAAGCTTTCTGTTACAAATTTTTCACTCCTTCCCCCCATTCCTTTTTCTAGATAGCAGGAAGTCTAATACATGTTAATTATGTTAAAATACTTGACAAATAGAATATGTGTATACATATTTATACGGTTATCTTGCTGTACAAGAAAAATCAGATCTACAACAAAAAAAATCTGAGAAGGGAAACATAATGCAAGCAAACATCAATAGAGAGCATGAAAATGCTATGTTGTGGTCCACCTCCAGATCCCTTAGGGTGTATATGCCTCTCCCTTGCTGTATGTGGCTTTCTCCATCACTGAACAACTGGAACGTTTGAATCATCTCATTGTTGAAGTCACATCCGTAAGAATTGATCATCATATAGTCTTGTTGCCATGTATATTAATCTCCTGGTTCTGCTCATTTCGCTCAGTATCAGCTCATGCAAGTCTCTCCAGGCTGCTTTGAAATCCTCCTGCTGGTTGTTTCTTACAGAACAATAATATTCCATAACATTCATATACCATAATTTATTCAGCCACTCTCCAATTGATGGGCATCCATTCAGTTTCCAGTTTCTAGCCACTGCAAAAAGGGCTGCCACGAACATTCTTGCACATGTGTGTCCCTTTACTTCCTTTAAGATCTCTTTGGGATATAGGCCCAATAGAAACACTGCTGGGTCAAAGGGTATGCACAGTTTGATAACTTTTTGAGCATAGTTCCAAATTGCTTTCCAGAATGGTTGGATCTGTTGACAGTTTCACCAGTAATGTATCAGTGTCCCAGTTTTCCCACATCCCCTCCAGCATTCATTATTATCTTTTCCTGTCATCTTAGCCAATCTGACAAGTGTGTAGTGGTACCTCAGAGTTGTCTTAATTTGCATTTCTCTGATCAATACTGATTGGGAGCATCTTTTCATGTGACTAGAAAGTTTTAATTTCATCATATGAAAATTATCTGTTGATATCCTTTGACCATTTATTAATTGGAGAGTGGCTTGAAATCTTATAAATATGAGTCAATTTTCTATATATTTTAGAAATGAAGCCTTTATCAAAACCCTTAAATGTAAAGATGATTTCCCAATGTATTGCTTCCCTTCTAATCGTGTCTGCATTAGTTTTGTTTGTATAAAAACTTTTTAACTTAATATAATCAAAATTATCTATCTGGTGTTCAATTAAGAGTTCCAGTTCTTCTTTGGACACAAATTCCTTCTTTCTTCATAGGTCTGAGAAGCGAACTATCCTATGTTCCTCTAATTTGCTTAAAATATCACTCTTTATGTCTGAATCATGAACCCATTTAGATTTTATCTCGGTATGTGGTGTTAAGTGTGGGTCAAGTCCTAATATCTTCCACACTAGTTTCCAATTTTCCCAGCAGTTTTTGTCAAATAATGAGTACTTATCCCAGAAGCTGAGGTCTTTGCGTTTATCAAACATTAAATTGCTATAGTTATTGCCTAGTTTGTCCTGAAATCCTATCCTATGCTACTGTTCGACTATTCTATTTCTCAGCCAGTACCAAATTGTTTTAATGACCTCTGTTCTGTAATATAGTTTTAGATCTGGTACAGCCGCTAGGCCACCTTCATCAGCCCTTTTTTTTTCCCATTAATTCCCTTGAAACTCTTGACCTTTTGTTCTTCCAGATTAATTTTGCTACTATTTTTTCTAGATCTCGAAAATAATTTCTCGGGAGTTTGATTGGTATGGCACTAAATAAGTAAATTAGTTTGGGTAGTATTGTCATTTTTATTATATTCACTCGGCCTACCCATGAGCATTTTATGTTTTTCCAATTGACTAGGTCTGATTTTATTTGTGTGGAAAGTGTTTTGTAGTTTAGTTCGTATACTTCCTGACTTTTCCTTGGCCGATAGATTGCCAAATATTTTATTCTCTCTACAGTTATTTTGAATAGAATTTCTTTTTGTATCCCTTGCTGCTGAACTTTGTTGGTGATATATAAAAATGCTGATGATTTATGTGGATTAATTTTGTATCCTGCAACTTTGCTAAAGTTGTGAATTGTTTCTAGTATTTTTTTAGTTGAGTCTCTAGGGTTCTCTACGTATATCATCATGTCATCTGCAAAGAGTGATAATTTGGTTTCCTCATTCCCTACTCTATTTCCTTTAATCTCTTTTTCTTCTCTTACTGCCAAAGCTAACATTTCTTTTTTTTTTATTAAAGCTTTTTATTTGTATAACATATGTATGGGTAGTTCCCCAGCATTGATCTTTACAAAGCTTTCCATTACAAATTTTACCCCTCCCCTCCCCTAAATGGCAGGAAGTCCATGACATGTTAATAATGTTGAATTACTTAATAAGTTATGCAAGAAAAATCGTAACTACAAGAAAAAAAAAGAAAATTAGAGAAAGGCAACACAATGCAAGCAAGTATCAATAGAGATCATGAATATGTTATGTCGTGGTCCATATTTCATA
>JAJPUD010002577.1:293231-310321 GCA_023553655.1 Myrmecobius fasciatus
AACTTTGTGAACACAGTTACAAAACACTTTTTACACAAAGTCAGAACTAAACAATCAGAAGAATATTAATTGATCATGGATACATGGTGAGCCAATATAATAAAAGCAAAAGTTTACATAAATTAAATTGCTTTTTTAGTGCCATATGAATCAAAATAAAATTTTAAAATAGAACTATAAAAAATAATAAAATTCATCTGAAAGAACAGAAGGTCAAATTTATTAAAGGAATTAATTGGAAAAAAATATGGAGAAATTTGGCCTAGTCATATCAGATCTCCAAGTATATTACAAAGTGGTTATGATGAAAACAATCTATTACTGGCTAAGAGATAGAATGGTGAATCAATAGAATCAATAAGATAAAATACACACTAGAAAATTACCATACTTAGCTAGGGTTTGATAAACCTAAAGATCCAAGCTTTTGGAAAAAGAATTCATAATTTGACAAAAACTGCTGAAAAAACTAGAAAGTAGTTAGGCAGAAATTAAGTGTAGGACAACGTGTGACACCACATACTAAGATAAAATTAAAATGGCTATGTGATTTAGAAATAAAGAAATAGTCATAAGTCAATTAGGAGAGCATGGCAAATTTTAACTTTTGGTGTATGGATAAGGAAAGAATTATGACTAAAGAAAACATAGATAGCATTATGGAATATAAAATGGATACCTTTCATTACATTAAATTAAAAAATGTTTAGCACACATAATGCCAATGCAGTAAAGATTAGAAGGAAAGGAGGAAAAAAAAATTCTGGAATATGATTGTTTTGGAATGCAATCATGCTGTAAGAAATGATGAGTACAATTGTATCAGAAAACTTGAGACGATTCATATCAATTGATTCCAAGTGAAGTGGGCAGAATTAGGAGAACTTTGTGGCCAGTAACAGAAATATTATACAATGATCAACTTTGAATGACTTAGCTATTTTGATTTTTTTTAAATATCTGAATAAAAAGAAATCGGTTGTAGTAATTGAAAACATGTGAGCAATGTTTATATTCTTGCCTACTGTATTTACTATTTATGCTTCAAGTGAAATCAGTTTGGGGCTGGTGCTTGTGCTGGTGATATCTGTAGCCTATGCTTTTAAGGCTATTCTGTACTATTAAAATTTTATTATGTCTGAACAATAAAAAATAATGAAACCCTGGTTTGTATTTTTAAATGAGTAATTGTTAGCTGAGTGATGAAGGGAATTATTTTGGCCAGTTCCTTATGCACTAGGGATCTTTGCAGATCTGTTTTCACAACTCTTGCTCCAAATCGATAAAATCCTGGAAAAATATATATCTAAAAAATGTGGACTCATAGCAGAACTTAGAGAAGCATCAAGAAGCATGCATTTATTAAACAATTCCTTTATAAGACAGTGGAGAAAACAGTGAACTCATTATAATCTGGTTCCAGTTCTTAATAGGTGAGTGAAATAGAAGACAAAATACTTTCTAATGTTTAGTTTTCTCACCTATAAATATGGTTTGAGAGCTGGTAAGAGATTATCTGGTCCAATGACATTGTTTTCAAGAAGGAAAGGAGAAGCTCAGAGAAGGATAGTCACTTATTTGAGATAACCCATATGGAAAATACAAAATCAGAATCTGAACCTGGGTTGTCTTTTTCATATCTACCTGCCTTTCCACACTTCCCCATAACAATTATCTGATGCGGTTTACAAGAAAATTGTAGCTATGTAACTTTGTCAGACAGGGTGTATTACAGAAATTGGAGTGGCTATTATTGTTAATATTATTTTTGTTCTGTGTGGGCAAAAAAAGAAGTAGCATACACATTGATAGAGAAACAGTGCAGATATTTCTTAACCATATTATTCATGGCTTAGATAAAACATATCTGCTCATAAAATATACAGAAGACCCCAAACCGGGAAGGACAGAGAAAATGACCACTGTTAATCCTGAGTTAGGATCTTTAAACTGCAACCACTCAAAGCACTTCCTTTGCTAGAACACAGAGCTAAACCTCATAGGATAATGAGGGCAAACTTAGCCAGCCATAAACCCCAACCAATAAACATTATAATGTTATCTTCCAAAAAATCAAAGTTACTAGTACAAGATGGGAGCGATAATTTGTCTGAAAAAGATTTGGTAATTTTCCTATACTATCAGCTCAATATGTGTCAGGGATGTATTATGGCTATTCTGTTCACTTCAGCTACTTTAAAAGAAATGTAGTTTCCATAATCAGGCTGGAGATAATCTCATTTTCCTTGTATTCTATTCTGGGAATCACTGTTTAGGAAGGACATTGATGAGCTGACAAGTAACCAAATAAAAGTGGCTTAAATATTGAAAGGTCTTCATTTTATGCCACATAAGCATCAGGTGAAGGAATTGGAAGAAGAAAACACTTGGAGTGAGGAGAAATATTGAGAATTGACTCAGTTCTTGTATGAAAGGATTTGACTTGCTCTGATGGACCTCATAAGGCTAAATGAGTAGACTTTGTACAGAGATGAGACCTAGTTTGATGCCTGAGGATTGGATTCTTCTTATTTAAATTTAATATAACCACCATCTTGTGCTATATATAGCTCTAGACTATTTTCAAACTTTGTAAAAACTTTTATGAACTGCCACTCAGGGACTGGAAAGATTGACAGGTGATAGACCAGATAATTGAGGTGATCAAACTGGAGGACCTCCTCTGCTGATCCACCAGTCTGAGAAAGTGTCATTCAGGAACCGTCCCACATGTAATGCATGATGACAGGATGCCTTGTCTGGCTGAATTAAAATTTCTTACTAAAAAGTCACAAAGCTACTTGAGTTTAAGGAAACTAAAACAATTATACTTTCAAAGGAAACTTTTAAAATGTTTGTAGCATTTGTGCTTCTGTATTAAATCTTAAACTACACTAAGACTTTTGGAACACTATAATATGACACATGGCAAAGATTTTGGAATGAATTTAAATTGTAATCATTTCAATGACCAACCAGAATTCTAGATGATTGAAGATGAAACTTGCCGCCCCTATTATTAGTGAAGAGGTGAAAAATTCACAATGTAGATTAAGACATATTATTTTTTTGGACATAACCAAGGGGAGAATTTATTTTGTTTGATATATTTCAAATGGAAAGGTTATTTTTCTTTCTTTCTTAATGGGGCTGCTTGTAGGGAGGAGAAAAGAGGGAAAGAAGACAGATTTTTATTGGCTGAAAAGCTTTTTCATATACTTCAACTGAAACATCATAGCTCTTTTATATAAAGCTTTTAATTTTCAAAACATATGCTTAGATAGGTTTCAACATTCATCCTTGCAAAACCTTATGTTCCAAATTTTTTCCCTCCTTTTCTGCCATCCCCTCCCCTAGACAGCAAGTAATCCAATATATGTTAAACATATATAATTCTTCTATACATATTTCCATAATTATTATAATGTACAAGAAAAAAACAGATCAAAAAGGGAAAAAAAGGAAAAAGAAAGAACAAAAGGAAGCAAACAACAAAAAGTAAAAATACTATGTTGTGATTTAAACTTAGTCCCAACAGTCCTATAGATATAGATCTCTCTCCTTTCCAAGACCATTGGAACTGGCCTGAATCATTTCATTGTTGAAAAGAGCCACATTCATCAGAATTGATCATTGTATAATCTTGTTTGTTTGTTTATTTATTTATTTTATTAATTTTTTTTTTTGCTTTTTTGCTGAGGCAGTTGGGATTAAGTGATTTGCCCAAGGTCACACAGCTAGGAAGTGTTAAGTGTCTGAGACTCAGGTCTTCCTGACTTCAGGGCTAGTGCTCTAATTGTATAATCTTGTTATTATGTACAATGTTCTCTTAGTTCTGCTCCCTTCAGTCAGCATAAGTTCCTGCGAGTCTTTCCAGGCCTCTCTGAAATCATCCTGCTCATCATTTCTTATAGAACAATAATATTCTATAATACTCACATACCATAACCTAGTCAGCCATTCTCCAATTGTTGGATATCCATTTA
This sequence comes from Myrmecobius fasciatus, assembly GCA_023553655.1. Taxonomy (NCBI): domain Eukaryota; kingdom Metazoa; phylum Chordata; class Mammalia; order Dasyuromorphia; family Myrmecobiidae; genus Myrmecobius; species Myrmecobius fasciatus. The sequence continues at coordinate 297,218 of JAJPUD010002577.1, forward strand.
CTTTCTAGTTCATTGCCACTATAAAAAGGGGTTGTTACAAACATTTTTGCACATGTGGGTCCTTATCCCTTTTTTATGAACTCTTTGGAATACAGGTCCTGTAGAGGCACTGTTAAATCAAAAGGTATGCACAGTTTAATAGCCCTTTGGGCATAGTTCCATATTGTTCTCCAGAATGGTTGGATCAGTTCACAACTCCACCAATAATGTGTTAGTATCCTAGTTTTCCCATATCCCCTCCAACATACATTATCTTTTCCTGTGATCTTAACCAATGTGAGAGGTGCAGAATGATAACTCAAATTTGTCTTACTTTGTATTTCTTTGATCAATAATGATTTAGAACATTTTGAAAGATTATATCTTAACAGACTGAATGTAGAGGCAAATATGAAATGTCTTCCATTAAACCAGATATTAAAGACATTGTAAATATATCTTTTTAATTTTTTTATTATATGAAAGCTTTTTATTTTCAAAACATATGTATGGACAATTTTTTGACATTGACCCTTGCAAAACCTTGTGTTCCAAATTTCTCCCCCTTCCCCTACAGCTCCTTCCCAGATGGCATGTAATCCAATACATGTTAAACATATGCAATTCTTCTATACATATTTCTACAATTATCATGCTGCACAAGAAAAATCAGATCAAAAAGAAAACAAAATGAAAAAGAAAACAAAATACAAGCAAACAACAAGAAAAAGTGAAAATGCTATGTTATGGTCCATATTCAATTCCTATTGTCCTTTCTCTGGCAGTAGATGATTCTTCATCACAAGACTATTAGAACTGGCCTCAGTCATCTCATTGTTGAAAAGAGCTATGGAGGACAGTCTTTAGAGTGAAAGCTTCCTACCTGAGCACTCTTAGCCAAATTACTTGGCTCTCTGGATCTCAAGTTCCTCAACTAAAAAATTAAGGACTTGGTCCTGATGGTCTTTAAGGTTCTTTCCACTTCAAATTTATTTTTCCTGTCTCTCCCATTTCATGCTGAGATCCTTCCAAAAAACCCAGTTATCTTTCCCAAAGACTCAGTGAGGAATGCTAACCATAATCATTACTGATTTTGTGACATCTCGGTATCTCCACACTCTCCAGCCCAATCCAATTGCAGAGGATCTGTCTTCTCACTGAAGCAGCCTTAGTATTCCCAAGGCTGACAAGCCCATTTCAAGTGCAATATCTGTTAATACAGTGATAATTGTTTGGGCCATCTTCAGAGAAGGCATCTGCCAGACTCACCAGGAGCTAAACATGCTGAGCCCACATTGTGACAAGTCTCCCTGCTGTTTACTTGGAATGTAATACAAACATGCTACAGAATGGTCTTGCAAAGATTTATGTGGTTTGAAGTGAGTTTGGGAAGGGAGGTAGTTGCCATTTGCTGAATTCCAACTCAACCTCTAGGTTAAAAAATAATAACTTGAATGGGGAGAAGCTAAGGACACTAAGGAGAGTTGAGTTCAAGCCGTAGTTTTGCTGAAATCTCTCTCAGCAAATTGTTTAGTTTTATCCCATGGAACAAGCCATAGCTAACCTAGTTCTTCTTTCATGTGATACATCGGATTCAAATATGTATTCTGTCTCCAGATCTTTTATGCTTCAGCCTAAATAGTCCCAAATCCTTAGATAAATCCTCATATGGCATGGCTTCAGTCTTTTCTCTTTATCACCAACAGCATCATCTTGTTGTTCTTCCTCTTTTCTACTTACTCCAACTCATCAATTCCTCCCCTAAAATGTGGCACCCAGAATAGAACCTAATTCTGCTGATTTTCTGATCAGAAAATGGTGGAACTATTGCCCACCTCTTGGCTTTCCACAATTGAAAGTAGCTTCTCTGGTGATACAGAGGTTAATTTATTCTTACCTACTCATGGCTTCTGCTTCCTCTAAATCTTCTGTTGATTGAGGTAAGAATGGAGAACAATAGGAGTAGAAATCAATATGTGGCAGTCATTTTTCCCATCCCTTTGACTTGCATTGAATATCAGTGCATCACACATAAGCTCCCATACATTGTCTCTTGCTCTCAGTAGAGCTCTCTTACAGTCCTAAAATTGCATTAGCTTAGGTAAATGGGTAAATAAATTGTGGTCCATTGATGTAATTGCATTATAAAAAAGCAATTTATGTGGACAATTACATGGAATACAAAGAAATCTGCACAGACCATTGTGAAATAATGCTAGGGGAGAGGAGGAGTAGAACCACAAAAGTGGAACAAAGACTAACAATGATCATATGAGGAAATGTAAATATGAAATGATGGAGGAAAAAAAAATCCAGATAAGAACTTAGGGAGTGGGAGTGAAAAAAGTCATTAGAGTATTTTAAGCTTAGAAAATAATGAATTAAACATAAATAAGTGCCATGTTTTTGTTTGTATGTAGCTAATAATAAAACTTTTAATTTTTGAAATTATATTAGTTTTCTTGGTGGCTATATCATACTGTTAATTTGAATTGAGTTTTTTCCATTAACTCCCCATTTTCATTTTTAATATAGTTTTTCTTTTTAATTATGAACTTAACTAAAAGGAACTTTTCAGTATCCAAAAAATAGAAAAAAGTCATGCATGAAAGTATGTATATTAGCCTAATATCGCATATGAAGCTTCTGAATGCAAATCTTCATATTACATATTAAAATATTTTATATTTTAATAACACAGAAACAATACTGCCCTTCCTCATGTCTTCATCTCAATTCCCTTCTGCTTCCATCTGTATTATTTTAAAACTTCCTATGATTTTTCTCCATTCCCACTCCAAACCCTTCCCCAAATTTTTATTACTTTCATTGTTGTATCAACCCATTTTATGCTTATAAAGTTAATATTTTAAAGAAAATCCAAGACTTTATTCTTACAAAGCATCCTTTTAATGGATTCAATTCATTAGTCTAGTCTATAAAGAGCTTTATAAATTTGAAAGTGTTTTATATATTAGCTATCATAAAATATTCTTGTTATCTCTTTCCAATCTCAGAGCAATGCCAGGGCTAGAAGTTTTCCCTCTACCCCTGTTTTTTTTTTTTTTTTTTTTTTTTTGAGGATGAGGAGACTGAGATCCAACAACAAGAAGCCCATTAAGGGAGGGGCTTGTATTGGAACTCAAGTAACTGGAGTCCTAAACTAGAGCTCTGTTGGTTGTACAAAGCTGCCTTTTAGATGTTTGTGTTTCATATCCATTTAAAAATCATTTGAGGTGTATAGCCTCAGTCTCACTGTTTCTACCAGCTTGCCCTTCCAGTGGCTTGTTCTCCAGTCTAATTGAACCTGCTTCAGCACAGCTGCTCTGATATCATCAGTGACCGCCCATTCAACTAGTTCAAAAGCCTTCTTTCATCAGGGAACCTCCTCTGGTTTCAGGTCTACTTTCCCTTTTTTTAGACCCAATAGTTATTGGAACAACAATGAGCTAGCCAGGGGCTCATCACAAAAATACTCACTCAATTGACTCTAGTAAAACATTGTCCTTGATTAAGACTCTCCTCAGAGACATCTGCTTCAAAAGCCAATTTAGTTCCTTTCCATTTTTTTAGTGAATTTTCTTTTTCTTCCTTTTTTCAGATGGTCATATTTCCTAAGAGGGGCATTAGAAGTCATGGATTCCTGTTTTACTTCGGTTAATTCTTGCTTTATTTTTGCAAGTGTGTGTTTTGATTGTGCCTCAGTTTCCTTATCTAAAAAGTAACAGGACTATTGCTTTAAAAACTCCAAAAACTGGGGCAGCTAGATGGTACTCTGGATAGAGTCCCAAACCCTGGGGTCAGAAGGACCCTTGTTCAAATCCCACCTCAGACATTTAATACTTACTAGCTTTGTGACACTGCACAAATCATTTAACTTCAATTGTCTCACAAAAAGAAAAAAAAAGATTAAAAAACCCCTCCAAAAATGGTGAAAGCATCATTCTAATTTTTTAAGGCTTAACAATATAGTGGAAAATGTGTGAGATTTGGAGTCAAAGGCTTTGGATTAGAATTTGAATCTGCAAATACTTATGTGTCATTGGATTAGTCAATTATGTTATTTGGGGCTGAGATCCCTTACCTGTAAAATGACCAAGACTTCATTGGGACAAATGACCTGTCTTGTTCTTTTTTGCTCTAAATTAATGATACTTATTCTCCAATGTGTTAGTATTTTCTCCTCCTCAATGATTTTACATGAATTTTTATTGACTTTGTGTTAAAATTAGAACTGGAAAGAAGCATAGTGTCCATCAAATCTTTGATTATCCAAGATATAATTATCTCCTCTTCATTCTGGAGAAAGCAGTGGATGCATACCACATGCCTATGATCTCTCCTCCTTGGCTTTCATGACTCCAACCCTACTATCTCCACCAACAATTTTATTATGTTTGTGTATGTGTGTTTGTGTGTATGTGCACACACAACTCAGAAAACTCTGAGCTGCCTTTTGCAAAGAAAGCATACACTATCCTTGCATCCTTGCAAAGTGTTTGAAACCCACTCTTAGGCAGCAATTTCAAGGCAAATATTCAGACAAGATTCAACATTTGTCAGGCTGAATTCATAAAGCATCTAGGACATTGAGCAATAAAATCTAACAGTGGCAACCTTCATGTCAGGTCATTCTCTCTCTCTCCCTTCTCATTCTATCTTTTTTTAAAAAAATTCTTTGTTTTATTACAGCTTTTTATGTTCAAAACATGCAGTGATCATTTTTCAGTATTGATCCTTGCAAAACCTTGTGTATGCAAATTTTCCCCTCCCTTCCCTCCATTCCCTCCCCTAGAAAGCAAATAATCCAATATGTTAAACATGTTAAAAATATATGTTAAATCCAATAAATGTATACATATTTATCCAATAATTGTCTCACTCTGTTTTGATGCACAAAGACCAGGAATTCATTTACCTGGGTTTTTACACACAATCCTTTTGCTGCCACCCAGGGAAACTCTGGGAACAGAAATATCTGATTCATGTCAGTAACCCATTTGGAGCCTTGAGCACCCTTGCAAGTACACAGCATAACAAAGCATCAAGTCAGAGCTAGTAGTTAGTGAATTTAATGATGACAGAATCACCAGTTTCCTGCTTGAGAACCTTGCCTATAGAAACACTTTGCAACCCTTTTTGGAGAGTGGCCAGAAAACCTCCCCATCCTGGTGGGACCCAAGTTTCCTTAGTACCACATGGTACACTGCACTAGTGAAGAGACAGGTCCAGTTGTTCCTTGTTCTGGGGTTCCCTGTTTCCCTGAGCTCTCTCATACCAAAAAGGGGCCAGGTTTCTGAGGCTATTCCTCCCAACCTTGGCTCTGCACTGCATTGTTCCCAGGATAATCGGTTCCCTGTTGAGATACATTAGCAAGGGTAATCTCAATTGCTCCTACTTATTCTATCTTTCATACTGTTTTGGCATCTTTATCTACTCTGGCTCCTTCAGGGGTCTGATGCCCTGTAGGAGCCATGTAGATATGCAAGCCTCCCTTTAGGTTAGTATGTGGCCTGACATATATCTGAAAACAGTCCTAGTAATCCTTTGTAAATGACAAGTTAAGTATTCAGCTACATGTCTGATAAAACTGTGAGAAATACATAAATCTTGTGTTCCAGGTCACCAGGATGACTTTCCATTTCATCAAAGTGCTGCATATTTGTTTGGGATCTTATTCAAGATTAAAGACATGGACATCATCCTTCCTTTCTTATGTGAGTACACTGGTCTACCAGAATAATTTGAAAAAAAGAATCTATCAGCATCCTTTCTTGACTATTTTATACTCAAGTAGTATTTATTATTTATTTGTATTTGTTTTCTTGAATTTTATTCTGGAAATATAAAGCATTTGTTACTATGCTTTTATCTCTTGATCCTTAAGATCCTTAAGAAAAAGAACTATTTCTTTGTATTTGTATTCTCTTTGCAAAGCAGTCTATATCACATTGGTGCATATATATATGCATAATAAATACTAGTTGATTGCTTAATTGATTTCTATTTCAATTGAATGGCTGTAGAAACCACTCTGGAGATTCTAGAAATATCATAATACCACTAGCACTGTTCTGGGGAAGTCATGTTATCCATTTGGCAAAAGAAAAGGGGATAATAGGGAAAAACAAGGATAATGAACTCTAGAAATTCAGAATTTTACTAGTTCCTTACATGGTTTTTGAAAGTTAAGCTAGGTGGTTTCAGCTTCTTTTGAATTCTTCCAGTAAAACTACTTAGAATGAGCAAATCTAAGTCAATATTTTTTGGATTTTCAGTATGACAATGGCATATTTGACTCAGCATAAGAAGATATATTAAAATGAGTGGAGCTATAATGAAGTTGTATGATATGACTTAGTAAGGAAGCTTCCATCATTTGTGGGTAGCCAACAGCCTGAAATATTATAGAGGAAAGTTTTATTTAGCATCAACTAGATCAACCTCAAAGAAGAGTGGGACCCCATATTCTTAGTAATACTCAAGGTGTGGGAGACCCAATAGTGACTAGAGAGAGCTGTCACATAAATTGATTATAACATGCTTGTGAGAAGTCATGTGAAAGCCACCACCCAGAAAGTAGATGACAAAATAAGGAGGTGGGAGGGGAAGGAGCATTGCAATGCTCAACTCTAGTAGGCAAGCAAATTGGGTGCTAGAGTGGCCACCAGAACCGTTGAGAAGACCCTACATAAGGCCTTCACCATTGGGAGTAATAGATCCTCTATGGAGACTTCAATGGAAGGACATAGACAAGAACTGCCCAGATGCACAGGAATGGATAGATTGTGGTAGGCATTGTAGGTGAGATGGCCCATATCAATGAGTCTCAGATCCATTTATATATGAAAGTATAATATACTTATATAACAAATATGTAAACTTGAAAGGCTTTTGGATAAGCACTTTCCTCGGGGTAAGATTCAGTGTGAATCTGTGAAAAATATGGTATTCTTTCTGAGGCTAAGAGATGTAAGATGAGTAGTTAGGTTCAGTGGATATCACTTTTGTCTTCACCTTCTGAAGTATCATCAGGAACCAGGAGAGTGATCACCATAAAAAGATGGGTATTCTTCCAATGCAAGATACTAATCACTTACATGTCTAACATCATGTAAACTTCATAAAGCATTTTCATTGTGACAACCTGGAGTAGGTATATAAATAGTATGATACCCTAATGGAATAGTCATATGTAAGGGGGAAAAAAGGAAAGTGACTGAGACAAGAAAAGGTAAAAAATAGAATTGATTAATGCTAGCAACTGATGGGATCTGTGGTGTTGTTAAGAATTAAGGACAACTCCAAGATAGAGAAAGTGGGTTCTTAGTAGGATCCCTCAACAAAAACAACATTGTTTGGAAAAGGGATAAACTTTAAAGAAAGCTCTTCATGATAGGGGGAAAGCCAATTGTGCACAACCATATTTCACAGGTTTATATACAGTACCTCTTTAAATTTTCTTTAGATGCTTGTGTTTCATTGTGTTTTATAAAATAATTATATTTGTTGACATTTACTAAAACTTATGACATTTATACCTTTGGGGGGAAAATAGATGCCAAATATTTTGTTTGTGCCATTCCTTCTTTTTTAAGGTGAACCACTAAATTCACAGGATTTTGACACTTTTTTGAAAAGATTTTAGTTTGAAAACATATTTTAATTACATTACATATTAAGAGTTATTTGTGAACTTCTTAACAATTTGCTTTAAAAACACTGGAGAAATCAGCTTGGGAAAACACATTATTTTGAAGATGTTTGGTTATTTTTGTATGATGAGCACACACAATTCAGTTAGTTATATCAGGTAGGAAGTTAGGGTAGTGGTTAGAATCTAGATTGGGGTAGAGTGTCTGCAATAAATGTTAGTTGAAGAGATGTCTTCAAGGAAGAGCACACTCAGAGATAGAAGATAAAAAAGGAAAAACCTAGGAGGGAACCCATACAAAGATAGGAGGAAAATCTAGTTAATGCTTCTCTTCTCCACAAAAAAACAAACAATCAAAAAAAACTTAATAAAAGATGATATTAAAGTTGGAAAAAACAGGACAGCAGGGTCAGGAAAGCCATAGGAGGAGACTATTCAGAGAGAGCAGAAGTTGTCAATTAAGATCTAATGCTTTAGAGGCATCTAGAAGGGTGAGACTGGAGACAAAGTCCTTGGTTTTAACAGTTAGAAGACAGATTTCAAGACACAGAAATGATTGGCAAGAGACAAAATAAAAGCAAGGAACATAGACAATACTGTCTAAGCATTTGGTGTCTAAGGGAGAAGAGATAAAGGATATTGACTTAAAGTAGTGAAAGTCAGTTGAAGGTTTTACTTAATTCTGCCTGTTTTAAAGATAGAATGATTTGCTCATATTCATGGACTGCAAGAAAGAAGCTAATATATCAAGAGGCATGAAAAATATTTTTTAAAAAGAGAAAGTAAATGACCAGGTGACAAAATCATGTAAGGGGCAGAAAGGAATGAAATCAAAGCTACATTTGGAGGAGATGACTCTGGGAAGAAGAGCCCTTCACAGACCAGAGTTTTGAGAATTATGCAAAAGTGCTCTGAGGTTTGGGGGAGAGGACAAAAAGAAATGTTTGACAAATAACTTGCTTTTTTTTCTTCAGAAAAGTCCTTTCTTGAGAGGGATTGGTGATAAGGCAGTATAGGAAGTTTGAGCATGAACCAGAACACTGAGTACAACCATTATGAAAAGTGTCTTCTGTATCCCTTTAGCCATAGATGACCAAAGTCTACCATTCCTTTGCTGAAGCTCAGTTGATTGCTACTTGGAAAGATAGGTGAATGGATGGATGAGTGGATGGATGAATGTAAGGATGATTAGCTGTATTTACAGATGAAATCCCTGTATTTTCTATTTTTTTATTTGCTAACATATTGAATAATTGTCATAGATGAGCATTATTGCTTATTTTTTTTCCATCACTCTCTCCAACCTAGTCAAAACAGATATTGCACAGAACAGCTTCTCAATAAGTGATATAAAGTTGAGTTGAATTGAACACATGGAATTGATATCACTTTTCCCTATGGCCAATGCTGATCACAGTCAACAGCAATCTTGCCTTCCCTTGCTCATATCTCTCAGAGATGGAATATAGTTAGAGTCTGGGAACCCACTGGGCATGTGACTAGTAAAATCAGTTAACCCCTGTGTACCCTATTTTCATCAGCTGTTCAATGATGGGGTTAGACTACAGAGTTTCTGAGGTGTCTTTTCATTCCAGTTCTATAATTCCAGTACTCTTGCATTCAAATTCTTCTATTAGGTAAAATCTTCCTATGGCCTAGGATTTCATGATCTAAGAATCTAGCTCCAATGTCTACCTCTAATCTGATTTCCCATGACTCTCCTCCACATGCTCAATATTCCTTGCTATTCCTTGAATTTGATGATACAGCTCCTGTCTCTATGGCTACACTCAGGGTCTCCCCCCTGTTTGGAGGGCACAAGCTTCTCATCTCTGCCTCTTAGAAATCTCACTACCTCCAAGAAGTTCAATTTCCTCTACAGAAACTCTCATGATGGACCCAATCATTAAATTGTATCCCTCCTCAAATCATCTTGTCTTCACTTTCTTGTATTTGTGCTTATTCTATTTTCCTAGGAGAAAGTTACATTCCCAAAATTCATGGAATAGGCCATTTTCTTCATTTTTCCATCTTGTACCTAGTATATATTTAATAAGTGTTTACTGATTTAGGATTTAGATGTATATTCTCTAGTCTTAAAAATAAGTGAAGGTTCTGTTATTTTCATATACCCTAACACTGCTTTTTCAAAGGGCTCCTTGTAGGAAGTTATGGGCAAGAAGCACACAGAATGTCCAACCATGAATGGATGGCAGTCCTCATCATTGGAGGATCCAGGTACATTTAGGAAATCATGGTTCCATTAGAGCATTCTTTGTCATACAATCTAAAGTAAACTTAGAATTTCTAGTTAGCCTGACTCAGGCAGAATGGAATAATGGTGACTTGTTGAGGATGTTACAATAAAATAAACATGTTTTAAGTGTTTACTATGTGCCATATGCTAAAGTGCTCAAGATATGCATAAGAAAAAATGATTCCGGGGCAGCTAGGTGGCGCAGTGGTTAGAGCACCAGCCCTGAAGTCAGGAGGACCTGAGTTCAAATCTGGTCTCAGTCACTTCCTAGCTGTGTGACCCTGGGCAAGTCACTTAACCCCAACTGCCTCAGCAAAAAGCAAAAAAAAAAAAAAAAAAAGATTCCTGCCCTCAAGAGGTGTACAATCTAATGGAAGAATATACACACAAAAAAGGGAAGGTCATAGGAGCAGAAAGAGCAGGATTATAGTTCAAGGTCCAACCAATACTTTGTGATCAGGTCACTTCAATTCTCTGAATTTCAGTTTCCTCATTTGCAATATGAGAAGATTTTCCTAGTTGATCTTTTGAGGCTCCTTCCAGATGGAAAAAGTCTGTTTAATTGTTGGTGTGAATGGAAAATGAGGCTGTTAGGGAGAAGAACCCTTGTTTGATATTCTGGCTGATACAGTTTATGGATTGTGTCTTTAAAAAAGTGCAAAGGATAAATTCTGGTCTTGAATTCCCATTCCTCAGTTGTTCCTTATTTATAGCATAACTGTGTGGTGTTTATGTATTTGGCAATATTCTTGCTTCTTTCCCTGAAAGGCTGCTGTAATCTGCCTGCTCGCCCATCAGAGGTTATGCTGCATGAATATTTGATCAGGCTGCATGAGCTGGTAACTGGGATGAAGGCATGTGTTGGTATGGTTTGTATCACACATGGAGGTAACAAAGCCACAGAAGTTGCTGCCTTTGCTTTTTTTGCTGAATAACTGAGACATCATGAAAAGAGGGACTTGTGGAGAGATAGATTAAAGAGGACAAAAAAGAGATGCTATGAATTTTGGAGAGAGGATTTGTTCTATCTTCCCCTTCTTGGAAGCCCTTAATGAGGCTTGATGGCAAGAATCAGATAAATTAGAAAAATGATAATAAAATGGAAGAGTGATGCAGGTTAATGGAAACTTCTTCAATTAAATAGAATTTCTGCAGAAGAGAAAACTCAGATATATTGTAACTTGGGGTCATATTTCTTACCTGTTTATTTGATGGAAAACAATGTTCAAGTCAGGCTGGAGTTGAGTCCGGACCTTCCTGACTCCAAAGCTATTTCTGTATGTATTTAGCCAATTCCATCTCTTAAATTACCTTTGTATTTATCAAAGTGGAGCCTTTCAAAAGTCTACCCCAGCTAGTGTTGCACAGCTTCCTGAACAGACCTTTAAAGCCAGACTTCCCGAATCCAAGACCTGCTGCTTCTAGTGCATCATGTTTGATTAGAATTGTACATCTGAGTCTCTTCTTTCCTAGACTGGGAGCTCCGAGCAGACTGAGATCCCCTCTTACACTCTATATTGCTCAATACTTTGCACAAAACATTGCATGCTGAATAAGGCTCCATAATCGCTTTCCGAGTTAAGTTGAGTTGAATTCGATCTAGTGGTAGAATTTTGAGAATGAGAATGGAGAGTCAAGAAAACCATCTTCCTATTGAAAGCATGGCATTTTTAAAGTTAAATTTTGAGGCAGCCACAGCAAGTAAAGGTTGGCAAGAAACAGGAGAATTCTGGTAAAGTGGACTTGGAAGTATAGTTGTTTTGTTGTTTGGGAGACGTTCCAGGTATGTCTGAGGATGAGGGAGAATCCAGACACTCTTAAAACCAGCTCCTTCAGGCAGACATATTTTATTTCAAACATCAACTGTGTATTCAAGATTAAAAACAAACAAAAAAAAAACAAAAACTACATTTAATTATATACTCTCTTGCACTGTTGAGAAACATCAGACTTCACTGAATCATTAGTGTCAGACCTGGCAATTTGCCCCCAAGATATACAGCTATTGTCTACAAATCTCTGAGCAGAGATTCCTTCCAAATTCTGAAGCTGGATTACTGATCTGCATGAAATCATTCATGGAGAAGTCCTATTCAGTGCAAGGAAAAGTGTGCTACTAATGAAAGGAAAGCTTTTAAATCCATCTCCCTCCCTAAAAAGGCCCAGTCCAGAGAGAGGGAATCTACAGACAGTTTGCCTTCTGTGCAGACACTCTCTGTTGTATGGATCCATAGGGGACATTGTATTTTAGGAAGAACACTGAAAGAAAACCAGTTTTAGTTCGATTATATCAGAGGCTGTTTCCAGGTTTAAGAAGGCTTCTCTATAGACAATGAGGTCCTCTACATGGATACCTAGGGATGAACTCGCACTGATTACAACAATCCATGTGTCCTAATAATTCTAGCTTAGATATTGGAGGACATTCTCTACAATTTCGACATTTAACAGATGAGGAAACTGAGACCCAGAAAGACCTGCACAGAGTCTCACAAGTGATTTGTCACTTGAAGTCAAGTCTTTCTGATTTCAAGTTTAGTGATCTAGTTGGTATATTATAGTCACTCAAAGTTAATCAATCTGAATATTTACATAGGAGAATCCCAAAGGATAAAGAGTGCCTATTTCCTAAATTATGTCTTATATTACAATAGCATTTCCCTGAACTAGTTCATATAACTTACAGAATATAGATTGTCAAGGAAAAGAGATTACCCCTTAGGTATTGTATAATGCTTTCTATGATCAGCTATTGGTAGAAAGGAAAGAATGGGAAGCAAGGAAGGAAGGAAGAAGCAAAATGAATCCACAGCTTAGTGAGTAAATTTTTCTGAATAAAATTTGAATGTTGGTGGGAGTGAACAATGTCTATATTCTCTCTCTTTTTTTTATTCTCTCTCTTTTTTAAAAAAATATTAAAACTTTTTATTTGCTGAACATATGCATGGGTAATTTTTCATCATTGACCCTTGCAAAGCCTTCTTTTATAAATTTTCCCCTCCTTACCTCCATCCCCTCCCCTAGAGGGCAGGTAGTCTAATACATGTTAATTATGTTAAACTACATGACAAATAGAATATATGTATACATATTTATACAGTTATCTTACTGTACAATAAAAATTGGATCTACAAGAAAAAAAACCTGAGAAGGAAAGCAAAATGCAAGCAAGCATCAGCAGAGAGCATGAAAATGCTGTTGTGGTCCACATTCA
>JAJPUD010002578.1:0-14616 GCA_023553655.1 Myrmecobius fasciatus
TTTTCCTAGGAGATATTTCATATTTTCTTCTAATTTTTCATTTTTTTGTTTTTGTTTGACTGATTCTTCAAGTCTTAGTGAGTCATTCACTTGCATTTGTTCAATTCTTATTTTCAAAGTGTTGTTTTCTTCAGTTACCTTTTTAAGCTCCTTTTGTAACTGGCCAATTTGTTCATTGCACTGTTTTTCCACTTCACTAATTTTATTTTTCAATAAATTGGTGTCTTTTTCATATCTCTTTTGCAGGGCATCATATCCTTCTTGCAAGATATTGTATCCTTCTTGTACTGATTTCATTTTATTTTCCCATTTATCCTCCAGCTCTCTTTTGAGGTTCTTTATGCAATCTTCCAGAAAGGCCTTTTGAAAAGGGGACCAGTGATGGTCCTTGCTGATTTTCTCTGGAGTTTTGTCTAAAGGAACCTCTGGATCTGGGGTGATCACATCTTTCTCTTTATAAAAGCTGTCTATGGTGAGAGCTCTCTCTTGCTTCTTCATTTTTTTTTTTTTTTTTAGACAGTGTGGATATCTCTTTAAGGTAGGGAAAAAAATGGCGGCTGAAAAGCTTTGCCTTGGGGCACTTCGGGCAAGTTGACTTAAGGTGCTGGGCCGGTGGGGGCTAGGACTAAGTCCGAATTACTCCTTAAACAAGGCAAGTCTGCCAGAACACCTGCCCCCAATCAGGGCAGAGTGTCCCGAGTGCCTCAGATAAACTCCAGGTGTTTGGAATTTGGAGTTTGGAATTTCTGCCAGGATGAGCTGAGCTGAGTCCCACCCTCACTTCCGGCCTACACAGGCATCGTCTATTTATCTCTCTTTCCGAGTCTGACTAACCTGATATGAAGTTATCCAGAGAGCAGTGTCCAAATATTTCTGAGTTTGTTCACTTGAAGATCAGTTCAGAGGCTTATTTTATTGTTGATTTGAGAGAAGATCAGAGGAGAGGCAGAAAGTCACCTTTTCACTCTGCCATCTTGTCTGTGCCCCCTCTTTCCTTACTCTTAAGTGTCTACACTTTGACTTCAACCTCATTTAAACTTAATATATTACTCTCTCTAAAGTTACTTAATTGCCAGATCTAATGTCTCTTTCTCAATTCTCATTCTTCTTGACTTGTTACTGTTGATTACCCTTTTCTCTTTAATACTTTGTTCTCTCTGTTTTTTGGTGACACTAATCTATCCTAGTTTTTCAATCTGTCTCATCCTTTTTTTGGGAGGTCTTATTCTCCTTTTCTGGTTCTTCATCCAGGTCACTCTTGCTAGTCTTGAAAATACCACATTACCTCTGTCTCATTTATTAATATCATCTCCCATGGATTTAATTAAATCTATGTAGATAATGCTCACATTTACCTACTTCTCTCCTAACCTTTATCCTTACATCTCCAGTGATTATCACAGTGGTCATCACACATTGCATTTCAATAGACATTTTATACTCATTCTCTTTCTCTCAAAATTTTCCCCTTTTCTCTATTTCCCTATTATTATCAAGAGCACCAGCATATTTTTCCAGCTCAAGCTATGGTCAATCTAAGTGTCATTTTTGACTACATACTCCCTCTTACTTCCCACATCTGATCTCTTGCCAAGGTTTGTTATTCTTCTTCCTCAACATTTTTCATATATACCCTCTTCTTTCCTTCTTTATTTGCATGCCTCTGGTGCAGATCATTATTTAATCCTTGGACTATTTTCAGTAACCTAGTGGACATCTTCCTAAACTCCAGTGTCTCCTTATAACTTCCAGGGTCAAAAATAAAGTGCTGTTTGGGATTTAAAGGTCTTCATAACCTGACACCAATCTTCTTACATCTGGCACAACACAATGTACTCTGTGATCCAGTCACACTGACTTCCTTGCTGTCAAGACATTCTCCTCCCCCCCCCCAAAAAAAAGACATTTCTCCCTATTCCTGCATTTTTACTCTGTCCCTCATGCTCAGAATTTTCTCCATTTCCTTTCTTGGTTTCCTTGAAGACTCAGCTAAAAGCCTGCCTCCTTCTCCCAGTTCTCCTGAATCTTGTGCCTTCCCTGTGAGAGTCTCCAATTTATGTTTTCTCTAGTTTCTCAGAAGCTGTTTGCATGTTGTATGCACTAGACTGAGAACTTCTCCAGGGCAGAGGTTATCTATTTCCCTTCCTAAAGCTTAAAACTGAAATTCTTTCAATCAATAATAAAGCACATACTACATGTCAGGCACAGTAATAAACGCATATTCCAACGTATATTCTTGTCTTTTAATATTTATGGGACAATTCCGGGAAGAAACCACTATCAGTGAGGAGGGAAGGAAGTCCGAGGAGGTAGTTTATAATTGGGACATCGAAATTCTGTTGCCGAGGCCAGGACCGCCCTTTTTCTACTTAAATCGGAGAAAGTAAGTTTGAGCAGAGGGTATGAGATCTGAAAAACAACAATTTCCGAACCCCTACTCCTCCCCTCTCAACAGAAGGGGTTTAAGGCGGAAACTAGAGGTAGGTAGCTTCCGCTCTTCTCTCCGCCCTTTCCCCTGCCTGCCCCCACCTTCTTTCTTACCTTGCTTTCCTCCGGGGACGCATGCGCCTCTCCCCCCCCCTCCCCCTCTTCCCCTCCCTCCTCGGAGCTTCAGAACCTCGCCCCCTTCCTTGGCTGAGCGCGGGCGGGCAGTTTGCAAGCAATGGCGGAATCGGATCCTTTGGAGACTACCTTCCAAAAGTCCTTACACATTCAGAAGCTAAAGGCCCGAGAAGTCACGGAGGAGGATGTCCTGCGGTGTATGCAAAAACAGTCAAAGATCATCAATGGCCCCGGAACTGGCATTGACCTAGACACGCGGCGGCCGGAGATGCCGTGCGTGTTCCTGTGCTCTCGCTGCCAGCGGCCCTTGGGGGACTCTATGAGCTGGGAGGGCTCGGACTTAGACAGCAATTGCTTCTTCCTGAACGGTGAGGGAGTGGGGGAGGAAAGAACGGGAGGGGAGGAGGAGAGAGCTGGGAACGAGTAGAAGGAGAAGGGAGGGAACAAGGAGGAATTGGGAAGGGGGTAGCGAGTGAGGGATGGTATTCAGGACTATACAAATAATTTTGTTTTCCCCCAATTATATGTTAAAACAATTTTTGAAAATAATTTTAAAAATTTCGAGTTCCAAATATTAATACTTCTTCCTCTCCCCTCCATGAAACGGTAAGCAATCAAATAGGGGTTATACACATGCAATAGCTTCGGGGACCCCCTCCTTTCTCCATTCTCCCTGCTGTGTTTTAAACTCTCTTTCAATTTCCTTATCTGTAAAATGGAAATAATTATTGCACCTACCTCCTAGGGTTGTTATGAGGATTAAATGAGAATAATTGTAAAGCACTTGGCACATTGCCTGGCACTTTGTGCAATTTAAATGTTTTTTATTATTATTGTTGTAGAACTTAAATAATAGCTGTGTTGATGATGGTGTGACTTTTGGAAAGTCTCTTACGTTTTTGGACCTTAGTTTTCTGTAAATTATAAGGTTAGATTAGGTAATCTCCGACGTCTTTTCCATTTCTGCCTAGGGACCTTTTTCTTGTATCTCTATCCTGTGAGGTAGGTGGTTTATGTAAGAGTTGTGCACTGTTTAAAGATGAGGAAGACAACCCCAGACATTTACTGTGTGGCCCACTTAGGGCAAGTCAGATAACCGCTTTCATCTGATTTTCCTAAGTCTTAAAATGGAGAGTAACAGCTACCTCTTCAGTTTATGAGGATCAATTGCAAACCTC
This sequence comes from Myrmecobius fasciatus, assembly GCA_023553655.1. Lineage (NCBI taxonomy): Eukaryota > Metazoa > Chordata > Mammalia > Dasyuromorphia > Myrmecobiidae > Myrmecobius > Myrmecobius fasciatus. The sequence continues at coordinate 3,741 of JAJPUD010002578.1, forward strand.
TTGATCTGACCTTTGGCTAGTTACTTCTTTAAAATTAGACCATTGGATTAAAGGTCGACCCCTTTTTTGGGTAAAATCTGGATTTTTTTGCAGTCATGAATCCTTTGGACTTACCAGTACGAGACTTAAAATTAAATACATAGGGAAAAAAAATTAAATACATAGAATTGTAAAGGAAGTTAAATAAATTGAAATAATAAAAATATTGTAAAAAAATTATGTTGACAATTTAAGCACCCACCACATGGACTAAATATTGTCTTCCTTTTAGTACTTTATATGCTATCTACAGTTTAAAGTTGAAGAAAATAAACACCTCAGAATTGATTTATTTCTTTAAGTTCTTGACCAGTATACTTTTCTTTCTTTTTTTTTTTCCTGAGGCAATTGGGGTTAAGTGACTTGCCCAGGGTCACACAGCTGTTACATGTCTGAGACCAAATTTGAACTCAGGTCCTCCTGACTTCAGGGCTGGTGCTCTATCCACTGGGCCACCTAGCTGCCCCTGACCAGTATACTTTTCAATGCATTGTGCAATCATATTCTCTTGGGTTCTCACCATTCACAAGATCATGCTGGACCATTTATTTATGTTTATTCACAAACTAAATTTTTTTAGTTAATTTTAGGGCTATTAGTAGTTACAGTAATAGAATTTTACTGACAATACAATTACTAAAAATTACTTTTGGTGAATGAATAATTTATTTCTAAGGACTCCTTATCTAGTCACTTATTTTAGAAGCAGAAAAAATCTATACCTCTCCACTTTCCCCCATCTCCAACAGTTGTGCCTATTTTGTGCAGAACACTCTTCTGGATGAGATTCAAAAGTTTAGAATATACCTGGTACCTACCCCCTAGGATATTATAGTCCAATAAGGGGATAAGACACCAATATAGCTGCCCTGTGATATTGTAGATTATAGTCACATTAGACCAAGTGCTATGTGAGATCCAAGCTCAATTTTAGTACTAGTTCAAGTACTGTGTTAGCACTGAGCTGTGTTGTGGTATTCCTGGTATAATTTGTGATGTGTGCCAACACTATAAAGTAGATCTAGCTGTAACTGACATAAATGGTCCCCAAAGAATTTTTAAATAACAAAGCATTTTTCTTTGCAGGAATTGTCAACTTTTTGACATTTATGGAAAGAATGTTTTGAAAAATGCTGTGTAAAATTTTAAGGAATAAGAAAGAAGACTAAATTATGCAACCAACTGGGACCATGTACTTCTAACTCAAGTACACCATGTTACAGACATTTATATTAATCTCCTTTATAGGGTTGTCTAAGAAAATGACTGTTATGATTGGTGCTATTATGCTAGTAATAGTTTTTGTAAACCTAATTTTTGAATATTTCTTATTTGTAAAATGAAAACATTGGATTAGATAAAATATATCTTGCATAGCTCTAAAAATTCTGTGAGGGCATCAATAACCAGCTGTTACCTTTTTCTCATTCTAGCAGTCTCAGCTAATGTTTATGTGGATAAGGAACAGAAGCTATCCACTAGAAAAAATGAATACGGCTGGTAAGATGAAAGTTAAATATTCATGTATAATGCTTAATTCAATAAAATTTTTTAAACATAGGCAGGTCATTGTAATAGGTACTAGACATTAAAAGAAAAATTTAAAAACCTTCATTACCAAAAGTGCTTTAATATTCTGTTGGAGCAACATAATAATTATGTACAAGGTGATCTGAGGAGGAGAGAGAGCATTAACAACTATCAGGATGAGGAAAGGTCTTTAAATTAATTTTTATGAAACAAAATTTCTTTTATTGTGAACTCAACACATACATATATTCATATGCAAAAAAAAAACAGAAAAAGGAAGTGTATATGAAACTGAATTTCTATAAAGTAAAGGCTTGGCTTTTTAAAAGTATACTTTATTGTGGTAGTACCAATCCTGGCTTCCTATGTCCCCTTCTCTCTTCTATATATATTAATTTTCTTTCTTTTTTGGCATTACTATGTTATCCCTACAACCTTCTATAAGTCTTTTCTCCCCCTTTTCATTGTTATAACACAATAGTAGTCCATCACATTCATATATAATAACTTGTGCAGCCATTCCCCAATTGATGGGTATTCCCTTTAATTGACAGTTCCTTGCTGCTACAGTAAGAGTAGCTATAAATATTTCTGTATATATAGATCCTTTTCCTCTTTCTTTTTTTGGCTTTTTGCTGAGGCAGTTGGGGTAAAGTGATTTGCCTAGAGTCACACAGCTAGGGAATGTTAAGTGTCTGAGACCAGATTTGAACTCAGGTCCTCCTGACAGTCAGGGCTGGTGCTCTATCCACCGCACCACCTAGCTGCCCCCCTTTTCCTCTTTCTTGAATGGTTTTGCTGTTTAGTGTAGGTTGGATAAATAGTATGCACACTTAGTAGGTTTTTGGGCATGGTTCCAAATTGCTATCTGGAATGGCTAGACCAGTTATCCATAGCTTCTACCAACAGTACATGAATGTGCCTATTTTCACTCAGCCCATCCAACATTTGTCATTATCCTTTCATCATTATCATATATCATTTGGAGAATGGCTCTTATTCTTATGAATTTTAATCATTTTATTCCCATATCTTAGAAATAAAACCTTTATCAAAGAAACTTGCTACAAAGATTTTTTCCTCAGTTACGGATTTCCCTTCTAATTTTGGCTTCATTGGTTTTACTTTTATATAATTAGAATTGTTCATTTTATTTTCTGTATCTTCTCCATTCTCTGTTCAGCCATGGACTATTCATAGATATGAAAGGTACTTTCTTTCTTGCTTCTCTAATTTCTATTTTATATCTAGGTCATATAGCCAGTGGAAGCTTATCTTGGTATTTGGTATGAGATGTTGGAATCTACCTAATTTCTGCCAGACCATTGCTTAGTTTTCAAATAGTTTGTCTTAAAGTCTTTACTCCCTGTAATTGGGGTCTTTGGTTTTCCTTTGTTTCTTTATGTATTATACCTAAATCTCATCTACAAATTGACCTCTCTGTTTTTTAACCAAATCAACCTGATAATTGTTGCTTTGTCATGCAGCTTGAGATCTGGTACTGCTAGATCCCCTTCTTTTTTTTTTTTCCCTTTACTTTCCTTGAGATTTTTAATCTTTTTGCAGCTGCAGAAAAATGTTATTATCTTATTACTATAAAGTATTTCTTTTGTAGTTTGATTGGTATGACACTGACTTAATATTTAGATTTTTATTGTTTTTTTTATTATATTGGTTTAGCCTACATATGAGTAGTTAATATTCCTCTAATTATCTTTTGGCCAATATTTCCATAAAGAGTACGTTTTATTTTTAGTTATATTCACAGAGTTGCTTTCTGTGTCCTAGTAGACTTCTGAAAATTTTGTATATTCTTTAGTTATTTTAAATGGGATTTCTCCTTTCATTTTTTCCTTTTGGATTTTGTTGATAATATGCATAAATGCTGCAAGGATCTATGTCCATTATCACCACTGCTGTTTGATACAGTATTAGTTATAGCAATAAAAGCAAAAAGAAATTGAGGGAATAAACATAGGCAAAAAAAAGCCAAACCCAAAAGTATTGCTTTTTGCAAATTATATGACAGTTTACTTAGAGAACACTAAAGAAAAGATTCAACTAAAAATTATTTGAAACAATAACTTCAACAGAGTTGCAAGAAATAAAATAAATACACATAAATCATCATTTTGGCCATTTCGGGTAAGAGTGAGTTTCATTAAATCCTACCTCCCCCTTTTCCATATATCATGTTCATATGTTCTTTTGGGGGCCCCAGTTTTGAGAAGTAGTGCATTTTTTTCCTTCCTTCCTTTCTTATTTATTTCCCAGTTTATTCTTTTTTCCCTTCCTTTTTCTTTCCTCTTTTGACGTATTTGAGACACTCAAACCTTCCTAGGGTCTTTTAGCTCTATGACCTATAAAGTCAGTGAGACTTTAAGGGGACTTTTCACTTTTCTCCAGCTATTAGCATATACATACTTCCTTCTTTAGCCACTTAAAATTGCTTAAATTATTTACCTTTCTGGTTCTTTTGCATTTCAAAGTTTTTATCTAACTAGTCTTTCATTAAGAGTTCTTGAAAATCCTTTCTTCTCTTAAAAATCTTATTCTTCTCAATAGGAATATGTTCATTTTTGCAGAGTAAGCTATTCTTGTCTTTGTCTATTGCTTTTTGGATTATCATTTCAAGATTTTTGCTCCTTATAGGAGTTTGAGCTGGGTGGTGCAGTGGATAGATCCCTGGGCTGGGAGTCAGGAAGACATGAGTTCATATCCAGCCTCAGATTTATTAGCTGTTATGATCCGAGGTAAGTCACTTAATATCTCTTTGCCATAGTTTCCTCCTCTGTAAAATGGAGATAATGAAAGCATCTACTCCTCAGGGTTGTTGTGAGGATCAATTGAGGTAATTGTGAAGCACTTAGCACAATGCCTGGTACATAGTAAGTGCTATGTAAATGTTGGCTGTTATTGTTATTATTATGTTCCTGGCACTATAGTAAGCCTTGGGAATTCAAAAAGAGGCAAGAGTCCTACATTGTACTGTGATAAGCAAGTCCATTAACTTCCGTCCACCTCAGATTTCTCTACTGTGAAATAGAGATATTAACACCTTGTTGTGAGGACCAGATGAGATAATATTTCTGAAGTGCTTTACAAACATTAAAACACTATATAAATGCTAGCTGATATTATCCTGAATATGACTTATTCATATTTGATTTTTTCTTGGCTGCTTGCACTATTTTTTCTTTGATCTAGAAGCTCTGGATTTGGGGTTTTCTTAGGGTGGATTTTTTTATATTTTCACTTTGCCTTCTGTTTTCTGATAGATCTGGACAATTTTCTTATATGATTTCTTGAAGATTGGTATCTTGGTTTTTTGTTTGCTATGGTTTTCAAGGAATTTGCTGATTTATTTTTCCTTGACCTATTTTCTTGGTTAATTGGTTTTTCTGTTTTACATGCTCTTGTTTTTTCAGTCTTTTGACTTTATTTTTATTTCTGTTTACTGGTTGAATTATTTGGTTTTGTATGTTCTGTTTTTCAGGAAGTTCATTTGAGTAAAATTTTCAATTTTGTGTTTAACTTATATTCTTTTAGTTTTTTCCCTAAGAGCTCTCGTTTAATATTTTATCTTTAATTTTTTATGACTATTGGAGGCCTTGTGACTAAATCATTTATTTCTGTCATCTATGTTATCACTTGAACCACCTTTTTTCATAGTGTTCTTTGTTTTCTTTTTTTCCCTTATTCTCAACTTCAGTTCTTAAATTGGGACTTTGTTCTAGAGACATTCTTTACTTCATAAAATATTTAATGATGGTGGAGACAAGCCCTGTTTCTTTCTGTGCCTTCTGTAGTTTAGATGTACTGCCACTGCTATTTTAAATGGGTATCTGGGGCCGGGTCCTTCCCTTTGTGGCATAGTCCAAGGGTTGATCTCAGCTTTTCTCTGTCTCCTTGCACATTCCCTAACTGGGAATTCATTCAGTGTTTGACTGTGACTATTAAGTCCAGCCTAATGTTGGAGAACCCCTTGTTCACAGGCCTCCAGCAAATCTTCCTGGCCTTTGAACTGGCACACATGCCTTTGAGCTAATCTTGTTTTCTGTTTTTGATGTGAACGAGGGCAAGTTTTGTCCCTTGCTGCTGCCAAAACAGGTCAGCGCCAAGATCTGACGGGCTTCAGGCTTGAGTACTGAATAGTTCCTCTTGCACGGTGCCCTTCCACAATTTCAGCCTCTGAGAAATTAGTCTGTGTTGGGGGCACCTGCTCAAAGCACTCATGAGCTACTATTGCCATGTGATTGAGCTTCTCTTAGGTACTTCTGATGGGTCCTGAGTACTCACCAAACTATTGACTTATCTGCACTTAGGATGCCAGCAGACTTCAGACCTTTTTACATTAGTTTGCTCCCCTTTTGAGACTCTCCTCTGAACCATGATAGGTTTCTTGATGTCTTCTATAGTCCTGGATCGGATGGAGGAACTTAACTGCTGTTTTTCTTTGGTGCTCTTGATCACTGATCTTTGTTATTCTTTTAAATGTGTTTACTCTTTTGAAAAGCTGTGCTTCTCTTTGATGTTTTATGGTTCTCTCAGCCAAAAGCTTAGAACTGAGTCTTGAAAGGAGATAAGGATTCTGACAGGCTGAGATGAAGGTGTGAATTCTAGGTATAGGGAATCCAAATTCACAGAAGTGGTGGGGAGAGGGGTTGGAATGTTCAGTATAGCTGAAATAGATAGTAGATTTTGGGGCATACCATGAGAAGTTGGATATGTGGGCTTAAGCCAGACTTATGGACTTTAGAGGACTTTAAACACCAAAGTTAGGAGTTTGTATTTTATGCTATAGGCAATAGGAATCCATTAAAGGCTTTTGCTTGGAGGTGTGACATGGTGCAAAGGGTGGATTGGAGGAGACAAACTGGAAACAGGGAGGTTATTATGATTGTTCCAGTGAGAGAGATGATGAAACTTAATAAATAATCATATAATGCATAACAAATATGCATATAACAATTCATAATTGTGTTTTATGGTTTTGATAGCGGTGGCAACTTTTTTAAAGTGGGGGATTTAGGGTTGAGTTAGCAAACATTGATAACCCTAAGTTTTTCAGTGGCATAAATCAGATTAAAGAGTCTTGAAGTGTAGCTGATAGTTCTCCTATTCTTTCTGACTGATGGGGGAGACAATCAATATTCCAGCAGAAATGATATAAATGAGTCCATTTGTCAATCAGCTCTCTCAATTCCCATTGGTTGTTGATCTGCCTGGGAGTCTCTCTCACTGCCTATTATTAAATTCTCCAGTTTAATAGGATCCAAAATGATTTTACTGAATTGAGATTTTACTGTATGAGTTTATAAATGCTGAAAGAATATGGATTAAAAAGTTATCAAAGCTGGGTAAGGTTAGTTAAGGAAGGCATACTGCAGAGTATATTTAATACTGATGAAGGACTTGAGAGACTTAGAATAACATAGATTGAGGAGAATAAAATGTAAAAAGGCACAAAATAGAATTATGGGGCTTTTTTGTGTATGGAATAACAAATTTTATTAGAAGGGGGAATACAGGATTATTGAAGTATTTTTTAAGTGCTTATTACCTGCATATATCTATATATAGATAGCTTAATTGTAAATTCTTAGATTCCTTCAAGTTCCACTAAAGTCCTTTCTTTCTACTTGAAGCCTTTCCTGATCCCCTTAGTTGCTGATGCCCTATCCCCACCCTGGAATTACTTCATATTTACTATGTTTGTTTATATATATATTACATGTAATATACATATTATGTATTATGTGCACATATACACACGGTGTTCCAAAAGTCTTTATTTGTATTTGCTTAATGTATCTATGGAGTACTTAAGAAAACTTGATGTTTGATTGATTGTTTTGATCAGTTTAACATGTTTGAGGAATTTTAATTTTAAAGATAATTTATGGTTTTATAACAGTTGAAATCTTTTTAAATATCATAAATAAACATAGTCTTTTCTAAAGCAATGATTTTTCTTTAGCATGATTGAGACTTTGAGTTGTAATGGATGTTCACTGAATATTGGCCAAATATACAGATGTACACCCAGACATCTTGATCATAAGCGAGACTTGTTTTGCTTCGATGTTTCATCAGTTGATGGGTAAGTCTATTTTATTGTGTTACTTTAAAATTGGTCCTTGGAAAATGAAAGGATATAAAATGAATTTGTAAGTATTTACATACAGTTCTCACTTTACGAAAATTCACTTTACAAATGCTTCCGCAACTGGTGACGGAGTGGCTTCTGGTGAAGCCCCACTAAGAGTCTTCCAGCTTCCCACTCTGGCTGTGCGGGCTGCAGATAGGGTGGAACCATGCAAAGCCTGCCTGAGAAAGTTAAGTGAGAACTGGCTGTAGTTTAATTCTTGTTTCAAGGCCAGAAGTTTTATTATTTAAGTAGGTGCTAATTTTTGACATGATTTGTCAAAAAGGACTATTAACCAATTTAAACAAATGTTTATGACTTTGTTTAGAAATATGAAGGCTTTCTTTTATTTTGAGGATATTGTAATTTGCATATTTTTATATACTTAGATGTGTTGTCAGTTTGGAATCAACTTTGTGCATTATTGGGGGCATACATCTAAATCTCTCAGTTTTCTTTCCCCTTGTCCTTCAGTACATTTTAGGGCCACAGCCCTATGAAGTAAACTTGGGGAGAAGGGAAGTTCATTAGAATGTTAGCATAAAGCATAATTAATAGTGTAATAGCTACCAAAAGAATCATGTGAATACTGATATATAACCATTAATTCTTAAGTTTGGATATTCAAGTCTCACATCCCAAATCTCTTAAGACAGTACTCAGAATATTTTATGTTTTTTTGGAAGCTGAACCTTAAAAAATAAGAATACAATTTTTTGTTGAGAGTGGAGGAGAGAATAATTGATGGAAATGAGCTATTTTTAACTCCTAGAAACAGAAGAGGCCCACAGTTATATTGCTCTGACTCTAGAGAGGGGATTGAGATCTTAGTTCAGCACAGGAGATGCTGCATTGTCGCTAACCTAGAGGGAGGACTTTGGACTCAGACCCTAAGTGAAATTTGGTGCTGCGGTGTGGTCTGTCATTAATCCAGAGCTGTTCTCTCAGTCAGACTTCAGGAAAACAAGACTGTAGCACTGTGACTGACTATAGAGAAGGGATAATAAAAGTAAGCAGATAATATGTTGCTCTAAACCTCTAGAACCTTCCTGCCAATTGATAAGAGTTGGGGCCAACAACTTCTCTGAGAACTCCATTTAAGGGTAAATCTGCAGGTTTGTTGCCTAGATTCCAGTCATGTTTGGAAAAATGGAAAGCCAGGAGGACAAGGAACAGATGATGCCCATGACCAGACTACTTAGAGTCCTCTAAAAGTTTGCATTTTCATGGCTTCAGCCACTCTTCTGATCCTTGAAGATCCTAGTTTAAATGTCCAGAAAATGTAACTACAGACCACTAGATAAGACAAGCCAGGACTATACAAGGCTATAATGCATAAAGCCTTACAATAAAAAATGACTGCCACATAATCAAAATGGAATTTGTAGCAAAGATCCTAAACAGCATAAAATACATAGATGTTCTTGAGGAAGAGTATATATGGCAGTGGAATAACCATTGATAACTATTCCAGACCCAGCATAGTCTGCCTCACAAATAGTTGAGAAGCATAGAAGAACTAAGGACTATTTCTTGGCCTGCCAAAACAAATGAGAAAGGGGCAGAACATCAAAAAGCTTCTTTGTTTGATTCAAAATCTTTCTTGCCATGATCCAATCTGACTGAACTGAAAATTGAGATTGTATCACAGTGCAAATATTTGAATGTCTTATGTGATCTTAAGATGTCTCTGAAATCAGTTTTCAGACAAAGTAAAATAATACTCTAATAAAGTTCAATTTATATTCCTTTTTAAAGAAGTTTTCTGTAGCATAAGGTACCCTTGAAGTTGACTTTCTTCAAAAACTAAAAAATAGCCTTTTACAAATTCTTTAATTTGACCCAGACACTTTGAATTGTTTTAATTGATTGTTTTCATTTATTTACAACAATGTATTTTTGAGATTAAAAAAAAAAATTAAAACAGAAACCAATCTGGACAGAATTAAATTGACCAGAAAAAGAATGTTTTCTGGGTAAATGTCTTAAGATGATTCTAATGGCAAACTGGTTGCTGTTTTTTCTTTAGTGGAAGTAGAATGCTAAGAAGTAGGACATTATGCTTTGAGGTTTAATGTTAATATTGACTGTTTCATCCACATTTTAACTTTATGTGCATTGTGACCATGCTATATTTCAGTTACATTCTAGGTTCTGCTGAAAATGAAGCTTTGCCTGAAACTGAAGAGCCTGTAACTCTTGATAAGCAAGATGTAATGGAAAGCCTTTTAAAGAAGGTGACCAGTTTCATTTACAAGATTTATCTCTTTGCCTATAGAAGACTTTATGTTAAACTAACAAATATTCTCCAGAAGATGATATTCCTTACTAACACTATTTTGATGTATAAGCTCACCTTCATAATTGATCTATGTACTGTTTCATATTTGTTTGTTATTGAGCTATTAAGGGTAAAAGGATTGACATATTTTTTTCCTGTATTGTGCTGCCATATGACAGTGGTATACATCTGATTTTCTGCCTTTTTTTGTCATAACTTGAAGATTTCAGGTTCATTGACTTTGTATTTTATAAATCTTTGTAGTTTAATTTAAAAACCATACAGACATAAGTTTGAATATGTGGAATTTTTGTCTTCATATTAAAACTGCTGTTGTAATTTCAGGATAATACTGAATCATTTCAGAATTCTAGATCAGAATAGAAGGTAGGGCTATTCTATAGCCAAATCTGACCCAAATCATTTGGGTCAGATTATAAGAGGCATTGTGACGTAGTGAAAAGAATGCTGGAGTTGAAGTTCAATCATCTGTAATAATTGATGAGCAGTTCTTAAGCTCTTATGTTGCAAATGCTGTGCTAAATGACTAGGGGTTCAAAGAAAGGCAAAAAATAGCCCCTGTACTCAAGGAGCCCTAAGTCAAATAGGAAAAAGCAACACAAAAAAGAAGTTGAAAAGGGATGGGGGCATGATGACCTCCACGACCTAGTGCTAAGTCCCATACACCTATGAGTGACAAACAAAAACTGTAAAAACCAAAAACTGGCAATTTTTTTTTCAGAACCTAACACTCAATTTTAAAAATGATTGAACTGAAATGTATGTCCATATACACTTTGAACTAAAGCAATATTTCACTTGTTTTAAGTTCTTGAAAAAGAATAAAAAAGCTTTACTGTATATCTTAAGATTGTACA
>JAJPUD010002578.1:19616-43378 GCA_023553655.1 Myrmecobius fasciatus
TAGCTGCCCCAAAAAGTTTTATTGTTTTATTTATTTATTTATTTTATTTTTACTAAGGCAATTGAGATCAAGTGACTTGCCCAGGGACACACAGTTAGGGAATGTTAAGTGTTTGAGGCCAGATTTGAACTCAGGTCCTTCTGACTTCAGGGCTGGTGCTCTATCCACTGCACCACCGAGCTGCCTCTCTTTCTATATTTCTTAAGCAGAGTCTGATGGAAGCTTCACATTTAAAAAAAATAGTTTTTAATTGCACATGTTTAATATATATGAATTACTTGCTGTCTAAGAGAAAGAGTGAGGGGAAGGGGGGAAAAATTTGGAACACAAGGTTTTACAAGGGTCAATATTGAAAAATTATCCATATATATGTTTGAAAATAAAAAGATTTAATTAAAAAAAAAAAGAAAATCCCCCCCCCCAAAATACATGCAAAGATAGTTTTCAACATTCACCATTGCAAAACCCTGTGTTCCAAGTTTTTCTCCCTTCCCCCACTCCTTCCCCTAGAGAGCAAGCAATCTAATATATGTTAAACATGCAATTCTTCTATACATTTTTCCACATTTATCATGCTGCACAAGAAAAATCAGATCATATGTTGTGATTTACATTCAATTTCCATGGTGGAAGCTCCACATTTAAAGAAAATTTTTACTTCAATATATTTTTATTATAGGATAAAGTTAGACTTGCTGATTCATTCATAAATCATAAGATTATAATTTTATCATGTTTCTTATAATTTTTTTTTCTAATTTATCCAACAGCTGCAAGTTATCATGCATGGATTGGAGCTAAGGGTATCCCTGGTTGAATCAATTGTTTCAGGTCTTTGTAACACAACATGAAAGAAATTTCACTTTATTATTTTTTTACTATTACTTTTTCCCCTTTGTATGTATTGTAATTTTTTGGTATACTATTTTGGCAGGAGTTACAAGTGCTCAAGGTAATTTTATCCCCAAGTTATATTTAATGAAAAGATCTTAATTTTAAAACTATTGATGTTATTTTATAACTTAATTATGGGATAAAAGTTTCTCTTTTTTGAATTACAGTACTAAAATTATGTTTATAAAATGTCACTTCTAGAAACCTCTAAAGGTTGAAATTTAAGAATTATGGATTCCTCACCCTTCTTTTTTCCCTTGTATCATTTTTATATTCCTTGACCTCATCTTTCTTAAAACTTTTTGTTGTCTGTTCATTTTAACATCTGATTGTTAGTTTGACAAGAGGTGGTGGAATGGGGGAAAGCATGTTATAGAAAAATCAAGTTTGGCTATTATCATGAACAAATAAATTCCTTATGACAGCTTTTGAGTATGTTGGTCACAATTTAAATTTAGTTGGAATTTAGATTTTTTTCTTATGTTAAGTTAGAATGTTCTTTGGAATTAACATTATGAAAATTTTAAATCATTATTTTCATGTAGAAAAATTGATTGAATTATGTATCATTGACATTTTAAAATAGGTGGAAAATATGTTCATAGAGTTAATTGTAGGAGTATGAGCAGAAATCCTAGTCAAAAAATATTTGCTGATTATCATGTGCAGAGTGCTGTGCTGGCTGACATTACTGCCAAATTAAGGCTCCCTGAGGTATCAGTACAATTGTTTGATTAATGAAAGTTTCTTTGTATGAATAAAGACCAGAAAAGAGGAAAACCCCACTCATTCTGTTTATTCTTTATTGTTCTTACCAACTAAGAGTGGAATTATAGAATTTCAGAATTAGAATGGGTCTTGGCATTATTTTCTCCTCTGATATTACACTATCCCGGTCCATGCCCTTTTCATGTCATATTTGCATTTTTGCACTAGGCTACTGATTTCCTACCACAAAAGTCTCTATCTACTCCCAACTATCTTCCATTCAATCACCAAAGTGATTTTCCTAAAGTGAAGGTCTGACCCTGCCACTCTCTTACTTCATACATTCCTGGGCTCTTTATTCCTTCCAGGATCCCATACAAAATCCTATTTGGCATTCCTGCCTTCTCAGTCTTTTTTTTACATCTTAATTCCCATCTGACACATAATCTTCATTCCAGTGACATTGGCCTCCACAAGATTCCCCAGCCAGATTACAGGTATTTTCTCAGGTTTGCCCCCCCATGCCTTGAATGCCCTTGCTCACCTTCACTTACTGACTTCCCTGGCTTCCTTCAAGTCCCAACTAAAATATCACTTTCCATAGGAAACTTTTTCCAACCAGTCTTAATTTTGATGCCTTCTTTCCTTTTAATTGCTTCCTATTACTCCTTTATAGAGCTTGTTTGCACATAATTAAATTGTGAGTTCCTTTAGGGCAGGGACTGTCTTTTACCTCTTTTTGCTATTTAGTACCATGCCTGGCACAGAGAAGGCCCTTAATAGATATTTATTACTGACTAATTCCTTAACTGCAAAAGAAAAGTTTTTGGACTAGATGGCCTCTAAAATTCCTTCTCAAAAACTATGGTCCTGTGATACAAATAAAATTTACTTCTTTCACCCATTATTCATAGTCTTATCCACTAGATCTTAGCAAAACAAGTCTTATTTTTTTCCCCGTATTCAAATACATTCAAAGACAATTAAAATTAACTCCATGTCTCCCTGGATTAAGTGATAAATTTAGTTGGCTCTATTTTGTTGGTAAATACTGGATTTGGCAATTTGCATTCTGGTTCTGTTACATTCTACTTATATATCATCAAATAGGGGAAGAAGCTTCAGGGGATAATTATCTGCAATTCTAGATCTTGTTTAAGAGGTACAGTGAATCAAATGAAGAATTAAAAGACTAGTCTGGAACAGTGATTTTATAGGAACATGGAAAGAATGAAAGTGTTAGAGGATGAGGACATGCAGGAGAGACTATACCAAAATAAAATAACTTGAAACTTCGTGCTATCCCTTTTACACTCCCACCCTAATAAATATTATTTATTTATATTAAATATTATTATATTATTATATAATGTTAAAATTATTTCTAAAGAGTATTAATGAAAAGTAGGGGGAGAAAGAATCCATTCAAAATATATTACAAAATAAACAGTATAAGGCCACATGCAAGAGTTATAAAATATAACTACAAAGCACTTTAGAGAAATAATGGGAGAATTAAATAAGAGATTGGTTGGAACAATTATAACAAAAACATAACTTAAATATACAGATTACCCAGCAGATCTAAAATTGGGGAAAAAACATCTGAAGAGAAAAAAGTTTAGAATCTAAAGGGACTGAGAAAATGACATGAAATGAAGGGCTCCATATTTGACAGTTGGTGGGAATTAAGTTTAGGCCTATACTTTATTTTATTTTATTTGATTAAAGCTTTTTATTTATAGAACATGAGTGATTTTTCTACATTGACCTTGGCAAAACTTTTTTTTTGTTCCAAGCTTTTCCCCTCTTTCCCCCCACCCCCACATCTAGATGATAGGTAGTCTAATACATGTTAAATATGTTAAATTATATGACATCCAATATATGTATACATATCTATAGTTATCTTACTGCATAAGAAAAATTGGATCTAGAAAGAAAAAACAAAAACAAAAAAACAACCCAAGAAAGAAAACAAAATGCATGGAAATATTCACAGAAAGCGTTAAAATGCTGTGTTGTGGTTCACACTCAGTTCCCTCAGGCCTCTCTCTGGATGTATATGACTATCTTCATCACTGAACAATAGGAACTGGTTTGAATCACATCATTGTTGAAGAGAACCATGTCCATCAGAATTGATCATCGTATGGTGGACTTGCTGTACCAGATCTAAAACTATATTATAAAGCAGCGGTCATCAAAACCATTTGGTACTGGCTAAGAAATAGAGTAGTCGATCAGTGGAATAGGATAGAATCACAAGACAAACTAGGCAATAACTATAGCAATTTGGTTTTTGATAAACCCAAAGACCCCAGCTTTTGGGATAAGTATTCACTATTTGACAAAAACTGCTGGGAAAACTGGAAACTAGTGTGGAAGAAATTAGGGCTTGACCCACATCTAACACCACATACCAAGATAAGATCTAAATGGGTTCATGATCTGGATATAAAGAGTGATTTTGTAAACAAGTTAGAGGAACATAATATAGTTTACCTCTCAGACCTGTGGAGATGGAATAAATTTATGTCCAAAGAAGAACTGGAACTTTTAATTGAAAACCAGATAGATAACTTTGACTATATTAAGTTAAAAAGTTTTTGTACAAACAAAATCAATGCAGACAAGATTAGGAGGGAAGCAATAAATTGGGAAATCATCTTTACATTTAAGGGTTCTGATAAAGGTCTCATCTCTAAAATATATAGAGAATTGTCTCATATTTATAAAAATTCAAGCCATTCTCCAATCAATAAATGGTCAAAGGATATGAACAGACAATTTTCAGAGGATGAAATTAAAACTATAGTCATATGAAAAGGTGCTCCAAATCACTATTGATCAGAGAAATGCAAATCAAGACAACCCTGAGATACCACTTCACACCTGTCAGATTGGCTAAAATGACAGGAAAAGTTAATGATGAATGTTGGAGGGGTTGTGGGAGGGCTGGGACACTGATGCATTGTTGGTGGAGCTGTGAACGGATACAGCCATTCTGGAGAACAATTTGGAGCTATGCTCAAAAAGTTATCAAACTGTGCATACCCTTTGACCCAGCAGCATTTCTATTGGGCTTATGTCCCAAAGAAATCATAAAGGAAGGAAAAGGCCCCACATGTGCAAGAATGTTTGTGGCAGCCCTTTTTGTAGTGGCTAGAAACTGGAAATTGAATAGATGCCCTTCAATTGGAGAATGGCTGAATAAATTATGGTATATGAATACTATGGAATATTATTGTTCTGTAAGAAATGACCAGCAAGATGATTTCAGAGAGGCCTGGAGAGACTTACATGAACTGATGCTGAGTGAAATGAGCAGAACCAGGAGATCATTATACACGGCAACAACAGTACTATATGACGATCAATTCTGATGGACATGGCTCTCTTCAACAATGAAATGTTTCAAACCACCTCCAATTGTTCACTGAAGAAAGCCATATACACCCAGAGAGAGGGATGCGAAGTGTGGACCACAACATAACATTCTCATACTCCTTGATTGATGTTTGCTTATATTGTGTTTCCTTTATCTGATATATCGTTTGTGTAGATAAGATTTTTCTTGCACACCAATGATAAGTTTGGAAATATGTATACATATATTCGATTTGCCAATATTTTAACATAATTAACATGTAGTGGATATCCTGACATCTAGGGGAGGGGTGGGGAGTTGGGGGAAAATTTGTAACGGAAAGCTATGTAAGGGTTATTGTTGAAGAATTACCCACACATATGTTATGCAAATAAAATAAAAATTAAAAAAAAAAAAAAAAATAGAAGGAAAAAATAAAAAAAAAAAAAAAAAAAAGAATTGATCATCGTATAGTCTTGTTGCTGTGTATAATGTTCTCCTGGTTCTGCTGATTTCATTTAGCATCAGTTCATGCAAGTCTCTCCAGGCCTCTCTGAAATCATCCTGCTGGTCGTTTCTTACAGAACAATAATATTCCATAACATTCATATACCATAATTTATTCAGCCACTCTCCAGTTGATGGGCATCCCTTCAGTTTCCAGTTTCTTGCCACTACAAAAAGGGCTGCCACAAACATTCTTGCACATGTGGGTCCCTTTCCTTCCTTTAAGATCTCTTTGGGATATAGGCCCAGTAGAAACACTGCTGGGTCAAAGGGTATGCACAGTTTGATAACTTTTTGAGCATAGTTCCAAATTGCTCTCCAGAATGGTTGGATCCATTCACAGTTCCACCAACAATGTATCAGTGTCCCAGTTTTCTCACATCCCCTCCAACATTAGTTATCATCTTTTCTTGCCATCTTAGCCAATCTGACAGGTGTGTAGTGGTATCTCAGAGTTGTCTTAATTTAGGCCTATACTTTAACCACATAATGACATGAATGGAAAAGAATAGATACAAATAAAAAGAATGAACCATCCCTATTCTTGAGCTTACATTCTAATGAAGACAAGAATGTATGTAAGCTCATCCTGGAGTCCAAATCTTGTCTCAGATCCCAGCTGTGTATGGACCTGAGCAATTCACTTAATCATAGCCCTAGTATTCTCTTATTTTTTTAAATATGTGTAAATATTTATACAGTTTTCAAGCTATACAAAAAAAAAATCGGATCTACAAGGAAAAAAAAAAACCTAAGAAGGAAAACAATGCAAGCAAACATCAACAGAAAGTGTAAAAATGCTATGTTGTGGTCCACACTCCACAGGCCTTTCCCTGGGTGATGACTTCCATCACTGAGCAATTGGAACTGATTTGAAACATCTCATTGTTGAACGGAGCCCCATCCATCAGAACTGATCATTGTATAGTCTTCTTGTTGCTGTGTAAAATGATCTGATTCTGGTCATTTCACTTAGCATCACGTAGGTCTCTCCAGGCTTCTCTAAAATCATCCTGCTGGTCGTTTCTTACAGAGCAATAATATTCCATAATATTCGTGTACCATAATTTATTCAGCCATTCTCCAATTGATGGGCATCCATTCAGTTTCCAGTTTCTAGCCTCTACAAAAAGGGCTGCCACAAACATTTTTGCACATGTGGGTCCCTTTCCCTCCTTTAAAATCTCTTTGGGATATAGGCCCAGTAGAAACACTTCTGGGTCAAAGGGTATGCAAAATTTGATAACTTTTTGAGCATAGTTCCATTGCTCTCCAGAATGGTTGGATCCATTCACAGTTCCATGAACAATGTATCAGTGTCCCAGTTTTCCCACATACCCTCCAATATTCGTCATCTTTCCCTGTCATCTTAGCCAATCTGACAGGTGTGTAATGGTATGTCAAGAGTTGTCTTAATTTGCATTTCTCTGATCAATAGTGATTTGGAACACTTTTTCATATGACTAGAAAGAGTTTTAATTTCATCATCTGAAAATTGTCTTTGACCATTTATCGATTGGAGAGTGGCTTGAATTCTTATAAATTTGAGTCAATTCCCAATATATTTTAGAAATGAAGTCTTAGTATTCTTATCTATAAAGTGATACTAGCACATTTCTCACAGGATTAATGTGAAGAGCAAATGAGGTAACATGTAACTGTAGAATAAACAATAAATACAAAGAGAATTAGGAAAACTTCATGTAGAAGGCAACAGTGGTCTTACAGAATAGACAGTCTGTGAGGTAGAGGTGAAGAGCACCAATGTAAAAGCTCAGAGATGGTATGTGGAGTACTATGTGTTCAGGGACAGAAGTCTTAAATCAGAGATTGGGAAGGGAAACAAGGTATGGTAAGCCTGGGAAAATAGATTGGGGGTAAAAGACAGAGGTCTTAAATCAGAGATTGGAAAGGGAAACAAGGTATGATAAGCCTGAGAAAATAGATTGGGGGTAAAATTATGGATTTTAGGAGGTAAACAAGTTTCTCCTAGAGGTAATGGGTAGCTATTATAATTGATTAGCTAGGGGAACGTCAGGGTCAGATCTCAGTTTGACAGCTGTGCAAAGAATGGATTCTAGGCCATTGCAACAGTCTAGGCAAGAGATGACTAGGACCTGAACAAAGCTGGCCATGTGAGTAAAGAGAAGAGTTCGCATAAATAATGTTGCAAAGATAGAAACAAGATTTGGCAACTAATAAGGTATGTGGAATGCTGATGAATGGGGAGTCAATAAGATTAAAGTTATGAAATTGTGGCTGGAAGAATGGTAGAAGCAGAGATAAGGAAGTTTGGAAGGAGGGTGGGTTTAGGCAAAAAGAGAATTGATACAAATATACCAAGAGCAATTCTTCAATGGATGACCATAGGCTATGAAGAGTTGCAAATGAATTGCAATCTATAAATAACCATCTGAAAATATGTTCCAGTTTATTAATAGTAAGAAATATACAATCTGATGATTTCAATGTTTTACTTCATGCTCTGCAAATTGACAAAGACGATCCAAAAAAATAAAACTACAAGGAGAAGTTGTAGGAAAACAGGCTCATTATATATGGTTGGTGGATCTGGGAGTTGATCTAAACCAATTGGTCTGTTTTGGATATCAGTTTGGAATTATGCAAGAATAAAGACTTGTTACACTTAAAAAAAAAAAAAAAACTTTAGGCATTTATGCCAAGGAAACTATTCCAATATTAGTGTACTCAGAGGTATGAAGAACTGGAAACAAAGTGGGGGCACCCATCAGTTGGGCAATCATTGAAAAAACTGCTAACAGAAATGTAATGGAATATCATTCAGTAATATGATGAAAAGGGATTTGAAGAAACATGGGAATTTTTTAAAATTGATGCTGAATGAAGTAATTAGGACTAGAAAACAGTGCATATAATGAATACAACAGTGTAAATGAAAAGATGATACAAAAAAAGGTTGAATTCTGAGTAATTAAAAAAAAAAAACTAGTGAGATTTCTGTTTAAGATGGCAACATGAAAGATAGGGAAGCCCAGCTGTCCTACATAAATTAGCACATACCTGAAAAGGACTCCAAAAATATTCAAATTAAAGAAACTTCAAAGAAACAAGTAGACTCTTACAATCCATAACTGTACAGAAAAGCTGGCAGAAGCAGGGAGGGAGCTATGTCTGGGTAGTCAGCTCAAGTATGGGTAAATATGGAAGGGGATAGAATATCTAATTGGGAAACCAGTGTGAGATCCAGCATATAGATCTGAAACCAGCCAAGACTGAGCAGTGGTCATTGCAGTGGTCACCCATAGGTCATTGCACAAGGAAACTGGGCTGATTAAGTGGAGACTAGCATTGAGATGGCTGAGCAAGAGTCTTGAAAAAAGTGTGATCCAGCAACAACAATATATGATGATCAATTCTGATGGACATGGCTCTCTTCAACAATGAAATGTCTCAAACCAGTTCCATTTGTTCAGTGAAGAAGGCCATATACACCCAGAGAGAGGGATGTGAAAATTGGACCACAACATATCATTTCCATGATCTCTATCGATGTTTGCTTGCATTGGGTTTCCTTTCTCAGATATTTTTTGTTCACGTAGATAAGATTGTTCTTGCACAGCAAGATGAGTGTGGAAATATGTATACATATATTCGACTTGTCAAATATTTTAATATAATTAACATGTAGTAGACTTCCTGCCATCTAGGGGGAGGGGAGGGGACTGGAGGGAAAATTTGTAATGGAAAGCTTTGTAAGGATCAATGTTGAGGAACTACCCATACATATGTTATACAAATAAAAAGCTTTAATTTAAAAAAAAAAAAAGAAAGAAAGAAAGAAACTGGCCAGGTTTCCAAGGCAAACATAAGTCAGCAATAAAGGAAACTTATTAATCAATTCACTGGGGAAAAAAAAAATCAGTGTGATCTCCAACATCTCCCTGGTGTTTTTCAGGGACAAAGAACCAATTCCTGATTGAAGAATGTGAAAAGAAGACAGAAGTTGGGGCTATTGCCATCAAGAGACCAGGGATTGAGGCAGATTTGGCAAAATAAGCAGAAACATCTTCCCAATCAGTGTCACGAAAAATTAGAATATCAGGATGAAGAAGGTGGTCAACTGTTAATGTAGAGACATCAAGAAGAATGGGAAAATACAATAAATTCCGTTTTGGACATGTTGAATGTAGGAGCTCTATAGGACATCCAGTTCAAAACCATTTTTGTAGGTTTTCAACCCTCATCCTTAGCCACAAGTATATCCCATGGGAAGGGGAGGGGATAGCTGCACAGGACTATATCTGCAATCCAAAGGCATGAATCAAAGGAAGGAATAATTAGTTTCCTTCACCTCCTAGGGCTGACGCTCACCTGAGGACACAGGGACAACAAAGTATGGTTTTGTTTCATCATGTAGAACAATGGCATCATGCTATACTAGAAGAATGGGAATGCTTAAAGTTGAACAGTAAACAGTAAACATTTTTTATGGTGCTGACTAAATTTGGAAAGCATTTATTGAAATAAGATAGTATGTATATATGTGTAAAAATGCTTCCAAAATTCACAGTAAGCGCAAGATAAGCATACAAATGTATATAGTTAGTAAACACCTTATGAATGAAAACAGTTGCTTTAGCTTTTCTCAAGAAAAGTTTGAAACTTGAGTGTCCCTTCCTCTTTTTCCCAATTCTCTTGCACAGAGAAGAAATAAATCACTTTTGTATTTTTTTTAAAATCAAAACTGAATTATATTAGTATCGGGAAGCTATGGAAAACAAAGTGGTTATCAGAAGGATTTATTTCTAGGGTCTGGAAATAGAGAAGAGAGATGTTTCTGATAATAAAATGACATTTGTGATAAAATTTAAAAAAATTTAAATAGAGGCTATCATTAAATTATCCTATCTTAGAAAGTTTCCAGCGCCTGCCACTATGCAGAATGATTGACATGGTTCAAATTAGTTTTTCTAGTTTTTCTTACCTAAGGGGGCTAGCATCTTTCTGCAACTTTGCACCTGAACTGTCTTAAGCTCAGTTCTCCAAAGCAGCTACTTTTCCCCAGCCAGGTGGCAGTCTAGTCTCATTGTTGTCATAGTGACTCGTATCTCTGTCATTTTTTCCTCTTCCTCCTTCCTTTGAGAATTAACACTGAGAACAGGGGAGGGAGAGGAAAATGAAGCTAGAAGCATGTGCTCCTCTTAATTTCCTTACTTCTCCAACTCCATCTGTGTCCTAGAGGGCATGCTACATTGTTCCCTAGGCCAGAATTTTTGTAGTCCCATGTAATAAGTAGTCATGAGGCAGAGAAGCACATTTGTTGCAGTTGAAAGTGTGCTAGACTTAGTCAGAAGACAAATTTTAATTCTGTTTTTGCCTCTCACTGACATCACCATCAACAAGTGATTTAACCTTTCCAGGATAGATCCTACCCCTCAGGTTTTTTCCAGCTCTAAATCTGTGATCATTTCTCACGTTTTCTGCAAATTTGCGTCAAATAAAACATGAGTAAGCTTTAATATACACACAAATTAACAGCAGCATGGTGCACTACAGATATAGCTATAGAATATGAATGACTGGTACACAAATATATATTTTGTGACACTGACTTATCTGGCATTCCATCTCTACTTGCCCACTTCCTGGAAGCCAGGTATGTTACATTTCACTCATTCCTCAGCATTTTTTGCCAGGATTTTTTTGGGGGTGGCTAGGCTCTCTGTCAATGAATCCACCCCTCAAGGATGGTAACCTTCCAAATGTAGTGGGTCCCTTCACATTTTTTTTTTAAGATTCATTTTTGCAAAGGGATATTTATTTCAAAAGGTATATAAACATATACACTTACTCTCCTCAAAAGGTGCAAGGCATAATTTCCTTCCCACCATGTACTACCTAAGTCTCTGGGGAGCCAAAGGGAATTAGACTTAGAGGTTAGCTCAGTTTCCATAAGGCATAATCCCATTTGTAACTGATTGAGTCCCTTTGCTTTGCTTTGATTGCTTAGGGGTTTGGACAGCAAGCTGCAACATCCCATCTGGAATCCTAATTCCAAGGTTGTCATGGCTTGAACCTTTTATAAGAATCATGATAGAGCTCCTGAAAATGAGAAACTAAGACAAATTACATGGAACAGAAATAAATAGCCCAGGTTCATTTCTGCAAATCAGATTTAAAAGATGGGGGAAAAATCCTTCCTCTTTCGCTGGTTCAATTCATGGTACTTTTCTCTATGGGTAAACAGTGATCTTCACTCTCTGGTCACAGAAGGATGAAGGGCTCTTCCATGTTAGCAGATCAGTGAATGTCTAGAGAAGCCTTTTCACAATTAATATAATAAAATCACTTTACTTGGAACAGGCAATAATTGACAAGTGCATCAAAAAACGTGTAATTACATGTGAAGCACATATCATGTAGGCAGATAATTATTTTCATCTGACTAAATGTGTAATTGCTTCTCCAGTCTCAGCTTCAACTTTGCAAGTTAAATGGACCATAGGTCAGACCCAGCTCTCTTGTTACTTGCTTGTCTATCTGCTTCACTTTAAGGGGTGTATGGAACAGCATTCTGTGCCTATAATCCAACATGAATTTGTGGGATGTTCCAGGCTAGTTAGCAGATGGTTTAATCTGTGGTGATTTCGTGTACCCTGAGATTCCCAATGGTGGAAATTGTAGGCCATTTAGTTGCAGTCTCTAAGTTCAGTGTAGTTATTGTGATGGAACCAGGTCCACCCAAATTTGTTAAATTTCAGTCTGAATTATCCAAGTGCTACAATGGATAAAGTACCAGAGTCAAAAAGATTCATTTTCCTGAATTCAAATTTAATTTCAAACATCTACTAACTGTGTGACCTGGGCCAAGTTACTTAATCACCTCAGTTTCCTCATCTATAAAAAAAAATTGGAGAAAGAAATGACAAATCACTCCAGTATCTTATTTATTTAAAACTTAAATAAAAAATAAAAAAGGGGGAAAAAATTGCCCTGTACATAGTAGAACTTAAAAGAAGGTACAAAATATAAAGCAATACATTTCCATTTAAGAGAAAGCCTGTATAGTAAATACTACATATTGTGTTTAGAACTGTCTTTTTTTTTTTTTTTTGGCTTCCTTATAGATTTTGTTTTGTCAACTGGACTGGCACCTGACCTAAACTGTGGGTGGCTGGATCCTCACAAAGCTGGTAGAGACAGGATGCAAACAGAAGTTTACTTAATTTCAGAGTGAGGAAAAAGGCATTTGCAAATGAAAATTCCCCTTTCCCCCTTCTAAGGAGGCTTTAATGCTGCTGATGCTGGAGCCACAGATACACAGCACAACATTCTTAGACATACAATACCATCATTCTTAGGTCTTGAAATCGTTTTCATTATTAGCATGTCTTAGGACAATACAGGTATTCTTTAGTTTCATGGGAACAATAATTGTCTCAAGTTTTGGGGGATTGTGGCCACCTGCAGGGCACAGAACCAGAGTGTCTGTGATAGTAGTACCTGTCAGTGACAAGGAACAGAGATTATAAACTTGTGATGGATGACCTTGGGAAAAAAGGGGAGCTAAATCCCTCAGTGAACACCTGGTGCCTGTCCAAGCAATACACTGTCAGGGGGCGATGTCATCTTGAGAGCAATGAATTATTGTTATGGCAAGCTTAGGACAAGCCTACTGACTGGGCCTTAGTTCTGGGAAACAGGCACTCTCCAAAATATTTTGATGGTTCTCTGCTGTGCACATTTTACTTTACTCCTTTTTTTTTCCTACCTTCCCTCCAGAATGCTACAATTAAACACAGACATATTTACATATACATACATATACATAGATCTCTATAATCATAAGTAGACATTTATTTGCACCTATGTAAGACTATACTATGCTTATTTATTCTTTGTTTTTCTGAAGGTGAATAACATCTTCCTTCATAAGTCCAAGTCTAAATATTTTTCTAAATCTACCAACTCATCATTTTGTACATCATAATATTCCAATTTTATACTCCAGTATCTTTGCCAAGAAAACCCCAAATAGGGTCATGAAGAGTCAGACATGACTGAACAACTAAATCTGCTTCATTGGGAACATCAATTTCTGATCTTGTCTGGTTCAAATAGTCTTTGTACTATAGGTGAATGAAATTTTTTATTTAAAGTCTTGAATGTATCTGTCTGCTTATCAGTATCCAATTAACTCTGCTATGAACACTTACATGATTGTAGTATATTGGGGTAGTGAGGAGTTAGAGGAGGTTCAGGTGCTTCCAACTTCCTTATCTCTTCTGGTTCCAAATGAAACATCTCTTGAAAGAGGTCATCTCCATCTTGAAGGGCATGCTATTCTTATGGGGCACTCATTTAAATAGAGGAGAATTTGACTCAAAATACTTCATTTGAGTAAAAAATTTAACAAGCAAAAAGCCCCCATTATGTGTCTGGCATACTGCTTAGTGTTTTACAAATATTTCATTTGATTGTCAGAACACTCCTGGAGTTAGGTGCTATTTCTCCCTCTCCCTGCCCCCCATTTTACAATTGAGGAAACTGAGGTTAAGTAACTTACCCAAAGTCCCACACCTTTAAGTATTTTGAGGCCAAATTTGAATTTAGATATTTCTCCCTCCAGGCTCTATCTAATTTTATAGTTATCTCAGTTGCTCCTATAGTGGAAAAGTCATATGTAAGGAACCTCTTTTTTTTACAAAAAGATAACTAGTCTTCTAATCTCTCTCTCTGTCTCTCTCTATCTTTGTCTCTCTGTCTCTGTCTCTCTCTTTTTCTCTCTATCTCTCTCTTTTTGTTTGTCTCAGAGTCAGGAATTTTTGAGTTTAAATCTAGCCTTAAACTCTTACTTATATAAGCCTTTCTTAGTTTCCTCAACTGTAAAATAGGGATAATAACAGCACCGACCACATAGGGATATTGTGAAGATCAAATGAGATATATTTGTAAAAAGCACTTAGGCCAGGGCTTAGCACATAGTAGATACTACTTAAATGCTTGATCTCTTCTCCTCCCAGTGATTACCCACACCCTCCCCCCCTTTCATTACCACTCCGTAGTCTTTTCATTTTCCTATCCCAAAACACATTTTGAATAATCAGGGCTTTCACATTCTAGTGTAGTAAAAACAAAAAATAAACCATCTTTCCTTTTATGATTTAACAGCAATTAAGAAGATGAAAATATCATCTAGGATATAGTTTCTTATTATTTGAAAACAACCCCAAAATCCTATTTTTTCCTGGCAAAAGTTTTTACTAGACTCCTTCCTAAAGGCAAAAAAAACTTTCCCTGAGCACACAACACTTTAATTAGTCTCCTAAACTTTAATTTTTTTGCCTGTTTGTTTTAATTTAGCATCTAACATAATTGTTGTATAGTTTTTTCTTGAAATTGAATAACAGCTGAAAAAGTCAGTTTTTGCTATTAAGGAATCCAATCTATTTCCTTTCTTTTCATCAATCTAATTGAAGAAAATTGCAAAAAATATTCTAGGAGAAAAATATATTCTTCTAGCTTTTAGATGGTATAGATAGCATTTAAGCTGTAATAGAACAAGAAATATTCACCAGGCTAATATTTGTTGCTAAGCAGAGAACAGGACCAAGAAAAAAAATTGTGTACAAAGTTGTAACTAGCACTTGTAGTGCCCTGTAGCATACTTGGTATATAGTGGAGAACTTCCTTGACATGTCTTTTGTTTCCATTTCTTGCTTCTCAAAACTGCTCCCAGATTATCATTCCCCACGAGCTCCTCTGAACTCTTTGAAAGACAGCTTTTCCTTCCACCAGAGCTACTCTACTTGTGAGGGAACTATTTTCTCTTTTCCTACAACAAGGCCCCAGACCCCACTTTTCTTTTCAAATTATTTTTTTCTCTACTTGAAAAATTTTTTAGACATAATTTTGTTTGTATCTATTGTTTATGGGAAAATTGTCTCAACTAATCTGATATCTTCACTGTTCCTTACACATATGCTTGTATGAATTATAGACAATGAAGCAGTATTCATACTAACTATATATGTAATAGCTGACATGATGTCTAAATTTACAGAAAAAAAGGTTAACTGTTGTAAAAAGACATACACTGTAATATAAAAATTGAAGGTGACTTTAATGTCCCCCTATCAAATCTAGACAAAACTAACAAAAAGATAAATACAAAGGAACATTCAGAATTAAACAAACTATTGTAAAATTTAGAACTGAAAGACTTATGACTTCTAAATGGAAACATTAATCAATATGCCTGTTTTTCAGTACTACATGTACCTTTCAAAAAGATAATGTGTAATAGAAATAATAATTTTATTTATTTATAAAGTACTTACATGTGCCAGCGACATGTTTATTTATTTATTTGCTGAGGCAGTTGGGGTTAAGTGACTTGCCTAGGATCACACAGCCAGTAAGTGTTACGTATTTGAGGCCAGGTTTGAAATCAGGTCCTCCTGACTTCAGGGCTGGTGCTCTATCCACCGAGATACCTAGCTGCCCCTCAAGTCCTTTACAATTATCTCATTTGATCCACTCACAACAACCGGGGGTGGGGGTAAGTGCTCTTGTATCCTCATTTTGCCAATAAAGAAATTAAGCAGAGAGGCTAAATGATTTTCCTGGGGTCATGCAACTAGTAAGTGTCTGAAGGTAAATTAAAAAAAAATTTTTTTGATTATGCAAATGAAGATGGCTTAGATGTACCAGATCTAAAACTATATTACAAAACAATGGTCATCAAAACTATTTGATACTGGCTAAGAAATAAAAATAGTTGATCAGTGGAATAGGTTAAGTTCACAAGATACAATAGTCAATGACTATAATAATCTAGTGTTTGATAAACCCAAAGACTCCAATTTCTGGAATAAGAACTCACTATTTAATAAAAATTACTGGGAAAATTAGAAAACAGTATGGCAAAAATTAGGCATTGACCCACACCTAACACTCTATATACCAAGATAAGGTTGAAATGGGTTTATGATTTAGACAAAGAGTGATACTATAAGCAAATTAGGAGAACAAGGGATAGGTTACTTCTCAGATCTGTGGAGAAAGAAGGAATTTATGGCTAAAGAACTAGAGAATATTGTGAAATACAAAATGAATAATTTTGATTATATTATATTTAAAAGTTTTTTACTAACAAAACCAATGCACTCAAATTAGAAGGGAAGTAGAAAGCTGGGATTTTTTTTTTTACATCTAAGGGCTCTGTTAAAGGCTTCATTTAAAAAAATTTCTAAAATAAAATAAAATTTTATATAGAGAATTTACTCAGATTTATAAAAATATAAGCCTTCTAGTTGATAAAAGGTTAAAGGATATGAATAGACAATTTTTAGATGAAGAAATTAAAGCCATTTTTGTCATATGAAAAAAATGCTCTGTCACTATTGATTAGAGAAATACAAATTAAGATAACTGAGATATTTCTACCTACCTCTCAGATTGACTAAAATGACAGAAAAAATAATAAATGTTGGAGAGGGTGTGGGAAAACAGACACTAATACATTGTTGGTGGAATTGTGAACTGATCCAATCATTCTGGAAAGCAATTTGGAGCTATGCCCAAAAGGCTGTTACACTGCACATATCCTTTGACCTAGCAGTATCTCTTCTGAGTTTGTATCCCAAAGACATTATAAAAAAGGGAAAAGGACCTACATATGCAAAAATGTTTGTAATAGCCCTTTTTTTTAGTGGTAAAGAACTGGGAACTGAGTGGATGTCCATCAATTGAGGAATGGCTGAATAAGTTATGATATATGAATGTTATGGAATATTATTGTTCTATAAGAAATGATCAGTAGGATGATTTCAGAAAGGCCTGGAGAGAACTACATGAACTAATGTTGAGTGAAGTGAGTAGAATCAGGAGAACATTGTATATAGCAACAACAAGATTATGTGATCATCAAATGTGATGGACTTTCCAACAATGAGGTAATTCAGACCAACTCCAATGTGATGGAGAGAGCCATCTACAGCCAGAGAGAGGACTATGAGGACTGAATGTGGATCACAACATAGTATTTTCACCTTTTTTGTTGTTGTTTGCTTGCTTTTTTTTTTCTTTTTCATTTTTTCCCCTTTTGATTTGATTTTTCTTGTGTAGCATGATGAATGTGGAGATTATGTTTAGAAGAATTGCATGTTTAACCTGTATGGCATTACTTGCTATCTAGGAGAGGGGGGTGGAGGAAAAGGAGGGAGAAAAATATGGAACATAAGGTTTTGCAAGAGTGAATGTTGAAATGAAATGTTTCAAACCAGTTCCAATTGTTCAGTGAAGAAAGCCATATACACCCAGAGAGAGGGATATAAAATGTGGACCACAACATAACATTTTCATGCTCTCTATTGATGTTTGCTAGCATTGCATTTCCTTTATCGGCAAAGATCTCATATCTAAAATATATGAAGAACTGAGGATCAATTTAAATAAACTCATATCTTTCTGACTCCAAGATTGTGCTCTATCCACTCCGCCACCTGGTGGTTTCTATATAGCTTGATTTTTATAAAATAGCAATAAATACAAGGAACACAAACAAAGATACCAAATCTAAATGAAAACTTATTACCTCTTGAAAAATCATGCATCAAAAAAGTTAACTAAATAAATGAGCAGAAATAATTATATGAAAGAAGGAAGAAAGCAAATATTAAGCACCTACTACATTCTAGGCATTGTGCCAAGTGCTTCACAAGTACCTCATTTTATTCTCACAAAAAATCCAGGGAAGGTAGATAGAACTGAGGAAGCCCAGTGTCACTAGATTGAAGAATAAATGTGAAGATAAAAAGATGTAAGAGAAGGTGACAGGGCTCCACTGGAGATTATTGAGTAAGGAATGACATGATCAGACCTGCACATTAGGAAAAATATTTTGGTGATTGAATGGGGAGTGAACTGGAGAAAGGAGAGATTTGTGGCAGGCAGACCAACTGGCAAGCTATTGTAATAGTCCATTGATTAGTTGAGGACCTGCAGCAGGATGGTGGCAGTATCAGAAGAGAGAAAAGGACATATTCTGGAGTGGTTGGAAAGATAGAATTAATAGGCTTTGGCCACAGATTAGAGGTGGGAGGTGAGAGATGGTGAGAAATTGAAGCTGATACCTGGGATGCAAGCCTAGGGGATTAGGAGGATGGTGATGTCCTCAGAATTAAAAAAGGAAACTGTGAAGGGGATGGGAAATGTTTGGGAGGAAAGATAATGAGTTCAGTTTTGAACATGTTGAGTTTAAGACATCTGGTTTGGGATTTTTAATTGGCAGTTGGAGATATAAAACTGGAGGTCAACAGAGAGGTTAGGGCTGGATAAGTAGACTTGAAAATCATTAGCATAGAGGTAATAATCAAATTTGTGGGCAATGTTGAGGTCACCAAATGGAATAGTATATAGGGAGAAAATAAGAAAGCCCAGGACAGAGCCCTATCCAATTACAGAAAAAGAAACTGAACTAATTTGTTGTAAATGAATTGAAGTAGGGGGAAAAATAAACCTAGTCCAAGTGAATTTACAGCTGAATTCTATCAAATTTCCAAAGAATAACAACTCATACCAATAGAACATAAGCTTCTCTGAAAAAAATTGAGATAGGAAGTGCCCTATCAAGTTCAAATATCCAAGTCAGGGAAGACAAAACAGAATTATAGGTCAATATTAATTAATATCAGTACAAACATTTTTAAGTAAAATAACAAAAATCACAGAACTTGATATTTGAAAAAGACCCCAGTGGTCATTTAGCCCAACTCATACTGGAAAGGAGTACTCATTACAACATATGATAATACAGTCTCTGCTTGAAGACCTCCAAAGAGAGAGAGCCCACTGTGTTTGAAGTAGCCTGTCCCACTTTTAGACTGCTCTAATTGTTAAAAAGTTTTGATAAATGCTTAAATTTGTCTCTGAAACTTCCCCTTTTTTCTCATGGTTCTGCTCTCAAAAGTAACAAATATAACACCTTGTAACTATGATACTCTCCAAATACTTGAAGACAGTTATGTCTCTCCAGCGTCTTATCTTCCCCAACCCAAACACATTCAGCTCTTTCAATCAATCCTTATATCACTTGGTCCTTCATCATTCTAATTACCTTCCCCTGAACCAAAGCTCCAACTTGTCAGGGGAATTCAGAATTGAACACAAAACTCAAGATAAGGTTTATTGAAGACAGTGTACAATGGGATTTACCCCTGTCTATTACAGGAAGTTATATCCCTCTTCATGGAGCCCAAGATTGAGGAATTTTTTTTTTTTTTTACTATCACACCATTCTGACTTATAATGAGCTTTCAAAAGTATTCTAAAATTCCCACATCTTTTTTTTCCAGAACTGCTTTAAAATCTACACATCTTATATTTGTGAAGGGTTTTTTTTTTTGTATCTAAGCAATTGCATTTTTTCCCTGTAACATTTCACTGAATTAGATTTAGCTTAATGTTCTGTCATCCAATGTATATATATATAAACTATTGCTCTGAGTTAGGTGCCATCTGCACATCTGATGAGTATGCAATCTGTGTCTTTGTCCAAGTCATTGATAAAAATATTAAGCATCCCAGATGTTTGTAGCCCTCTATTGAAGACCTTGTGTGACAATGATCATTAACAACTACAACTTTGAGTCTAGCCATCCAGTCAATTCCAAATCCATTTATTGTATTATCATCTAGTACATCTCTCCATCTTCTCCATGACAATATTATGAGATAATTTACAAAAAGTTTTGCTAAATCTAGGCAAACTATATCTACTCATTATTTATTTCCTTCTGATAATCACCCTTTAATGGGGAAGCAGTATCCCAATTTATAAATCTAAGACTTGGCTCCTTTCCTGCCAGATGCCATTTCCACAGTGAACACAAATAATAAATATCAGAGAAACTCATTTATTCAGGCAGTAAACAGAAATCAGAAGTATATATAGCAGAATATATCCCAGATAAGGAGTCCCACTAGGAATGAGATCATTCAGCTCAGACTAGAGAGAATCTCAGGGCCTTAAAGAGAGTCTTGAATGGCATGACTTCTTTCTCAAAATTGAGAGACAGAAGACCAGAATCTCTCCTCCTTCATGCATGTATGGAGCATTGAGTAATCAATCTCCATCAATAAGAAAAATCCCATATAAATAGATTTTGAAGTTCAGATTACATTTCTCATGACCATCATTGGTTGACCCTGTCCTAACAAGTCCTATTGTTTGTCACATGAAGGTGAGAGGGCCACACAAGAGAATACTTTTTCTATCTTAGGACTGGGATCCTAACCTCCCAGCTCATTATTAGAAAATTTTTGCAATAACTAGAGCATAATCACAAATTATTCATATGTTTCATATTTTCTTCTTCCTCTTGTTTTTGTTCTTGTTCTTTTCATTCTTCTTGTTCTTTCCCTTCCTTCTTCTCATTCTTCTCCTCTTCCCCTACTTCTTTTTCTTGTCTCTTCTTTTAAGAGGTCATATAAACTTAAAATCTGCCTTATCAGACACAAACTTAATGTGATGATACTTAGAGTTACATTAATATTAACAAAAAAATTGAAAAAATAATTCTAGTGAGGAAAAAAGGCTCAAAAATGTTTTTAGCAGGTTTTTTTGTTTTTGTTTTTGGATTTTTTTTTGTAGTGACAAGGAATTGAAAATTCAATGGATGCTCATTGTTAGGAGAATGGCTGGATAAGTTATAGTATATGAGTGTAATGGAAAAATGTTGTTCTATGAGAAATGATGAGCAGGCTGATTTCAGAAAAACCTAAAGAGACTGACATGAATTGATACTGAGTGAATTGAGCAGAACAAAGAGAACATTGTACACTGTAACAGCACGATTACATGATGATCAACTGTGATAGATTTGGCTCTTCTCAGCAATTCAGTGAATCAAGACAATTCCAATACACTTGGGATGGAAAATGCCAACCGCATCTAGAGAAAGAAATATGGAGACTGAATGTGAATTGAAGCAAAGCATTTTCACTTTTTTATTTGTTTGCTTTTTCTTTCTCATGTGTTTTTCTCTTTTGATCTTATTTTTCTAGCACAACATGACAAATATGGAAATATGTTTAAAAGAATTGCTTGCTTGCTGTTTTGAAGAGGGGGGAGTTAAGGGAGGAAGAGAGAAAAATTTAGAATACAAAATCTTATAAAAATGAATGTTGAAAACTATCTTTATATATGCATTTGGAAAAAATACTCAAGAAAAAAATAAAAAGTAAAATTGTAAGAAAAAGAGAGGAATTCTAGCAAAAAGATCATAGCATTAAATAAAAAAAATATAGAATGAAGTTGTATTTCTACAATATTTGGTGAAAGAATTGTCCAACAGCTTTATTCCACATAGACTAGGCTAGTTTTTAGTACTGAAATTTTGCTGGGGCTACACTGAAGCATGAACTGTCTGGCAGCTGGAGATTGCCTGTTTACTCAGGGCTATTCTAAAGCACCATTCTCAAAGCTGAAGTCTGCCCATTCTCCTGGCTATGCTAAGGAACGTGAAGGGTCCTGATGTTGGATTTTGCCTGTTCCACCAGTCTGGGGCTCAGGATCTGCTGCTGTTTTGCTGACTTGGGGAATTAAAGGCTCAGCCATTTTCATGGCTTCCTGGTGCTCTGTGGACAAAGGCTAGATCATAGATAATCACTTGGCTTCTTCCTTAGGTTCCTGGCCTGAAGACTAGAATGTGGCTTTCAAGATCTGTAATTTTTCCCATTTCTAAAACTTATCAGACCTCTTTATGATGGAGTTCTTTTCCCTCAGATTCACCCATTCTAATATTTGCCTTAACTTCATGTCAAAGCTTTCATGAAGCTGTTGTTTCCTCTCTGTTTCTAAGCTGTAAAGAGTTCTCTAAATCAGACTGTCTTTTCTCCTTAATGGCAATCTAGAATTCTGAAATCATCTCCTACCCGGAAAAGAGAATTCTCCTTCTGAACTTTGCCAATCCCAGCTCACTTGAAAGATAGAACTGGTTCTAGCAGGTGAAGCAAGCCTTTTCTAGTTGGCAAATATCCTAATCAATGAATTATATTTTTTCTAGAATCTAATAATGGGAGCAGCTAGGTGGTGCAGTGGTTAGAGCACCAGCCCTGAAGTCAGGAGGACCTGAGTTCAAATCTGGTCTCAGACACTTAACACTTCCTGTCTGTGTGACCCTGGGCAAGTCACTTAATCCCAATTGCCTTGGGGGAAAAAAAAGAAAGGAAGAATCTAATAATAAAAATCAGCTACTAGATTCTTCACCCTAGTGGACTTCCTCGAACCCACTTTTTGCTTTGCATGTATTTAAGTATCCTCTTCTATTTTTTCTCATCCATATCCAGAAAGCACCATTGTATCCTATTTTGTAGCAAGCCACCTAGTTTTCAAGCAGAATCATTTTATGATTTTCTTCCTGTAATTAATTCAATAATGTATTAGTGAGGAAACTGAACCTAGAGAGGTTAAGTGATGTAACCCAGCCGAAACACATACCATTATATATGTAAGAGATTTTAGAGATACCTTGTTTAGCCTCTCATTTTTTAGCCTTTCATTTTTTTTTAAAAAACTTGTGTATGGAATGATTCTTCAAATGCTCTCACCTCCATTACTGCATATTTCTCTTACTATTGTTGCCAGAATTGGACAATTTCAAGAGAAAGATAAACAAATAGAAAAATATGGTATTGAACAAGCTGGTGCACAATTTAGAAGTAAAATATTTTTAGTGCCTTCTGAATGGACACTGTGAAGAATATACATAACTATCAACACATAACACTTTTTTACACCTTTCCCCTAATCCTTCTATTAATTTATCCCTTTCTTTTTCTCCTTTCCCTCCTACTTCCCTATACAGAGGGCCAAGTTTTTCCCTGAAATCAAATGCGTCTGATATACTCTTTTAGAGCCCAATCTAATGAGAGTAAGAATACTTATCACCCTCCCTTCTTTCCCTCATTTATATTAGATTTTCTATGTCTCTTCATGAAACTTTGCCTTATTTTACCTCCTTTTTATTTTTACTTTATTTTACCTCCTTTCCCCTACCCCCCCTTTTTTTTACAGTATGATGTACCTTCCACCTCTAATTTCTTTTCGATTATTATCAAAGTAAAATCAAATTATACCCCCATTCTTTAAGGATACCCCTAGTAGAGATATAGTTCTCGAGAGTTCTTTCCTTTTTACCTTTTTACGCTTCTCTAGAGTTCTGTGTTTGGAGGTCAAATTTTTTGTTCAGATCTGGTCTTTTCATTAGAAATAGGTGAAATTCTCCTGTATCATTAA
>JAJPUD010002578.1:48378-58856 GCA_023553655.1 Myrmecobius fasciatus
CCAAGTGTTTGGTGGAGCCCTCACTCCAGAACCAATTCGGAGGCTCAATTTGTCTGGGTCTGAGGGAAAGTCTCAGGAGCTCACAGAGGATGCTGTCTGCAGTTTGCCATCTTGGCTCCACCCCCCAACACATTAACACTTTTACAAAAAAAAATAGACTATGTATTAGAGCATAGAAAAATTACAAATAAATATGAAAAAGCAGAAATATTAAATACATCATTAACAGACCATAATACAATAAAACAAATAATTAACAAAGAACAAGCAAAAAACATAACTATATAAAGACAATACTGCTGTCTTTAACTTTTTTTTG
This sequence comes from Myrmecobius fasciatus, assembly GCA_023553655.1. NCBI lineage: Eukaryota > Metazoa > Chordata > Mammalia > Dasyuromorphia > Myrmecobiidae > Myrmecobius > Myrmecobius fasciatus. The sequence continues at coordinate 48,698 of JAJPUD010002578.1, forward strand.
TTGTGTTGACAATGACTTCTAAAGAACAAATAGAATGAATAATTGCATGAAATTGTGTGAAATACAATAAAAATAGAAAAGGACTTCTGGGAGAAAAGATGGTACAGTAAACAGTAAATTGCCATAACTCTTCCATATTAACTTCCAAACAACTATAAAATAGGACCTCAAAACAAACCCTCAGAACCAGTAAAAAAGATGAAATGAAGGAATCTTTTAGTCCCCAAAATGTAAAAGACTATTTCATTCAGATAAAAGGGGAATGTAATCCAGTATGGGAAACATCCCAGTAAACTGGCAGCAATCCCTGCCTCAGCAAACCAGCAAGAGATCCTGAGCCCCATGTGGTGGAATAGGCAAATCCCACATTGGCTCAGTAAAACCAGGAGAATGGGCAGACTTCAGTTGTGAGAATGGTGCTTTAGGGTAGCCCTAAGTAAACAGGCAATCTTCAGCGGCCAGACAGTCTCTGCTTCAGTGTAGCCCCAGGGAAATGCAGAAGCACCCACAGGCCTCAGCACACCAAACACCAGCACTATGACCCCAGTTCAGTACCAAGTAAGCTGCTAGACTCCATGGCCTCATAGCCAGCTGTACACATCAGCAAAACATCAGACATAGGAGTGACCTATGGGCCTTAGGACAGTGTCAATGCAGCACCAGGTAAATAGCCAGGGCTTGCAGCCCCTAGCACAAGAAATCAGATCCAGTGCTTCTCCTACTATGGGGGAAGAACTCAAATTTAAAAGAAAGGAAAAAGGCCAAAAATGATGAGCAAAATGAAACCAAACCAACTTAAAACAAAACAACAACAACAGAATCTGACCAAAAAAGTTATCATAGTGATAGGGAAGATAGAGACACAAACTCAGGAGAGGACAACAGTGCTCACCTATGGGCAAAACCCAAAGAAAAATGGGAAATGGTCTCAGACCCAGAAAGAACTCATGGAATAGCTCGAAAAGGAGTTTAAAAAATCATATAAGAGAAATAAAAGAAAAATTCAGGAAAGAAATGAGAGTGATGCAAGAGGCTTATAAGAGTCAACAACTTGGAAAAAAAAAAAAAACAAATGCTTAAAAAGTAGAATTGGCCAAATGGAAAAAGAGATACAAAAATCCATTGAAGAAAACAGCTCTTTAAAAAATATAATTGACTGGGGCAGCTAGGTAGCACAGTGGATAGAGCACCAGCTTTGAAGTTAGGAGGACCTGAGTTCAAATCTGGTCTCAGACACTTAACACTTCCTAGCTGTATGACCCTAGGCAAGTCACTTAACCCCAATTGTCTCAGCAAAAAAAAAAAAAAAATACAATTGACTAAACGGAAAAGAAAGTACAAAAGCTAACTGGGGAAAACAGCTCCTTAAAAGCTTGAATTGAGCAAGTGGAAGCTAATGACTTTATGAGACATTAAGATTCAATGAAACAAATTCAAAAGAATGAAAAAAAAAAAAAAACAGAAGAAAAACATTGGAAAAATTACTGGCCTGGAAAATAGATCCAGCAAAGACAGTGTCAGAATCCTTGGACAACCTGAAAACCTCAATAAAAAACAAACAAAAACACAGATAGCCCCTTTCAAGAAATTATCAAAGAAAACTACCCTGATATCCAGGAATCAAAGGACAAAACAAACATTGAGAGAATCCACCAATCACCTCAAGAAAGAGATCCCAAAATAGAAACTTTAAGTAGCATTATAGCCAAATTAGAGAGCTAAAAGGTCAAGGAAAAAATACTGCAAGTGACCAGAAAGAAACTATTCAAATATCAGAGAGCCATGATCATTATTACACAGGACTTAGCAAATGCAACATTAAAGGACTAGAGATCATGGAAAATGATATTCCAGAATGCATAAGAGCTAGGATTACAATCAAGAATCACCTGTTCAGCAACATTAAACATAATACTTTGAGAGAGAGCTAATATAATAAAAACGACAAATCTACCCAAATTGGTCTATTTGTTCAGTGCCATACCAATCAAACCTCCAAATATTATTTTATAGAGCTAGAAAAAATAATAACAAAATTCACCTGGAAGAGCAAAAGGTTAAGAATATCAAGGGAATTAATGGGAAAAAAAAAATACAAAGGTTGGTGGCCCAGCACACCTCAAACTATGTTATAAAGCAGCAGTCATCAAAATCATTTGGTACTGGTTAAGAAATAGAGTGATGGATCGGTGGATCCATCATCAGTTAGATACACATGACACAATAATCAATGCCTACAGTAATCTAAAATTTGATAAATCCCCAAACTCCAGCTTCTGGGATAAGAACTCACTATTTCACAAAAATTACTAGGAAAACTGGTAAATAATATATCAGAAACTCAACATAGATCTACACCTCACACTCCATACCAAAATAAAGTCAAAATGGGTGCATGATTCAGGTGTAAATGATGATACCATAAACAAATTAGAAGAACAAGGGATAATTTACCCATCAGATCTTTGGAGAAGGGAGGAATTTATAACTATAGAAGAACTAGAGAACATTTTGTATAAAATGAAAACTGAAACAAATAAAATTTAAAATAAAGTACAAAACTGAGAAAAAAGAAATTTATAGCTAGTATTTCTGACAAAGATCTCATTTCTAAAATATATTTAAAATGGTGTCAAATTTATAAGAATTCCTCAACTGATAAATGGTCAAAGCATATGAACAATTTTCAGATGATGAAATTAAAGCCATTTATAGTCATATGAAAAGATGCTCTGAACTACTATTGATTATAGAAATGCAAATTAAAACAATTCTGAGGTACCACCTTACACCTCTCAGATTGGCTAAGATACAGGAAAAGATAATGATAAATGTTGGGAAAATTGGGTCACTAATGCACTGTTCGTGGGAGTTGTGTAATGATCCAAACATTCTGGAGAGCAATTTGGAACTGTGTCCAAAGAGCTATAAAACTGTGCATATCCTTTGACCCAGCAGCATTACCACTGGGTCTGTATGGCAAGGAAATCACAAAGAAGGGAAAAGGATCCACATGTGCAAAAATATTTGTAGCAGCTCTTTTTGTGGTGGGAAAGAATTGGAAAATGAGTAGATGCCCATTAATTGGGAAATAGCTGAATAATTTATGGTATATGAAAATAATGGAATATTATTGTTCTATAAAAAATGATGAACAAGCTGATTTTAGAAAGGCCTGGAAAGATTTATACAAATAGATGCTGAGCAAAACAAGCAGAACCAGGAATACATTGTACACAGTAACAAGATATCGCGATGATCAGCTATGAAAGATTTGGTTCTTTTCAGCAATTTAGAGAGCCACGGCAGTCCCAATAAACTTTATGATTTGCCCAGGGTCATACAGCTAGGAAGTGTTAAATGTCTGAGGCCAGATTTGAACTCAGGTCCTCCTGACTTCAGGGATGGTGCTCTATCCACTGTGCCACCTAGCTGCCCCCCCCATAAACTTTGGATAGAAAATGCTATCTGTAGCCAGAGAGAGAGCTATGGAGACTAAATATAAATCAACACATGCTATGTTTGTTTGTTTGATTTTTTTTCCCTTGGTTTTCTGTTTTTTTTTTTCTCTCATGATTTTTTCTTTTGTTCTGATTTTTCTCTCCCAACATAATTAATAAAGAAATGTGTATTAAAAATGAATGTACATATATAAAGAGAAAAATTAAACAAGCAAATAATAACAATAATATTTCAAGGGAAAAATAGTCATTCAATGAAATAGAAGGGTTTTAAACTTTCATAAGAAGACCAAAATTGAACAAAAAATTTGATCTCTAATCAAGGTCCAAAAGAAGCCTAAAAAAAAGGGTGTGTGTGTGTGTGAAACAAACCATGTGGAATTCTATAGAGCTGCACTGTTTACATTCTTATATGGGAAGATTAAGCTTGTAATTCTTAAAAATTGTATCACTAATAGTACAACCAGAAGAAATGTACATAGGGGTATAAGATGAATTTGAGACAATGACAAAAATTAAGGGATGAGAAAGAGAAGTACACTGGGTGCAGAAAGAAGGAAGAGGTAGAATGGGGGAAATTATGAAGATGTGAAAAAAAAAACCCTATTATAGTAGAAGGGAAGATAGGAGAGTGGGTTATGGGCATTGCTCAAATCTTACCCTCATCAATATTGGCTCATAGAAGGAATAATATACATAAGCAGTTGAATATTGAAACTTATCTTATATTTCCAACTGGGAAGCTGAAGTGGAGAAGATTAAATAAAGGGTAAGGGACTGACAGAAGGAAGGGAGATCAGGGGAGGTGGTAGAAAGAAGCAAAACACTGGTGAGGAGGAAAACAGTGAAGGGAGAAGGGGGACAAACAGGAGGAAAAATAGGATGGAAGGAAATACACAGTGAAAGCAAGTAACAGAATAGGTCAAAAACTAGAATCCTACAAGGTGTTGTTTACAAGATACACACGAAGCAGAGAGAGACACAGAGAGTAAAGGTAAGGAGTGCAGAAGTTAAAAAAAAAGAAGGGGTAGCAATTCTGATCTCAAAGTAAAAGCAGAAATAGATCTAATTAAAAGATATAAGGAAAGAAACATCTTGCTAAAAAGGTACCATAGACAACAAAATAATATTAATACTAAACATAAATGGATAACAATTTTGAACTATATTCAAGGGGCAACCAGACTCTGCATAGCTTTTGACCTGTTTTCATAGTGGCAAAATATTTGATACTGAGGGAATGGCCATTAACTGGGAAAGACTGTGATATATGAATGTAATGGAATACTATTGTTCAAAAAAGAAATTATGAATAGGCAGAATTCAGAAAAACCTGGAAAGACTTGTATGAACTGATGCAAAGTGAAATGAGCAGAACCAGGAGAACATTGTACACAGTATCAGCAACCTTGTCTAATAATCAACTATGAAAAACAGTTCTTTTCAGCAATATAATGATGCAAGATAAGTACAAAGGGCTCATAATGGAAAATGCTATCTACATCCAAATAAAGAACTGCTGAACTCTGTAAATCAAAGTATACTTTTTTCTTTTACTTTATTCTTTTTTTTGTATCTTTCCCCCTTTGGTGTATTTCTTCTTTCACAACTGTGACTAATATGGAAATATGTTCTACATGAAAGCACATGTATAACCCATATCAAATTCTCTACCATTTTAGGAAGAGGGGAGGGGAGAAACGGAGGGAGAAAAATTTGCAACTCAAAAACTTGTGAAAATGAATACTAAAAATTGTCTTGACATATAATTGGGAAATACCATTAAAATGATGAAAAAACCCCAAAATAATTAGGAAAAATAGCTAAAACAATTCTCAGAGACAGTGTTATACCTCCAAGAATGCATTAGCACAATATAGAAAAGCAGAATTGTGAATTAAATATGCAAGCAAAAATAGGAAAATAAGTAATCTCAGAGTAATTATAAAATAAATGCAAGACAAGAACTGATAAACCAAACTAAAAATACTCATAAAACTGATGAATCGTTAGCCTCACTAGTTTGCAGAAGTAGGGGATTATAAGTATGAAACAGCACATAAAAAGTCATACTGTTTTTTGATATGTTGGTTAGTTTTGCTGAACTTTTCTTGTCTTAAAAATTTTCTGTCAAAAGTGATTACTGAAGGGAGTGGGAGTAAAAAGGAACACATTGAGAAACATGAATAATATAAAAATAAAAGACAAAAATTAAAATTAAAAAAATTGAACTATATTTTTATGATCAAGCAGTAAGGTATGTGAATTCATTCACCAAATACCAGACTGAGTGTATTCCAGAAAAGAGTTGATGTTTTATCCTCAACCAACTTACTAACAATATTTGAATGTCTCATTTGGTGCTGGACTGGACTGGAACTGGACTAAAAAAGTTGATGGAATTTGAATTGCCTCCAGCAGTCTCCTTCTCTATTCTGCCTCCATTATTCATCTTCTATTGTCTGTTTGAATGAAATCCAACCTTAGACATGTCAAGAACAAGTCTATATCTATTTTGGGGGAGAAGCGAGGGAATGAAGGATGGGTCAGCGGAGGAAGACTGAGCCAGCAGGGTATGGCATGAAACTTTCTGTCTCCTAATCTGAAATCAATGACTCTGAGGATGTCAAATGACATTAGGCTCCAGCTGTCACTGATTTGATTAGCTATGTTATAGCTGCCATTTCTGTTTATAAAATAGTGGTGCTCAGCAGGCTGTGACACACCATTTGTGTCCTTGAGGCCACTTTTCCTTTCCCACCATTAAACTGATCCCCGAAACTCCTGCTGCCCTCTGTCAGTCATTCACTTTAGTCTCCTGAGCTCTCTTCCCATTGTAGCTAACAGACCCTTGTGGGAGATGGAGGTAGGCTTAAGGTAGAATGTTGTGGTTTGGGTAGTAAACAATCCTTTCAATGACCCCTCCAACCCAACGATCTAGAGAATGGTATTTAAGACAAGAAAAGACTACTTGCTGTTTATAATAATTCTTCATAATCTTGTAAAGGTTTAAAAATTTTTTTCCACCCAACAACATTATAAGGGTTTTCCTCTCCCAAATCTGTGATTTCATCAGCAGGGAAAACTCTAGGGAGTTTGTGGCCATTCCTTTTCACCAGTATAGACTAGCAATTACTCTGCATCTTCAAGTCATCTAAGTCAGGGCACTGAGAAGCAGTTCACCCAAATTAATATGCTTCAGAGGAAGGACCAGAACCTGGATCTTTCCGATACCGAGCACCCCCTCTTTAAGGTGTATTACTGGTTTTGGATTCTATGCAAGAAACCTGTGAGAAAAGGAATGAGAGCAGAGTGGATTTGAGTCAAATAAAGAGAAGGAAATTATGCTGGTAACTTGGAGGGGTTTGACTAGGAGTCAAAACCTAGTGAAGTTGTCAAATTAAAACTGTAAGCCTTTACTAAGCATCTCCTGTGTATTAGGCAGTATGCAAGTCCTGGAAATTTAAAGAAAGGCATACATGGTCCCTGAGTTCAAGGAGCTCATAGTCTAGCAGAGTATTTGTAATTATGATATAGATAGGATAAATTGAAGATAATCCCAGAGAGAAAACACTAGTATTAAAATAGTTTAGGAAATTCTCCTTGGAGAAGGTAGAATTTTAGCTGAGACTTGAAAAAAGCCAGATAAGAGAGGAGGCAGAGATGAGGAAGGAGAGCTCTCCAAACAAGAAGAGAGTCAGTGAAAATACAGTAAGGATTTGGAGTGTGTCTTGCCTGACAGACAACTAAAACACCAATGTCACTAGATGGAAAAGTATATGGAGAGTACAAATGTGTAAAGAGATTGGAAATTTAAGAAGGCACAATGTTCTCAAGGGCTTTAAAATCCAGACATGAGACTGCATATTTACTTCTGAAAGTCATAGGAAGACACTGGAGTTTATTGAATGAGGGGAAGGTGGGGTATATATATCATGGGAAGACCTAGACTTTAGGTGTGTCAACCTGACAGCTGATTGGAAGATACACTGGAATGGGGAGAACCTTGAGATAAGGAAACCAATGAGAATGATATTGTAATAGTCCAGATGTGAAATAATGTTTGCCCACATCAGAGTAGTGGCAATGTCAGGGAAAAGTGCATGAAAGAGATATTTGAAAGGTAGACTGGGTAGAATAGACAGAACTTACATTAGATTGGCTGGAAGATGAAAGAGAGTCAACAATGATATGTAGGTGGCAAGCCTGGGTCACTGGGAGAATGGTATCCTTGATAATAATATAAAAATGGGGAAGAGAGAAGAGTTTGGAGGGAAGATAATAAATTCAATTTTGGTATGTTGAATGTAAGGTGTCTACAAAACATCTAGCTTGAGATGTCTAGTAGGGAATTGGAGATGTAAGATTGGAGGTCAGGAATGGGGTTAGGACTGGATAAATAGATTTGAAATCATTTGTGTAGAGATGATAATCAAATGCATATGAACTGATGAGATAAAACAATGGAATAATATAAAAAGAGAAGAAAGCTTAGGATAGAGTTTTGTGCAATATTCAAGGCTAGCAGGAATGATAAACATCCAGCAAAGGAGACTGAGAAGGGGTGGTCAGACAGGTAAGACAGGCAGAAAATTGATAGATTGTTGGTACAACAAAATAATGAAAGATGGAGGACAATGGCACAAATTTAATGGGATTATAAATGTGGTTGTGGCTGTTGAGTTTTTTGAGAAGATAAAAAGGAATTCAAATAAGGTAGTTGAAGTATTAAAAGAAGTGATAATTGGCTATAAAATTTTAAACCAAATTCTTAGAGTTGAAGATTAAACATCTGTACTAATTGAACAAAACCAGTCTGAAAATCTCAACCATTTTGTAAAGTAGGGGAAATTGTGCAGTGACTTGCATCAAGTGTGTGATATTTGTATTTCTGCCATAGCCAAGTAACTGTCATCTGTGCTCCAAGTGTAGGCTGATCTTCTTCCTGGAGGAGAAAGTGAAGGGATTTGAAGGTTGCCTTCCCACACTCCAGTTTTAAGAGAGAATATTTCCTAAAGAAAACTCAAAAGAGACTTCAATAGGAAAAAAAAAGGGGGGGAAAGAACCTGAGATACAAGAGGGGAGACGACTCTTGTCATGATAGACAATAAAAGAGTAATTGGTCTTGGCCAATAAACCAAAGATCATAGTGATATAGGTTGTTTTCCATCCTGTTGCTTATTGAAGGAAAGATGTGGAAAGAAAAAAAAATAATTTGTGAAAGTGAATAGTGGTTAAGAAGATGTTATTTGACAGTGGGATTTGGATGTCTGGATGATAGCTTATATTATAAGGATGCCAGAATCCTGGCCTGAGATGGAGTACAGTTGCCAAATGTTGGTAAGAATGTATTTATCACATGTTGCAAATATAATCCAAAGGACTTTAAATTTAAAAAAGGATGGGGAAGGGAAAAGGTTTCCTATGTATAGCTCCAAATTTATAAAGAATAGCGGTGGAGAAGGAAGAATAACAACTGAGATGCTCAAAAATTCACAGGAGACAATATTCAAAAGATACAAGGGTAAAATCTATGATCCTCATGGGTCAATACAAAAATGTCTAAAGTTTAGCCAACAAATAAGCAGGAAGAAGTAGAGGTCCTAACACTGAATTCTGATCATAAGTGGCCCCTGGCTCTGGATTGTTAAACTTTATTCAAAAGAAACAGAGTAGGCAAAATGGAGGTTGTATAGCATTGTATATTAAGAAGCAATATTCATGTGAGAAAATCCAGGAATCAGGGACTGGGCAGCAAACAAGAGAGTATTTGGGTGAAAGTCAAATTGTTCAATCATTTCAGCCACATCTGACTCTTGGTAACTCCCTTTGGGATTTTCTTGACAAAAAATACTAGAATGGTTTGGCATTTCCTTCTCCAGTTCATTTCACAGATGAAGAAATGGAGGCAAACAGAATGAAGTATCTTGCCCAACAAGTGTATGAGGCCAGATTTGAAGTCAGGTCTTCCTGCTCCCAGACTCTATCCACTGCCCCACTCAGCAACCCATGACAGTCAAAGGGCAGAGGAAATAGAAGTGATGTGGTTTCTGGAATCAAGTATAGACCACTGTGACAGAAAGGAGAAATTAAAAAATGTGGGAAACAGATCACAAGTCTGGCACAGAAGCTTGATATGCTAATGATGGAGGAAGTCAGTTATCCAATCCCCTTCATTCTCTGGCCAGAAACTTCTGCCTTGGGACACTAGTGTCCTGATTCAGGATTTCTTCTCCTAGGCCATTATTTCAGCCACTTCCTTCCCTACATCTTGGCAAAGTCCTAGTCACTAACTCCTTGCTTCCACTTGTATATTCCTCCATTTCCTGTTTCCTCTTTATACATCCACTTCACCATTACCCCAGCATGAATTCTGGTACCATGAAACATAATTGAAGCGTTCTTCCACTACTCTGGATGGGGTACATTAATTTATTTCCTTATTGCTCCATGTACCTCCCCTGTAACTTTCTGGACTAAAGTACTCCATCCATAGCTAACACTCTTTGTGTCTTGTTTCCCTTGTTAGAATATAAGCTCCTCGAGGACAGAGATAATCTTGATTTTGTAATTATATCTCTGCAGTTCTTAATATAATACTTGAGTGATTTTTCACTTATTCATCTATTAATCTTTTAAAGCTCTCTCTCGCTCTCTCTCTCTCTCTCTCTCTCTCTCTCTCTCTCTCTCTCTCTCTC
>JAJPUD010002578.1:58866-115519 GCA_023553655.1 Myrmecobius fasciatus
TCTCTCTCTCTCTCTCTCTCTCTCTCTCTCTCTCTCTCTCTCTCTCTGCCAAAAACCAGTTCCAATTGTTCGGTGAAGAGAGCCATATACACCCAGAGAGAGGGATGTGAAATGTGGACCACAACATATCATTTTCATGCTCTCTATTGATGTTTGCTGGCATTGTATTTCCTTTATCGGATTATTCTTTCTTATAGATACGATTTCTCCTGCACAAAAATGATGTGTGGAAATAACTATACATATATTCAATTTCTTAAGTATTCTAACATAATTAACATGTAGTGGATATCCTGCCATCTAGGGGAGGGGTGGGGAGTAGGGGGGGGAAATTTGTAACAGAAAGCTTTGTAAGGGTTAATGTTGAGGAATTACCCATACATATGTTTTGCAAATAAAAAGTATTAATAAAAAAAAGAAAGAAATCGTCCTGCTGGTCATTTCTCACAGAACAATAATATTCCATAACATTCATGTACCATAATTTATTCAGCCACTCTCCAATTGATGAGCATCCATTCAGTTTCCAGTTTCTAGCCACTACAAAAAGAGCAGCCACAAACATTCTTGCACATGCGGGTCCCTTTCCTTCCTTTAAGATCTCTTTGGGATATAGGCCCAATAGAAACACTGCTGGGTCAAAGGGTATACACAGTTTGATAACTTTTTGAGCATAGCTCCAAATTGCTCTCCAGAATGGCTGAATCCGTTCACAGTTCCACCAACAATGCATCAGTGTCCCAGCCTTCCCACATCCCCTCCAACACCTGTCATTATTCTTTCCTGTCATTTTAGCTAATCTGACAGGTGTGTAGTGGTACCTCAGAGTTGTCTTAATTTGCATTTCTCTGATCAATAGTGATTTAGAGCATCTTTTCATATGACTATAAATAATTTTAATTTCATCATCTGAAAATTGTCTGTTCATATCCTTTGACCATTTATCAGTTAGAGACTGGCTTGAATTCCCAAGAAATTATTTTACAGATGTAGAAAAAAATAGTAGCAAAGTTCATTTGGAAGAACCAAAGGGCAAGAATCTCAAGGGAATTCATGAAAAAAAAGGCTGATGAGGGCGACCTTGCTGTGCCAGATCTAAAATTATATTATAAAGCAGCAGTCATCAAAAATTATTAGGTACTGGCTAAGAAATAGAGCAGTCTATCAGTGGAATAGGATTGGATCACAGGACAAACCAGGCAATAACTATAGCAGTCTAGTGTTTGATAAACCCAAAGACCCCAGCTTTTGGGATATGTGCTCACTATTTGACAAAAACTGCTGGGAAAATTGGAAACTGGTATGGGAGAAATTAGGGCTCAACCCACACCTTACACCACATACCAAGATAAGATCTAAATGAGTTCATGATTTAGACATGAAGAGTGATGTTATAAGCAAATTAGAGGAACATAGGATAGTTTACCTTTCAGACCTGTGGAAAAGGAAGGAATTTGTGACCAAAGAAGAACTAGCGATCATCATTAATCACAAAATAAATAATTTTGATTATATTAAGTTAAAAAGTTTTTGTACAAACAAAATTAATGCAGACAAGATTAGGAGGGAAGCAATAAATTGGGAAATCATCTTCACATTTAAGGGTTCTGATAAAGGCCTCATTTCTAAAATATATAGAGAACTGTCTCATATTTATAAGAATTCAAGCCACTCTCCAATCGATTAAGACAACTCTGAGATACCACTACACACCTGTCAGATTGGCTAAGATGACAGGAAAAGATAATGACAAATGTTGGAGGAATATGGGAAAACTGGGATACTCTTACATTGTTGGTGGAACTGTGAACAGATCCAACCATTCTGGAGAGCAATTTGGAACTATGCTCAAAAAGTTATCAAACTGTGTATACCCTTTGACCCAGCAGTGTTTCTATTGGGCTTATATCCCAAAGAAATCATAAAGGAAGGAAAAGGCCCCACATGTGCAAGAATGTTTGTGGCAGCCCTTTTTGTAGTGGCTAGAAACTGGAAATTGAATAGATGCCCTTCAATTGGAGAATGGCTGAATAAATTATGGTATATGAATGTTATGGAATATTATTGCTCTGTAAGAAATGGCCAGCAGGAAGATTTCAGAGAGGCCTAGAGAGACTTGCATGAACTGATGCTGAGTGAAATCAAGGCAAAACTTGACAGCGGTTTTCAAATATTTTAAGGATTGTCAAGGAGAAGGGATCAACTTGTTCTGTTTGATCCCAGACAACAGAACTAAGATAAAGTACAGAAGTTGCAAAGAACCAAATTTCAATTTTATTTCTGGAAACTTAACAATTAGAGTGGACTAAAATTGGAATGGGATGCTTTGAGAGATGGTGAGTTTTCCCAACTTGAGGATCTTTGAGAAGAGGTCAGATGACCACTTGTTGGGTATGTTAAACTGGAAATTCCTTTTGAATTTGGATTGTACTAGTTGTTCTTTAGTTCCCTTCTAACTGAAATATCATGATTATCTTATTATTATTTTACTTGTAAGAAATTTTAGGCTTAGATTAAATTTAATTAATTTGTCCAATGTCAATCTGCTAGTAAATCCCTTGTCTTTAAATTTTGGTGTCCAGTTCCCAAGTCAAGAGCTCTTTTAATAATACTATATTAGGGTTAGACTTTGACTGGACTCAAATAACCCTGAGTTCCAGAGAATTGAACATTTCAATGCCCATTATTGATTTTTATAAGATGACTTCTGATATTACCCAAAGAAGACAAAACTGGGCCTGGAGAGCAGAATAGAGCATCTTCTAAAGCCCCTTCACTTTTCATGATTATGAAGGGGAATTGTGTGAGTGGTTTAAAACACCATTGCTCTGTTTCCATTCACAGGAATAGAGGAAATAGCTATGAATAGCAGCATGAAAAAATTAGGTGGACCCCTGGAAGAATTCCCTGACAATAAAGATTATGAGATGCTGGAGTGTATTTAATTTCCTGTCTTGGATGTTTTTAAGAAAAGCTCAATATAGTGGGAAGTGTCAGAGAGAAAATCCAGTCAGAACAGATGAAATTCCTGTAAGATTCTTTAAAACTCATTTTTTTCCCTGAATGTTTCATGCAGTAAAAACTAGAATTCCATCCTGAGAACAGGCTGTTCTAGTTACTGGGAATTGCATAGGAATCAAAACTAAACAAGCATGTTTCTTTGGCCCAGGTGAAGTCTTTTTTTACTTTATTATTATGTGGTTACTCTGCATTTGCTGCTGTCTGTCTTCTAAGGAAGGCATGACCTTATGCCTGGTTTTATTTTTAAAAACTGATTCAATTGGTTTATCCTTTATTTCATATATTAAATTTTGGTTTTTTTGTATGAGAAAAATATTCTATTGATCCCAGATCCCTTCTAGGCAAGGTACAATTAGAACTTGTATTACAGTTAATTTAAGTTTTGATTTTTACTTCTATTCCTTCCTTTTCCTTTTCTCCTTTCCCCATCTTTCTCCTATTTTCCTTTTTCCTTTTCTTCATTTCTTTCCTCTTCATCTTTATCAGACATGAAGATGTCATCTGACAAGCTATAGACTTAAACACTTGTTTGTTGGGGTTCTTAAGTATACCCTTTTCCAGCTTCCCACCCTATTTTCCAAATTTCAGTTGATTTTTTTTTTTTTTTTGCTGAGGCAGTTGAGGTTAAGTGATTGCCCAGAGTCACACAGCTAGGAAGTGTTAAGAGTCTGAGGTCGGATTTGAACTCAGGTCCTCCTGACTGACATGCCCCAGATGACATGATGATTAGATTCTTAGATATGGTGAGACATATTCCCAAATGAGCTGCCCTCATTTAAAATTTTACTGTTGGTAAAGGACACATGCCCAATAGCCACTGTCATGTCCCTGCTAACTGAAATATCATGATTATCTTATTATTATTTTACTTGTAAGAAATGTTAGGCTTAGATTAAATTTAATTAATTTGTCCAATGTCAATCTGCTAGTAAATCCCTTATATTTGAATTTTGGTGTCAAATAAAGAAGTTGATGTCATTTCCAGTTTCTGCATTCCATAACAGCATGTCACTAAGGCTATTTCACTTCTACAAATGGATTTGGATTGGGAAACATCCTTTCTCTTCCCCATTGTTAGGTACTACTGGAAGAAATTATGGTTGATGAAAATGGCTCACATGGTGAGTTCAAAGAATTGGCTTAATCTTAGTGGGGCATGTTAACTTGTTACTCCCAAGCAGAAAGGAGATCAAGATCAGAATTGTCCTTTTTGTCCAAGAGGGGGCAGCTAGGTGGCGCAGTGGATAGAGCACCAGCCCTGAAGTCAGAAGGACCTGAGTTCAAATTTGATCTCAGACACTTAACACTTTCTAGCTGTGTGATTCTAAGCAAGTCATTTAACCCCAATTGCCTCAGGGGGAAAAAAAGTTTGCCAGACCCTCTGGACAATGATATCCCAGGAATAATAGGCAGAGCGCATGCTACATGGCCAAAATGGCATCGGGACAACATCTCCCTGATATTTGTTTGTTTGGTTTTTGCCAGTTTTTGGATGATGGGGTCATTGGCAGCATGAGTCTACAAACAATGTGTTTGATGCTCTTCAGCATCAAATTTCTTATTCTTTTTGGCCAGAGGTTTTGCTCTGATGTTCTAGGGCTCTACAGCACTTAATGTCTTGTAACTTGTGTATCCCAACGCCCAAATTGATTTGTCTCAGAGGAAGCTCTTGCCTCTAATGGAAGTGTTTTCTGTGTCTCTGATTCTGCTCCTCCTTTGAAGTATCTCCAGGGAAATCTCCAAAATAAAACTTAGAGCTCATATCTAAAGTGTTCCTAAAATAGGAGTAATAGATTTGTTCTAAAATATATATGCAGTTTACATAATCTAGGTATCAAGTTCTGGACAATTATTTATTTCTTCCATTGTAGAAGTTGCATGACAATCAAGATATAAGAACAAAGACAGGAGATGAAATTCATCTCAAATAGTCCATTACACTCATGATGTGTCAAAATAAATTTTATTTAATTACAACACTGGATACTTAATCTTCTGTTACTGATATAGCATGCCCTCTATTTAAAAATTAATTAGAGTAATCTTTGCTTGGGCAGGCTGTGTGATTAAAAGTAAAGATGCCAATTTGGGGAAGGATTAAGGATTCTACCAGCCTTAAAAGTTGAGCTCCATCTCACTCAGTAGTGGAATGAATATCCAAATCTATCTAGGAGTTTGATTATCTTTGGTTAATATTCATTCAAATAGACTGAAACAAGAAGGAATAACCAGAGATTAATTGTCTCCAAACAGGACCAACTGCTTTCATTTTATGGTTCAACTTGAGTTATTTGACACAATAAAAATCCAGTTTTGGGCTTCTGTGTCTCATTATTTTTTACTGTTTACACACATGTATGTGTGTATGTATGTGTATGTGTATGTGTGTATGTGTATATATTATATATATGTACATAAATATAAATCACCAAATCATCAATTGATTGGTAGAGACCAGTTGTAATGCTAACAGTAGAAACTTGGTCCATAGCTGGGGTAATTAAGGTGTTAGAAACTAAATGATACAAGACAAGCCAACTGCCAACTTTATTTTCTCTCACCAGAATGAATGGGGACAATCACTCTTATCCACCCTGAAAAGTAGAACAGTTAGTGCATGACTCCTTTTTCAGGGCACATTAAATTCTCATACTCATAGTATATTTATGTGACATTTAACCTTCTTGAATAATCCAAATCCTTGAATAACCTCTTTTATCAAACTTCCTTAAGTAATCCAAATAATACCCTCTTCTTGACAGAAGTCAGGGAGCTAAGCCAGTCACCATCTTCTTTTTGATGTCATTTTTCCCCCTTTTGATTTGACTTGACTGTTTTGTGACTGCCTTATGTACTTATTTATAAAACAAAGCAGGCAGTCCACAATCATGCTCTGGTAAGAAGATTTTGTTCATTTTTATATTTTCTCTTTTTTTATTTATAAAATTATTGCTTATGTAACTTTGTTACACTAACAATATCTTTAAAAATTAACCAAAAGTCCCCAGAATGGAAGAGTGTATTATGTGTATGTCCTGAAAAGAGACAGATGAACTCTTCTCCCCTCTTTTCTCAAGAATCATACATATTATTTTCCTTGTACCTAGGTGATATGTTTATTAAGGATGCCTACTGTCTGTGTTCTTTTATTTGGATATGTGGGATGTCTCCTTACTAGATTGTAAGATCTCTTAGGGCAAGATCTCTATGTCAAATAAATTTTGTATCTACTTTAATAGTAAGCACCTTGTATTTAAATATTTAATTAAATTTAGATCTGGAGAAAATTGCATATATTTCTATTTTCTTGGGTGTGCTGTGGTGGAGGTTAATATAAGAAGAAGATGAAAACTTTTTTGTGATTTATGATATTTTCTGATTCTTAAATTTTTTTTTCAGATATCTTTTATTTTAACATTCATTTAATCTCTAAAGAGAAGTATGGTGAAGTGGATAGAGAACATGTCTTGAAACCAGGAAGATGCAAGCTCATGTTATGTTTCTTACATATACTGGCTATGTAGCCCTAGGCAAATTATTTAACTTCTCAGAACTCTAGAGCAGAGTGGTATACTCAGGCCAGCAGTGTCTCCTGAGTGGAAGCAATCACATTAAAATGTAATTTGGAAATATTTAATAAAATATTAATAATGTTAGTTGGTAGTTTTCTAAGTCAATATGTAGCCAGTAGGGATGCTATTTGTATAACACCACTGTTCTAGGAAATTTTCTGGCCCTTAAATTAGAAAAACTGCTGAAATGCATGGTACAGGATTTCTTCTCATTCAGATATTTCCTATGTCACTAAAATCACAGATCTGGTCCCAATTCCTTCTCAGTTCATTTCTAAATATCACTTTCCTTCTTTCCATACTCAAAGAAAGATATCCTTTGTAACAAAAACTAAAAAAAAAAAAAGAAAAGGATAAGGGGAAAGAAATTCATTAAACCCATCAACATACCAACTGAGCCCAAGAATGTATCCAATATTCCATACCTATAAGAGAAAGGAGGCAGATAAATTATTTCAATTCTTCTTGTATGGTCAAGCTTCTTGGTCATAAGTACAATAGTATCTTTCAGTTTTTTATCCAATTACACTATTATATTTAATATGCATTTTGTTTTCATGATTTTAATTAATTATATATTTCATGTCTTCTAATGTTTCTTTTAATTCAGTAACATTCCTATAATGCTGAGCTCTCCCTTTCCCAGAGGCATTTTCATGGAAATTTGAGCTATCAACATGGGTAGACAGACATAAACTCAAGTTTCCCTAGGTGCCTATGACTTTAAATCTAATGTGCTTAGAGAGCACAGTTGAGATGAGGGAAGTTGTATAGTCTGAATTATAGCAAGAAGCTGAGTAATGACCAGTGCCCATCACCTAACTGACTATCTTGGGTTATGGAACCCAAGGTATAGACAAGAATAAACTGAGGAAGGATGCATACCAAGCAATAAGTAGACCAAGCAATCAGCAGACTATTGAGGGAATGGACAAACCCTTTTCATTTCCACATTTCTATTCTTGAAGGGTAACTCACCTTTCATTTATACCAGTCTAAACTAATTTCTTTCACTACCATCTGTCCTCATCAATGAGGGGAGAGAGGAAAAAGAAGAGAGAAAAAAAGGCCAATTTGGTTCCTTATAGTTTAAATAACTATGCAAACAAAAATCTGCTTTATTGTTTTTTTGATTACCATATTTGCTCTTTATTCTATGTGATATTATTTATTCTAAAAGCACTTGCCAACTATTAACTTACAATTGCTTGGTATCATCAGAATTCATATACATTTTGAAAGATTGTGAAAGTGTCAGATTTGAGAAGAGGAAATTCATTCCTTAAAAGGATTTTTCCTCTTTTTTCTTTTCAGTGAAAGTTGGGTTTTCTAGGACATAGTCAAAGAGAGAAAAATAAATCTGACAGTTTAATTACTCTGAAAGTCTTTTGGGTCCTTCATTTATTTCTTGTTAGATTTTCTAAGTTTGGTAGGAGTACATTTAGGTCCCCAACTATTATAGTTTTATTATTTATTTTTCTCTTTAATTCAATTAAATTTTCATTTAACTATTTAGATGTTATACCATATGAGGAATATATATTAAGTATTGACATTATTTCATTGTCTACAATGTTTTAAATAATAGTAAGACTTTCCCTATTTATTTCTTTTAATCATAACTCATTTTACTGTTGCCTTGTGCAAATATAGGGCAGCTACGTGGCACAATGAATGGTGTGCTAGTCCTAGAGTTAGGAACAGACATCTTTGTAAGTTCAAATTTGGCCTCAGACACTTCCTAGCTATGTGACCCTGGGCAAATCATTTAACCTGTTTGCTTCAGTTTCCTCATCTGTAAAATGAGCTGGAGAAGGAAATGGCAGACCACTCCAATATCTTTGATAAGAAGATCCCATATAAGGATCATGAAGTTTCCCATCTTCCAGGATTTTTTGTTGATCGTTTGTGTCTTACTCTTTGTGACCCCATTTGGGATTTTCTTTTATGATTTCCTGGAAGATAATGTCTAGGTTCTTTTTTTCATCATGGCTTTCAGGAAGCCCTATAATCCTTAGATTGTCTCTCCTAGATCTATTTTCCAGGTCAGTTGTTTTTCCTAGGAGATATTTCATGTTTTTCTCTCTTTTCATTTTTTTTTTTTGTTTTTGTTTGACTGATTCTTGAAGTCTTGATGAGTCATTCATTTCCAATTGTTCGATTCTAATTTTTAATGTCTTATTTTCTTCTGTTACTGTTTTTAGTTCCTTTTGCAATTGACCAATTACATTTTTTGTTCATTGCATTCTTTTTCCATTTTTTCCATTTTTTCTATTTTATTTTGCAGTGATCTCATTTCATTTCCCCATGTTTCTTCTAACTCTCTTTTAAGATTTTTTATGCAATCTTCAAAGAAAGCCTTGAAACATGGAGACCAGTTTATGTCTCTCTTTGGGGCTTTTTCTGGAGTTGTTTTACCTTTAGGGGTCTCAGGATTTGAGGTCTGTTCTTCCCTCTCTCCATAAAAGTTGTCTATGGTGAGAGCTCTTTTTGGTTTTTTATTCATTTTTTTTTTTAAAGGTGTGAAGTCTGTTTAGGGCAAAGGTGGGACAGCTGCTTTAATTTACCCTGGGGCAGTTCTGCTGATTGAGTTATTTCAGGTACTGGGAAGTTCTGCTGATTGAATTATTTCAGGTGCTGATCAGTCCTACTGATTGATTGATCGCCCTAGGGTGCTGTGTAATGGCAGCTAGGCCCGATGCTCATCAGGGGTTCAGTGTTTCACAATCTACGCCCCACAAAAGGCAGACCCTCCAAACCACCTGCCCACAATCAGGACAGATTGGTCCAAGAGGCCCCCAGAAGACTCCCAGGTGTGTGAAAAGCACAACGCTCCCACTCCTGTTCCGGCTCCTGTTCCAGCTCCCTGCTCCAGCTCTCTGCCCTGGTCTCCCTGTGCTGCAGTCTGGGTTCAGCAGACCACCCCCATGCCCAGTTAAAACAGACCTGTTTTGAAGTTCTTCCAGAGTATCTTCTTCTAGAATCGTGTTGTCCTCCACATATTGTGGATTTTTTTTTGCTTCAAAATCAGTCTAGAGGCTTCATATGTTGTTGGTTTGAGGGAAGATTAGAGGAGGTTATAGAGACCCCTGTCTGATCTCCGGCACCATGGCTCCACCCCCCCCATTTGGGATTTTCTTGACAAAGATACTACAGTAGTTTGTCATTACCTTCTCCAGTTCATTTTACAAATGAGGAAACTGAGGCAAAGTTAAATGTCTTGCTCAGGGTCACAGTGCTAATAAGTATCTAACGCCAGATTTAAATCCAGGAAGATGAATTGTGTTGATTCCAGATCTAGTATTTTATCTACTCTGCCTCCTTTCTGCTATAATAGTAGTTCCTTTTCTCTAAACTCACATAGCACTTTGTTTTATAACTTTTTAATGTACTTATTACAGTGGATATTATAATTATAGATAATGTCCATTAAAGTTACCCTATCTGGGTAGGAATATCTACTATATTCCTTGAGACTAGGGGCTGCATCTTATCTAAACATTCCACAATAAATATTCCACAATAAATTTAAATGTTGTCTTTGCCATTTATTAACTTGAGACAATGATCTGCACATAGTTGTTAGTTAACCAATGTTTCCTGGACCTTTAAATTTACAAATATGTTTATTAATAGTAATTTTATATTTTAATTAAGGTTTTTGGGTTTTGTTTTTTTTTTTTTTTTTTTTTTTTTTTCCATCTTTGAATCCCTGGCCTGGAAGCACATAGTAAAAGTTTCATCAGAATTTATTGAGTTGAATTAATTACCCAGAGGCTGAGCCTCTGATGTTTCTTTCTAATGAGTATAAGTTTGAATGATATGTCTAGCAACATATTCTGCTATAAACACCAATAAGGCAAAGGTCTTTGGCTGTCTTGTGGGTTTTCCATAAAAGGATCTTACTTGTATTTGCTTAGTAAGAAATTCACCTAAAAGTCTCAAACTTATCCACAGCTCAGAACCCAGGAGATTCTCTTATTCCAGTCATTACTTCTCTAGCTCTAGTCAAGCCAATTTTTACTGTATTTCCAAGTGGGTCTCTTCATGACTTCAGCTGAAATCCTCCAAGTCCAGGAAGTGAGATCAACAAAATCTAAACATGTTTTTAAGAGAACAGCTGACCTGAGGTGTTTGATTTTTTTGTATTCAAGGGTCATGTCAAATACTAAAATGACTAGACATAAAGCACACAGCATGATCACCCTATAGTGACAGAAGGCCTAATTAGAGTTTGTACCCCTCCTTTCCTAGGAAGTTCTCTCTATCAACATTTCCATCATAAACCCCCTTGCTCCATGTGTTTATACTATGTCATTTGGGATTAAGATTCAGAGTATGAGACCTCAGTCTAAGAATCATTGCTTCCTCTCTTTTCCTGAACAATTTAAGAAAATATATTTTGCTTTCTTAAAGTCATAAAGTGGAAATAAATAAAACTAATGAGTTCCAGATGTTTTTATTTTCTCGTTTCTATGCTTAGAAAAAAAAATACAGCTCAGGTTTTAAATTCAGAATCACTTGGGGGAGCTGGCAGGCCTATGCTCCTGTACAAGGTAGATACACTTTGAAAACCACATACATATCTGGGGAATCACATTTTTTTTTTGCATTATATAAAGTCTTAGTTTCCTTTAACCTGATCTTATTAGTACTGTTGGGGATAATAACTCATGTTTATACAATGTTCTAAAAGTCTTAGTACATTTTTAAGCTTTAATAGTTTTAAGCTTATTTAATAGCTTAACAACTACATTAAGACTATAGGGCCATTCTATATAGCATCTTCCTGATAATGCTTCTATGGGGCAGATGGTTAAAAGTCTTGCTATCTCCATTTTCAGATCATTGTAAGCTAGAAAGGAAAATTATACATATATATATATATGCATATATATAGTATAATACTATATTATATAGTTTTATATGACATATAATACTATATATTATAGTATTATGGGTCAATTAATCTAACTTCATTTTGTCAACAATGAATAAACTGTGGTTTAACCACTTATTGTGGTTAAATGGCACACCTGAATAAATGATAAAGGTAGGATTCTGATCCTGATCTCCTGATTTCCATTCTATCACTCTCTCTCTACAGTGTCATGATGCTGTTCTTACTTTATAGATGAGGAATTTAAGGCTTGATAAAAGCTGAGGCTTAGAGAGGCTTGCATGAAATAAATAGTGGAATTAATATTCAAACTCAATGTTTGTGCCCCATTTTTAGAAAATTCACAAGAAAATTAAAGCAGGAAGATGCCTTATAAGTCTTCCAATGCAGTCCTCCTCCTTAGGAAGAGATCTGGGAATGGAACCCAAGTTTCTGTGTTTCTAGGCTAATAATGCTCTTTTCCCTGGCTGATTTTCACTGAGAAATCTGTGAAATAATGTTCTAAATTGAGGTGGCATTCTTCAATTTTTTTGCTAGCCATCATTGTTAACATTTCTGATAACACTAATAATAATAAAAACTAATAATTTCTGCTTCTTTCCCTCATTACACCTTCCTTGTGACAACAACAATAATAGCAACAACTGGTTAAGTAAAACCAATTGACAGAATGGCCTCTTCTGACAGTCTGTGCTGTATTTGAATACATGCTGCTTTTCTAAGACTAGAGAGGTATATTTAACCACTTGTTCCCCATGACCAAAATTAGCCATTATGATTAACCAGAATTTTGCTGTATTTTAGGATTATTTTCATTCACATTATTATTTATAGTCATTGTGAATATTATTTTCTTGATTCTGCTTACTTCAAAATCATTCCAATTTATCTGATTCATTATATTCCCAATATTCAGAAATTTTCCAAGTCATTTGTATACTATGATTTGTTCAGTCATTTCCCACTTTATTTCCAGTTTTTTCTATGACAAAATTTCTACTATGACTACATAATAGAATATAAGGACTTTTTGTCTTAAGTTGCTTAGGATACATGGCTAGTGGGGAGATTGCCAAGTCAATGGGTAAAAATACCTTAGTGATTTTTCTTGCACAATTCCAAATTGTTTTCCATAATGAGAAAACCAGTTCATAATTTCACCAAAGGGTGCAAACCTTCAAATATTGTGTTATGGGGAAAATACCTCCTCTGAGTTTATATGGTAGGTAACTTCTGTCAAATATATATAAATATATATACCACAGTGCAGAAATTATGGAGGGAAAAAAAAAAGCAGGTTTCACCATGGAGATTAAAATTGCCCAATCATCAACAAACCACTATCTAAGACAATAGCACTTATTAAAGGATCCATCTAATAAAGTGGACCTTTCCCTCACAATCTGAGATGCTTCCTTTTTTCTAAGACCTGATTTTTATAAGGTTTGATATCAGATTTGATACCTGAACATTCTAAAGAGGATATACAAAGTACCGAATTGCACTGGTTAATAGATCTTGGTTCTCAGGCCAAAAAAATGATGTATCAGCTATAAATGGTATGTCAACAGAATGGTCTCAAGTTGGGCAATGCATGGGGCATCTCCACTGAAAAGTGGTTATAAGATGATCACATGCTCATGTTGGACAGGAGAGAATGGTCTAGAGCTATAAAAATAAGTTGGGAGACTTTCCAAAGCATTAGAACCCCACCTATGCTGGGTTTGGATCTAGAATTTGAGCAAAACTGGATGAAGGTATCTTTGTCAACATTCTTGTGTTATACAAGTGAGCTTCATAACTTGGTAAATAGGTTGAGAACATTAAAGTTTGAGGCCCACTATAAGAACCTATTTATCCTTACGTAACATATAAAATACCAAACTGATTGATACTGATTGGAATAGAGTAGAGGTATAAATGAAATTTTCTCATACCTCAGAGAAAATATGAACTATTATGATGACTTTTACATGTCATCAAGGAGTCTAGGACACTTGAGATTCTTCCTCTGACTCATCAAAAGAATACTTAAGATCCTAAATAAATTTTCTCATCCCATGGGACAGGTTTTGGTCAGATGAGGTTAGCCCTTTAGTTAACCAAAATTTGTAAGAAGAATGGCCCTGAGTCACAAATAATTAAAGCAAATGAAAAATTTCCATAATAACTGAGTATTTCTATCATCTATTAGCTTTATCATTTTAGTGATTTGGATGACTCTTTTATGTTTATTGATAGTTTGAAACTCTTGAAAATTGTTCAA
Organism: Myrmecobius fasciatus; assembly: GCA_023553655.1. Lineage (NCBI taxonomy): Eukaryota > Metazoa > Chordata > Mammalia > Dasyuromorphia > Myrmecobiidae > Myrmecobius > Myrmecobius fasciatus. The sequence continues at coordinate 72,626 of JAJPUD010002578.1, forward strand.
ACCCTTGATCTTTTATTGATTGGGGAATATCTCTTGGTTTTATGTATTTGTAGCCATTCCCTATATGTGTTGGATAGGGATAGGGATTAGAGCTATGATTTCACAGATGTAGGGAACTCTGAGGTGAGGAAATCCTTTTATTGATGTAGGTTGGCACATTTTATCCTATAGTCTTAGAAAGACATTCTGGATATCAGATTTTTGAAAGATATATTTGAAACTATCTCTAATTCCTTACCATTCTTGGGAGGGGGAAAGGAAGGGAGAAAGGGAAGAATAGAATTTGGAACTCAAAACTTTAAATTAAAATGTTAAAAAAAATTTTAAGTGTAAATACAGGTTGTCTAAATGTGGCTCAAGGGAGACAATGAATCTGTGGAATTGAGTCCTCTCCTTTCCAGAGATTAAGATTTCTGCCTTGAATGGTTCAAGAGTGTAAAGAAATATTTTATTATATTATTCAGAAAATATTATTGGTTGATATTGTTTGAAACTATGTTGATATGACTAGAAATTGGCTGACTTCAAAGACCTCTCAGGCAAAGAATGCTTGGGTCCATCCAGTGCTTGTAGTTTGGGTTCCTCAAATTTGAATGTTTATGTTTACATCTCAGTGGACCTTAATTTGAATGTTTATGTTTACTGATATTCATCAAAATAAAACTTGCCTGGAGAGCTGTTCTAGCTACAAAATAGCTTCACTGCTACTTACTGGTACTCTTCTGTGAAACTCTACATAATGAAACTCTAGAGACTAAGGAGGGAAACTTTGGTCTGTTTTCTTCTAAATTATTTCAGATTTGAGGGTATGTTCTCATGACTAACAATTATGGTAGCAATGGAGAGATATCCTGATGGTCTTTCCCTGATAGCTATGGGCTGTTGAAATGCTCAAAAATATATTGGAATTTCAGGACTTCTCTGTGCAACCCACCAAGTTGGGGAGAAGAGGTTTACACCCCCAAAGTATATTGGGATCTTGGGCCAGTGTTGTAAGGTGTGCCAAAAGAATATGAAGAGCTAGATCATCACTAAATAAAGAGGCAAAGATTTTATTATGCTGCTGACAGCAAGCCAATTTTCCAAAAGGGGAGGGTAGCCATTAACAAGAGGAAAGGCCCCAAGAGCTAAATTCCCTAAGAGAACTCACAAGTAACCAGGGGGGAATTCACAATTAGGCATGGGAAGTTCTTAAAGAATTTGCTGCCATAAGGTAGATAGTTCCTAATGAACTGGCAAAACATTGGGGAATTTCTATATTGACTGAGGGGCTAATGCTAAAAGGATTATCATCCTAAAAGAAGATATGAGGGACAGTAAGGAAATAGGACTGATAAAAATAAAGCCAAAATATCTGAAGAGATAAACTCTGTGTTTATAGCAACAACAATAAAAAATTCATAATAGTGGGGAAAAAAAGCCCACCTAATATTAGTGACAAATGGAGGAAAATGTCATGAGAGAAATTCTAGGAGACAAAGTTCCAAGCATGTTCTATTTATTCTCAAGGCTAGGAATTGTCAACAAATGGGGTCAATGGCCTCTTAACAACCAAAGACCCTCAGTGATGACTGACAAGATCTCTTAAATAGCTGTCAGAACAAATTATCAAGCAGTATAAATGTGTCTTCTTTTGATGGGCCAGAATGTAAAAATCTCCCAAGTCAACTTGATATTACATTTGGATCTTCTTTTTTTGAAACCCCCTTAACAACAGACAAGATGTGAGTTAAGTGATTTGGAAGTTTCCACTTATATTACTTAAATTGAATTAGTTTTCATGTTTCTTTAGAATGTGAGAGAAGGGTAAATTTACAAGGATAGAGGTACAAGTCACAAGACAAGGGCCAACATACAAATCACAAGAAGAGAATCAAGATCCACATGACCTGAGGTGACCTGAGGTTACCTGAGTAAACTTGCAAGGGGAAATGTGAAATCTAGCTTGATTATGTCTTAACCGAAATAGAATTAAAAATAAAATTTCAATTTCACAATTCTTTCCTATGATTCTTGAAAGTCATGTCTCCCATGAATCACTTAGCCTGACTAAATCAAGATATAGTAAAAATCATGTATGTCTATCACTTCATAATATTTAGTAAAGCTGAAGTAAAGATTATAGAAGTAAAATATTGTGAATAAAAAATTTGAACTATTGTGAGACACCATGAGTTTCTTAGGGATCAGTTTGTTAAAACTAAGAGGCAATTATGAGACCTAGGGATAGGAAAGTCTTATAGTTTTATACTAAGGAAAGTCTTATATAAAAGAATATTTGACTATATATATATAATTTTATACATAGGAAAGTCATATTAAGGGGCACAAGCTCTTTAATATATTTACATGTAGTTTGGGCCAGTATCTCTGCTTGTTTTTATGCTATAACCCCAATAAATGGTAACAGGGACTAAAAATATTTTATCACAGAAATTTTTCTTTAATGAGACTAATTTGAGAAGGAATGGCTACAAAACTATAACAATTTACCCTTTTTTCTTTAAGAAAAATAAATTGAAATACTCCATTTGGAGAAATCTCTGTTGATAAGTAGATCTCACTGAGATAGAAGCACATAGGGAAGGAAAGAAAGAGAAGGGTTAACCTTAAGTATCCTTCTGATATCCTATTCTCAATGTCCATCTCATCAATACATCATATCTTAGGACTCAGCTGGATGAAAATATCTTTTCTTGGTACATTCTGGAATAAGCCTGTTTTCAGAACAGCAGAGAAGATCTACTTCTCTGGTTCAGATTACATGCAGAGATTTTTAATTTTTTTTCCTACTATATTCTTTTGCAAAATAGATCTCGGCACAATTTAGTATACCCTCCTAAATTTGGTTTGCCAGTAACTAGTTCAAGCATTAGAAATGTATAATTCACCCAAAACTTCAGGGAATTTAAGGCTTTACATCTTTTTTATTGCTACTTATACCTTGTATCTAATGTGAATATTGCTATCAACACATTAAAGAAAGAGTCTTAAAAAAAATCCATGGAGGCCTGGCTCAGATGAACCCTTCTGGGTAAAGATGAATATTTATCAAAGCAGACTTGTAAGCTAAGATGCATAAAAGAAAAACCTTTAGTTTTACTACTTATAACTGCCTTGTGATATGTTAGCAAATTGTTTTGCTGTTGGGAAATTAAAAAAAAAACCTAAACATTTTAAAATATCACAGAAGCCAGGGCACTGAAGTCCTTAAGTTAAATTTTAAAACTAAATCTTCCACTCCATTCAATTTTGAAAACTTTTATGTTACATTTCTATATCATATATTTATCTAAATCTAATTATTCCCTTAGGAGGATATTATCACTATATCATCTTGAAAGAATGAATTATTTCCAAAACTTATTCTCATATATGAACACACTTTTCTTAAGAGGGTGACAAGCTCAAAAAACTTTTTTATATTTACTTGGTTAAGATATGGAATTTATACCACCTACTGGCAGTTTAGTGTTTTTAATATGAGCCCTTAGTTACTCAGATGTCTTAGTGTTCAATATTTAACAATAAAAATTTATCCCAATTGGCCAACTATTTTTAAGGATAACGAGTCTTAATTCTCCCCCACTCCCCAAAGGAAATAATCTCTATATTATCAAAACCAGTGGAGTACAGATAGTGCCAATTAGTGAATGTAATTTAAAGAACACACATCAAGGCAAGTTTGGAAGGCATGTTAGATAAATATCTAATTGGTTTATCTGGTAATAGAAACAATGGAGAGCAGTGGGCTACTTGCAGAAGATCCCAGACCATAAAGGCATTGTAGACAAGATAAAGGGAGTCCTCAGAAATCTCCAGAGACATGGAGCTATCAGGGAAGTATGAAATAATGGTAAAATAACAGATTTTGGAATAAGAAAAAAGTGCTTTATTGAGAGGCAACAGTGACTTTAGCAAGTAAATGCAAGCAGAAGAACTTACACTACTCAGATGTTTAATGAATACATCAATATATTTGGCACTGGTACAAATGGGTGTCATGGGTCGCCTGCCTTGAGGATAGAAAATTACTGTGAAAAGAGGGATATACTTATAACAATATCAGAATTGTCCCCTGAAGGGAACAGAGTGATGTGACATGTCATAACAGCAAAAACTCCTTAACTCTGATTCTTAGGCACAAATTATATTTAACAGCCAATCACAAACAAAATTCCACATTTGTTAACAGACTATTATAGCCATGTTCAAAATTAGCCAAAAGGGGAAATTTCCTGTTTGGAAAAGAAATCACACAATAGGGAAATTGAATCAAGAAATCTCACCTTTGCCCAAGCTATCAACTTTCTCCAGGGACAGATATCCAACCATAGCATGTCACAGACATTTCCCTTGAGTAGTGAGTTATTAATTTGACAACATTTCAGGCAACCATAATATATATCAAATCCAGAATAATATCAAATTATAGTCCCAAGAAATTTTATCTCAAATAGCAAAATTTTACTAATCATGGTTTAGGGCTAGATTATTATTATAACAGATGACAATGTGTGTATGTGGACATTTTGTTTGACCTTCATATACAATTTAAGAATAATCATATTCTGAACACATGTAGTAAATATCCAATAGTTGACTCAAAACCTGAAAGAAAATGCTTAATACTGTAGAATTCCAGATTAACAGATTTATATTGCCTATTGACCTCTAAGGAAAAGTAAAACATCTGAATTTAAGCATTTACTTAGATTCAATATGTAATTTCAGTAATATTATTTTTATTAACATGTACAATTTAATAATTTTCATAAGTGATAACCAAATAATTGATCAGATAAAATTCTCTCTTTATAAGAGAACCTACCAAATTTCCCCATTTTAACTGTGAATGGACTTTACTTTTCAAACTCCAATACTTGGTCAGCAGGTCATAGACAATGTCTTATTGCTGAGCCCAAGCAGAAAGCCTCAGAGAACACACAGATATGAATAACTTACAGAGGATTTTGTTACTTTTTTTTTCTGAACAGTAAGTCATTATTATCCATTCTAAAGCAAAATATATCCAATTAAATATTTAATAGTTTTAAATATTTTAACTATATTCTTTTAGCAATTCAATTCATAAACTAACAACATCTAAATTAAAAGAGCATTTCTGATTTAAAAGTTTAGCAAATTTCATAATACTAAAAAAGATTTTAGAAGCACAATAACAACATATACAATATCATATATTTAAAACATGAAGTAAAACTCATTACCAGTTAAATGATATCAATTCAGTTGAATGCATTTCCAACTTTTCTTACATAGAAAATTATTCATTTTGTACTTTTATCATTAAATCACTTTAAGTCATCTCCAACTCTCCATCATCTCATTTTGGGTTTTCTTGGCAGAGATACTTAAGTGGTTTTCCATTTTCTTCTCAAACTCATGTTACAGTTGAAGAATTGAGGTAAACAAGATTAAGTAACTTCATCAGAGTCACATAGCTAGTAAGTGTTTTGAGGCCAGATTTGAACTCATGAAGATGAATCTTCTTTAATCCAGGTCTAGCACTCTATCCACTGCATCACCAGTTGCTCATATTAATCATATCTAAAACCTAGTATGGTGTAATTACATTAAATTAAAGAAATAGTAATAATAGATATGATGGTAGTAGTTAAAATTTACTTACCTCATGCTAGGTATTGTGACAAACATTTCACAATTATGTGATCCCCACAATAATGCTGGGAGATGATGCTATTATTATTATTTTCTTTATCAATTATGAAACTGAAGTAAACAAAAGTAAAGTAACTTGCTTAAAGTCACCCTGCTAATAAATTCTTGATAATGAATTTTAATTCAGGTTTTCTGATCCATGTAGTTTCCAGTATAGTGCTTTAATGATCAAGAGAAAATATAATTTGCATTATGTTCTGATTCCCTATAATGACCCTAATAGGAGAAAATATTTCATTGTAAGACCACATTATGATTTAGTTTTTAGACTGAATTTTGAGTAATCATATCTGAATTTTTAACCACTAATAGTAACATTTAAAATCTCAATTTCCCCAAGGGTCCACTGTTTTCAGCTAACTCAGGTTCAAATTTTTTGTAGTGGCACTTTTTTCTTTTCTTTTTTTTTCCTTTAAAACAATCCAAAGGAGTAGGGGGGAAAAATTTTGTAACAGAAAGTTTTGTAAGGGTTAATGTTGAAGAATTACCCATACATATGTTTTGCAAATAAAAAGTTTTAATAATAATAAAAAATAAAATAAAATAAAAAATAAAATAATCCGAAGGGCCAAATCAATTACTTTTTTTTCTTCAACCTATTCCCACCTAAATATCTCACCCTAAGGTTTTTCAATTGTAATCCTGGGAGGGTCAAAGAGGACATGAATTTAGGCAGTAAAAAGCTACTTGCTTTATTATTATAATTTCTTTTTACAAAGATTTTTAGCATAACTAATCACACCAGGCCAAAAACAATATTTTCTATATCAGTCAGTTAATTAATTAGAATTTATTAGGCTTTTACTAAGTGTCTTATTAGATAGGATAAAGAAAAGGGGATGAGTTCTTGGTCCTATTCAAAATTGCATGAATTTTATTACATAATCTTAAACTGATTGGGGAAAGGGAGGTACTAAAGAAAACATTCAGTACTTGTCAAAGAGACATTTCTAAAAATTTTATTAAACCTTCACAAACTTTTGTTCCAACTCTAAATCCTTCCCTTCACAACCTCAACTCATGATTCCATCTTTCTTTAGCATTCTTTTTTCTATTTGTTTTTTTTTTTTTACTTCCTCTTATATAAAATTCTTTGAAATTGCCTCTATTAGAATGACATCCTCCAGGGAGGAGAGAGAAAGACCTACAGTTTTTAATCTTTCAATTATAATAAAGACTTTTGAATACAAAATTACAATAAAGACCTTTAAATACCTTATGTCTTCCATACTCTGAACCCATCCCTTCTCTGACTTTCTTCTGTTTTCTGAATTCCTTTAGCCCTCATTGTGTCAAACTATACCCTTTTTACTTATAATGATCTTTCAGCTTAGGTGGCCTTTATTTTATAGTTCTGTGGCTATGTGGGTATAGACAAGTGATACATAGCTGCAGTTCTATGTCATAAATATTTCTAGGAGAGTTCTAAGTTTGTGAAGACTTTAAAACTCTCATAAATTTTTCTTCCTGATTATAAGCTTCCCTTTTTTCTGTGGTTAAGAGAAATATTGTACAGAGATTCCACTCTTTAAAACTCAATTTTACAGAGTAGTGCTTTACTTAGATAATACTCTTTTCCTTGGGCTGAGAAAGCTGCAAAAAAAAAAAAAAAGTTAATTTGTTTTATATAAAACAGATGGCAGTAAAGCAGACATACACTTGCTAGCAGCTTTTAGGTCATATTAAAAATACAAATACTACAATGAACCTAGGAAAGAAGTTGTATATATCCCTTTTCCAGGATCATCATCACAGGATTTCTGTCTCCCAAGTGGAGAGAGCGGAGGGTCCAAAAGGTTGGTGATATCTAATGGGCATCATTATACCTGGATGGTTTTGGGAGGGAATGATGCCAGTAGTGAGTCCTTCATATTCAAATTCTGCCATAGTAGGGGGAAAAAGAAGAAGGAGGGGTAAAAGGTAAAATAAGAAGACATCAGAAAGAGTTGATCAAGCAACAGCAGTGCATAATTTAATAGTGTGCTCTCACTTAAATTTGCAGTTTCTCCAGACCCAAAGATGTATTTAATTTTTCCAGGGGTATTCCTATGGATATGCTATCATGGATCCCACTTTTGTCTTGAAGGAATTTTAAAAATTCCCTTTTTCAAAGATATCCAAATAGTTAAAATTTTATGAAGACATTTTAGTATTTGAAAAAAAAAACGTTATAGCTTAGAAATTTAGCTTTCACAAATTTTGTCTCTAATTAGTCTTTAAAATATTCCTTCTTTCTGATCTGTCTTCTACTTTTAACTTGATTAGAGTTCGAAAGAGAGGAGAGGAGAAAGAGACAGAATTGTTATTTAGTCATTCAGTCATGTCCAACTCTTTGTGACCTTATGACTGTAGCTTTCCAGACCCTCCTATCTTCCACTATCTCTTGAAGTCTGTCCTTATTCAGATTCATTGTTTCTATGATACTGTCCATCTATCTCATCCTATGCCATCCCTCTTTCCTTTTGTCTTCAATCTTTCCCAACATCGGGGTCTTTTTCATTGAGTCCCATCTTCACATTATATGACTTTAGCTTCAGGATTTGATCATCCAGTGAATAGCTTGAATTTATTTCTTTAAATATTGATTGATTTGATTTCCTTGACATTCAAAAGATTTTTTTTGTGAAAAGATTTTTTTTGTTAAAGCTTTTTATTTGCAAAACATATGCATGGGTAATTTTTCAACATTGACACTTGCAAAACTTTCTGTTACAAATTTTTCCCTTTTTCCCCCCATCCTCTCCCCTAGATAGCAGGTAGTCTAATACATGTTAATTATGTTAAAATACATGGCAAATCAAATATATGTCTATATATATATTTATACAGTTATCTTGCTGCACAAGAAAACTCGAATCTAAAAGAAAAAAAAACCTGAGAAGGAAAATAAAATGCAAGCAAACATCAACAGAAAGTGTAAAAATACTATGTTGTCCAGGCTCAGATCCCACAGGCCTCTCCTTGGGTGTATATGGCTTCCTTCATTACTGAACAAATGTAACTGGTTTGAAACATCTCTTTGTTGAAGAAAATCATGTCCATCAAAATTGATCATCATATAGTCTTGTTGCTATGTATAATGATCTCCTGGTTCTGCTCATTTCACTTAGCATCACTCCATGCAAGTCTCTCCAGGCCTCTCTGAAATCATCTTGCTGGTCGTTTCTTACAGAACAATAATATTCCATAACATTCATATACCATAATTTATTCAGCCACTCTCCAATTGATGGGCATCCATTCAGCTTCCAGTTTCTAGCCACTACAACAAGGGCTGCCACAAACATTCTTGCACATGTGGGGCCCTTTCTCTCTTTTATGATTTCTTTGGGATATAAGCCCAATAGAAACACTGCTGGGTCAAAGGGTATGCACAGTTTGATAACTTTTTGAGCATAGTTCCAGATTGCTCTCCAGAAACAACCTATCATTTAGCATGATATATTGGGACTGCCTTATTAGTTTCAAAACTAGTCAGGTTTAGAAATGGGGAGAAATACAGAGAGACAGACAGACAGATAGAGACAAAAAGAGAGACAGACAGAGACAGAGAGAGACCAAAAGAGAGAGAGAAAGACAGACAGACAGAGACAGACAAAAAGAGAGACAGAGACAGACAGACAGAGACAGAGAGAGAGACCAAAAGAGAGACAGACAGACAGAGACAGAGACAAAAAAGAGAGACAGAGACAGAGAGAGAGACCAAAAGAGAGAGAGAGACAGTGAGAGATAGAGAAACAGGCATAGACTGAGAGAGAAACAGAGAGACAGAGAAACAGAGAGACAGACAGAGGCAGAGACAGATAAAGACAGAGAGACAAAGAGAGAGAGAGAGAAATAGAGAGACAGAGACAGACATAGATGAGAGACAGAGACAAAGAGACAAAGAGAGAGAAACAGAGAGATAGAAACAGAGAAAGAGATTGTCTGTTTCTTCTGTAGGAAAATTTTTATTCTATCTTCTTTCCTTTGGCTGAACAGGTCACAGGAAGATATTAGCAAAAGCAGAACAAATAAGATAGATACGTATTTGCTGGCAAGGTTTCTTTCTAACAAGTGGGCACAATTTTCTTAAAAGGTATAGGCAAGGCATGAACTTTCTTGGAAAAAGTTTTATATTTAGGCAGCAGAAAAAGGAAGTTGGTTTAATTTACCAGGACCCAGAAAAACACAGATGATGCTTGCTGACAAGACTTGGCAACTGATTTTAAATTAAACAGACAAGACAGGTGGGGTGTTTAGTGACAATTTTCTGGCATAAGGGAATTTCTCCTGGGAGGACATAGGGTTCACCTATTGACCTTTGCTTTCTATTCTTGGACTCAGTACCAAACTTCTCCAGTATAGATGCAGCTGTCAATAGGTTAAGTCTTTGTCGGGGTACCCGGAAAAACCCATGGGCTAAACAGAGATGTCAGAGAAAATAAGCCTATTGATATTTTACAGACTTTGCACAGATGTAGTGTCTGAGATTGCTCTGTGGCTAGAAAAGTAGAACTAACTGCTCTTGTTTTCCTGCAGATGTAAAAACAGAATTCCTGGTAAAAGTGAGATTTAAGCAGTGAGAGATGTTATCTAAATCTCTAATCCTACCCTGGGGGTCCTTTTGGATTCCACCCTTACTTTCCACTGAGGTTCAGTAAAACTGCCAAGTGGGAACCTGGTCCTCAGCTTATCAGTCTAAATGAACCTTAACTGGGGGTCTCTCCTGGTGGTCACTGGTGTTCCACTTTATAGCCTTTGCTATTAAGACCGGTATCATGCCATTCGTAAGACAGTGTTAGTTCCACTAATAGTAGTCCTAGCATAGGGGGCCAGTTTATGAGCAAGGACATTGGTATAAGGCAGGTTCAAAGGCTGCCATAATGAAATCAAACACAAGACAGACAGATGAAAGCTCACTGATGCTGAAACACAGAAGCACTTGCTGGCAAAGTTCTCCCTCTTAATCCTCAGCAATTTAAGAGTTAAGTCTGTGCTGAGAAGAAGAGCTGTTTGGCAAACTCACCTCAATGGCTTGTTGCACACACACAGACTATACCAAAGACTTTAATTTGTGATAATTGAGAGTCCCTTTCTCAGGGCCAATTTGGTATATTTTAGTAATTATAATCTCATTAATTTAAACCCTGTAGACTAGACTTTCGCTTTGTGCACAATCTCTGGATTTTAGAAGAGTGAGAAATGCTGAAAAGTTGGGTTTCCACAGTGTTACAAGCTTTGAGGTAGTGTGGGATAGTGGGTACCACTGATGGAGAGGTTTTCAGAACGTGAGAGGTTAGGGAAGGTTAGGATTCACAGAACAATTAAGTGATCAATAGAAGCCTTGAGCAACAAGAAATTGGGGGCTTTGAAGGCACAGGTGGATTCAGCCAAAGGGAAAGAGTCTGGTGGTTTTGGGAAAATCATAAACTTTAGATAATAGCCCATCTTGCCCAAATTAGTTGGGGTCAGTGACAAGACTTCACCAAATAACTTACTTAAACTGCTTAATAGGCTAATTGAATATTAAACAACACACCCCAGAGAAAGAGTTTTCTGCCATTTTTGAACATGGAATGTATGATGGGGGGAACATGTTTTATATATGTTAAGGGGAAACATGTAGAAATTACAGAAAGACTATTAGCTGGATAAAAGGGACCAATCTGTTTTCTGAAGGGAGGGGCTGGGCCATGGAGCAAGTATAAAGGTTCCCCCATTTCTATACTCAGGGCTCCCTCTTTCCCCAAGGGGAGTGGGGCCCACTTCTGGCCAGAAACAATAAGACGATTCCTTAAGATTCTTCTTTCACAAATTTTCCTCCATATCTGATTTTCAGTGTCAAGAGTGTTTGTAACAGGAGAATCTCGAAAGTCTTTTCCTGGGTCCTGCCATTTGTCTCAACAACATGGCAGGAAGGGAGGGAAGTGTACATATTCTCTAATCCTTGTAGAGACTTCCTGGGCCTTAAATCCAGGTTCTTCTACCTTTTAGACCACTGAGCAAGAGAGCTTACCTACTTCCTTAATATTAAAGAGTTTCCCAGGCCTGAATTTGGATCAAATTCAAGGGTAAGTCCAACCTCTGGGTGTGATCTTCCAAAGAAAAGTTCCTTGGGGAAAGCAATGGGGGCCAGGGTGAGGGTGGGTTATCCTGGGGGTTGGAGTCCCAAACTTGAGGCTTTTTGTGATTGTCAACTGAGAGAAATTCTGAAAGACAAAATTCTAAGCATGATCCATGTATTAGCAAGGCTAATAAATAAAAAAAAATCATCAATAAATGGGGTCAATGACCTCTCAGTGACCAAAGATCCTGAATGAGGACTGACAGAGCTGATTATCTTTATAGTATTGTTATATAAATTGTTTAGATACTGATAAAGCAAAATCTTGAGCAGCATATCAGTATTTTCTTCTGTTGGGCTAGAAAGTAAAAACTCTCGTATTAGATTAATATTACAATATTTGGATTTCTCCTTTTGAAACTGCCTTAATTATAAACAAGACATGTGAACTGGGGAATCTGGAATTTTAGTTTAGATTGAATCAGTTTAATCTTTAGGTTAAATAAATTTCTCTAGAATGTGAAGGAAGGATGAAGTTAGAAGGGTGGAGGTGATGTAATATATAGCTTCTAGGGGAGACAGCAATGATTTTGAGGTCTCTCAACCTTGCTATTGTTTTGGCAATCTGTCTGTCAATAATTGTAAAAGTCTTCTGGCCTAGGAATATAATAATATTTCTTCCCTTAGATTTTAGGGAAGATATATTAGTGATCCTGAAGCCCTCTGTCCTTAGAGTGCTATTGTTCTGGCAATCTGTCTGCCAATAATTGTAAAGTCTTCTGGCCTTAGAGTAGTCCTAAGGCTGACTGACAGACAGATAATCTGTTGATCAGTGATAACCAAGTTCCTGAGACAATAGTGAATATTGTCAAACCTACTTGAAAGCCATAAAATTAGCAAATAAGTAACATGAAGCTCTGATCCAATTCTGTCCCATAAATCTCTCCTTTCTCTCAGTACCTGGCTAATCTCTTCTGGAGTTTAGCCCATTTCAATATGAGTACAATTCCAATAAATTTTGCCCCTTAACTAGGAAATGGATTCAAGCCTGCAAATTCTTTTGAAACACCTTGTGACATGGGTCTGTGACCCCAAACTTTTGTGGTTCCCTTTCCAACCTCAATAGAGGTACAAATGAAAAGACAAGGGGGAAAATACAATTCATAAAACAAAATTGTTATCCAAATGACCTGAGGTTACCTGGGTAAACTAGTAAGGATAAAGAATAAATAGCAAGGGGGAATATTAAATTTATCTTGATTAAGTCTTAACTAAAATAAAATTAAAAGTCAATTTTCAGTTTCACAAAATTATAAATTCAACATAACTTTAAATGTGAATGAATTAAACAATACCACAAAATGAAAAAGAATGGCAGGTTGGATAAGAAAATAAAATGCAGCAAACTATTTCTTACAAGAACTATTTAAAAAACAAAGAGAGGGAAAGAAGGGGACTAGGAGTACCAGTTCTTAAACTATACTACAAAGCTGTAATCAGGAAAACAATTTAGTACTGGTTTAGAAATAGTTTGATTAGTGGAATTTATTAGATACACAGAACACATAAGCAAATAAGCACAGTAATATAGTACTTGATATTCTCAAAGATCTCAGGTATGGGGGTAAGAATTCATTATTTGACAAAAGATATTGGGAAAACTGAAAAGTAGTCTGTCTGGAAAAAACTAGGCATAGACTAATAGTTCCCACTGTACATCAATAGAAGCTCAAAATGGATGCATGATTTAGTCATAAAGGATGATATTATGAGCAAATTAGGGAAAGAAATTATCATTTAGATCTGTGGATAGGGGAAGAATTCTCGACCAAAGAAGAAATAAAGAGGTTCACAGGAGGTCAAATGGATAAATTTGATTAGAAAAAATTAATTTTTTGTATAAACAAAATCAATATAGCCAAAAATAAAAGCAAGAAACACAGGGAAATACTTGTAGCAAATACCTCTAATAAAAATCTCATTTCTAAAATATAAGTGCGCTAAATCAAATTTACAAAAATAAAAGTCACTTTCCAATTGATAAATGGTTAAAAGATATGAATCAGCAGTTTTCCATAAGAAATCAAAGCCATCAATATACACATTTTAAAAATGCATTAAGTTGTTAATAATTAAATGCAAGTTTTGCTAAGATGACAAAAAAGATGATAATGCTGAAGAGGATATGGGGAAATAGGTGCACTAGCATATTGTTGATGGAGCTGTAAACAAGCCATTCTGTTTTTTTTTAATTTAAAAATTTTTATAATAACTTTTTATTTTTCCAAATACATGCAAAGATAATTTAGGACATTCATTGTTGCAAAGCCTGTGTTCCAAATTTTTCTTCTCCCTTTTCCTCTTCCCCCTCTCCTGGACAGCAAGCAATCCAATATAGGTTAAACATGTGCAATTCTTCTAACCATATTTCCATATTCATCAGGTTGTGCAAGAAAAATCAGATCAAAAGGGGAAAAAAAAACCAAGCAAACAAACAGCTACAAAAACAGGTGAAAATATTATGTTTGATCCACAGTCTCCATAGTTCTTTCTCTTTCCATCACAAGTCTGTTGGAATTGCCTTGAATCACCCCATTGTTGAAAAGAGCCAAGTCCATTGTAATTATTCATCATATAATCTTCTTCTTGTTGTGGAACTGTTGGTTCTGTTCACTTATCTTAGCTTCAGTTCATGTAAGTCTTTCTAGGCTTTTCTGAAATCAGCCTGCTCATTATTTCTTATAGAACAATAATATTCCCTTATGTCCATATACCATAACTTATTCAGCCATTTCTCAACTGATGGGCATCCACTCAATTTCTAGTTTCTTGCCACTACAAAGAGAGTTGCTACAAACATATGGGTCTCCCCCCCCCACTTTTTTATGATCTCTTTGGAATATACCAGAATATGCTGCTAGATCAAAGGGTAGGCACAGTTTGATAGCCCTTTGGGCATAGTTCTATATTATGCTCCAAAATGTTTGGATCAGTTCACAACTCCATCAACAAAGTATTAATGTCCCAGGTTGCCCACATCTCCTCCAACATTTATCATTATCTTTTCCTGTCATTTTAGTCAATCTTGCAATGAAATTTTAAACAATGAGTGAATCAAAAAATAGATCATAGAAACAATAAATGATGACATGAAAAGTAATAATGGTGAAACAACTTGTCCAAGTTCTAGAACACAGTTAAAGCAACATTCAGGGGGAAAAATCACATTTCTCCATTCATACATTAACAAAATATAAAAAGAAAGTATTAATGATATGGATATTAATTTTAAAAATTAAAATATCACTAAGTAAAACTAAAATTAGCACAAAAGAGGAGATATTAAAAATTATATAAGAAATAAATAACTGGAAAGCAAAAAGAAACTTTTATAGAAATCATAAATAAAATTGAAAGCTGATTTTTTGAAAAGGTAATAAAATATATAAACTTTTAACCAATCTGATTAAAGAGAAGAGAACAGGAAATCAAATATAACAAATGAGTAAGGTGAAATTACAGCAAAATCAGAATATGTAAAAAAAAATCAGAATCTATTATATACAGTTATATGCTAACACAAATGAGAACATGAAAAAAAAATGAAGGAATACCTTCAAAAAATATACAATACCCAATACTGACAGGGGACCAAATAGAGATATTAAATAGTTCATTCTCAGAAAAGGTAATAGAACTAACTAGTTTTAAAGGGATTCTAAAGAAAAAACTCCTATTCCTTACAGATTGACAAGAGAATTTAATGAAATATTTAAATAATCATTAGTAGTCATACAATACACATTATTTCAAAAATTGAGAAAGAAACCACTCTACCAAATCTTCTTAAATAATTATTAGTCCTAATATTTAGTACCAAAAGAGGATAAAATATAGAATGAAAACTTTAGAAAAATATCACTTAGTACCAATTAAACATTTAAAAATAAATTCCTGTCAAAGAGACTGCACCAACATATTAAAAAATATTCATTATTATTAACTTGAATTTATACCAGGGATGCAAGGATATTTCAGGGAAAATAGAAAGATAATTCCCAAACTAGCAGTAGCAAGTAAATTGAGTCAATGGCCTCTCTCAATGATAAATAAACCTAGATGTGTCTTACATCTCGTTGGCCAGATACTGCATCATTTGGACCCTTTCTGCCAAACATAAAGCAATCCTGGTTGGTAGATACAGTTTATTTAATGAAGAGATGGATTAAGAATTCTCAGCTTCTCCCCATTTCTGTGGGAAATATAAAGAATAAGCAGACAATCCCTGTCCTCAAAGAGCTTACAATCATGCCATTTGTTATTCCCTGAATCTCAAGTTCATGTCCTGTACATCCTCTTAGAAAGAGGCAAGTGGATAATATAATTTATACTTAGAAGTAAGACTACTAGAGCAGTGAGGTTCACTGGATGTGAGAAATGCTATAGACCTGGGACTTGTGGGCAAGAAGGAAAGGCTGAAAGGTCACTTTAGTAAATCAAGGAATATCAGTTTGGCTGTCTCCAATGACTTTATCAAAATAGTAAACAATAAAATAAATATTTGGTTATGCTGTATGTATGTGCCCTTTCTATGTGTTCTTAGACTTGCCTACTAGATAATAGACTAGTGATGATGAAAAAATAAATAAAAAGTCAAAAGATCTATAGGCTTAACAAGGGAAGTAAATTTGTGTCTCTTGACTTTTTTCTGGTTATTTTCCTCATTTTCAATGATAAAGATGCTTGCTGAAGCTCTATCACTGAAATGAAACTTGCTTTTGGAGGACGTCTTGAGAAGTCTGAAGTGAATGAGGGAAAGCAATATGCTCTATGTATATAATCTTATGGAAAAACACTGTCAATCAATCAATATTTATTAAGTGTTTATTATGCGCTAGATAGTGAGCTAAGTGTTGGCTATACAAAGAAAGGCAAAAGCCTGATTCCTGCTTTCAAAGAACTCATATTTTAATAGAGGAGACAATATGTAAACAAATATTTTATACACATACACACATGATATGTACAGTATATATGCAAAGTGCAGTTGGGTCCCAATTAGTTCAAATAATGAATTCCCTGAAGAAGTAAAATGTATTCATATTTATAATATTCAAAGTTATAATTATGTAAAATATGGTAATTAGCTCTAGCCCAGTTGAAATATATAATATGAATTTGAATGATGTGATCACTTCAGAACACTTATTATTTTAAGTAATGGGATTTAATAGGAATTCCAGAATGTAGGCATTATCAATAATGGGGAGGAAAGAGGGAACAGAAAAGACCTCTTTTGGAAGATGGGATTTCAGTTGAGTCTTGAAAGAAATCAAGTGAAGTGGAGATGAGGAAAGAGAATATTACAAGCATG
Organism: Myrmecobius fasciatus; assembly: GCA_023553655.1. NCBI lineage: Eukaryota > Metazoa > Chordata > Mammalia > Dasyuromorphia > Myrmecobiidae > Myrmecobius > Myrmecobius fasciatus. The sequence goes on from JAJPUD010002578.1 coordinate 89,749, forward strand.
GGGGACCAGGCAAAAACTAAAAGACACAGTAAGGAGATAAATGTTGTATTTAAATTAAGGTAAGTAGTTTAATGTAGCTGGATGTTAAGAGTCCGTGGAAGGGTAAGAAGACTGAAAAGGTAGAAAGGTAATGAAAGGCCTTAAAGGTCAAGCAGAAAATTTCATAATTGATTCTTGAGGCAGCAGGGAGTCATTGGAGTTTATTGAATAGAGTGTAGGGTGTAGCCACAATATCAGATTTGTGTTTTAGGAAGATTACATTAACATCTGAGTAAAGGGCAGATTGTAATGGGACAACATTTGAGGAAGGAGACAATCCAGAAGACTATTATTATAATCTGAGCATAGGGTAATGAGGGTCTCCACCAAAGTGATAGCTATCTGTGTAAATGGAGGTGTGAGTAGTCAGGAAAACTAAAGCAATTCCATATTGTTTTTATCTTATCTCTGACACTATTTGTATTGCAGCCCCCCCCCCCACCTGTATATGGCCTTTCTTTATGCTGAAAGATCAATGATAGACATCTATTAGGGAATTACAAGAGCCCCAGGAAAAGGCCCTGTCCAACCCAGAGATACTTCACATTCAATTCATTACCTGCCTAAATTGAAATCTTTTTGAGATTGTCCTTTTGTTCTTTTGGAGAGTCTTTACCTGGGCGGATAGGGCTTCTTTGCTGGTGAATTCAATAAACCCTCCATAATTGTAGGTAGCAAAGTAACCAAAGCAACTCCATTTTGTAAAGTTCTTCCATATTATTTCTAATCCTTTTCTGCTTCAAGGTCTTCCATACTTCTATAGTTCTTCCAATGTTTCAATAACCAAATGTCTTACAAAGTTGGAACAGCTTCTCCCAAACCATGGAATGTTTTATTTGTATGCCTTTCTGATAACCATAAGACAGGCTGAAGCCACTTGTTAAGTCCTTCCTTCTTTACTTTTGTATTTCTCCCCTCCCCCCAATTATCTCTTGCTGTGAGCATAAATTCTTAGTGAATGCTGTTGCAGAAATTTTTAATATAATTCTAATCTTTTCTCCTCAAACATTTGTGGTGTCAGCTTTATGATCCATCAAGAGTAAGATGTTGACCAGGCCATTAGTGTGGATGATGGGGAGAATGTTGATGCCTTTGACCATAATAGGGAAATTCAGAAGAAGGAAGAATTTTTTGGGAAAGATAATGACTTATGTTTTGTACATGTTGAGTTTCAGATACTTATGGGATGTTAGAGCTATCCAGGAAGAAAGTGATGGTATTACTATAGCTAAGGAGAGAGGTAATAATTGAACCCTTGGGAGCTAATGATATTATCAAGGAGGAAATATCATATAATGAAGAGAAAAGAGAAAATTTCAGTGCAGAGACTTGAGAGTGTCTAATGGTTAAAAAATAGGAATTGGATCAAGAATCAGAAAAGGAAACTTTAATGGTGAAATTGAGTAAACAATTCGGCTTACAAAGTTTTACCCTGGGCAATTTATATTTCATAAAATTCTGTATTCATGTTCAATAAGGGGAGAAAACATACCATTTAAAGAGAAGCAATGATGATATCAAATACTGCAAAAGATAGGTGTCTAATCCAACAGGTAGACATCCAATAGCCCTCAATTAAAGATCCTATGATATGCTCTGAAGAGGTAAGAGAATTTCAAATTCTCATAATTAAGTTTCTTCTAAAACAGAACAAAAAAAATTTTAAAAACAAGATGATTACTACTTTGTTTCTAAAAATTAAAACAATACATTGCAAATATATGCATTATTTCTACAAAATGTGGGGTTTGTTTCAAAAGAAATTTTTCTATTTACTTTTAATTTGAAATTATGCTTTCTATTTCATAAAACATACAAATGCAAAGAGGTCCTCAACAGTTGCAACAATGTAGACCTCTTATGAGAAAACAAAGTCACTGTTAAGAGAATACTTGTTAAAATGTTTTCCTGTACTCCAGAATGTAAACCAAGGCTTTTGCTTGAAAGCATTTGCTGAAACCCCTAATAGGCTAAGCATTAAGTGATGAATTCTTGGGTCTTTGCAACCTACAAAATAAAGGAAAACACAAAATGTATCCCAATTCTGTATGGTACCTTTTGGCTTTTTCAGTGGTAGTGGCAGAGTGGAGGAAGCAGAGATAGAGAATGATCTTAGAGGAACTGAGATCTATAATTATTTACATTTTTTTTTTAATAAATGAAACTAGAAGACAAAACTAAATGGAAAGATGCTTCAAAGGCCTTCTTTGGAGAAATAAATCACCTTTCTAAGTTATCAAGAGGTCACTCTATATTGAAGTACTGATGATAAGCATTTATAAATAGACTATCATGAGAATAATTATAGTTTATACACCAACATCTACTGCATAAAATGAGATGGTAGAGGAACTCTCTGAAATTTTTTTTTTATTAAAGCTTTTTAATTGCAAAACATATGTATGGGTAATTCTTCAACAATGACCCTTACAAAGCTTTCTGTTACAAATTTGTCCCCCCTATTCCCCACCCCTCCCCTAGATGGCAGGAAGTCCACTACATGTTAATTATGTTGAAATACCTGACAAATCGAATATTTGTAAACATATTTCCACACATCTTTCTGTGCAAGAAAAATTATGTCTACAAGAAAAAAAATCTGATAAAGGAAACACAATGCAAGCAAACATCAATAGAGAGCATGAAAATGTTATGTTGTGGTCCACATTTCATATCCCTCTCTCTGGGTGTATATGGTTTTCTTCACTGAACAATTGGAACTGGTTTGAAACATTTCATTGTTGAAGAGAGCCATGTCCATCAGAATTGATCATCATATAGTCTTGTTGTTGCCGTGTACAATGATCTCCTGGTTCTGCTCATTTCACTCAGCATCAGTTCACGCAAGTCTTTCCAGGCCTCTCTGAAATCGTCCTGCTGGTCATTTCTTACAGAACAATAATATTCCATAACATTCATATACCATAATTTATTCAGCCACTCTCCAATTGATGGGCATCCATTCAGTTTCCAGTTTCTAGCCACTACAAAAAGGGCTGCCACAAACATTCTTGTACATGTGGGGCCCTTTCCTTCCTTTAAGATCTCTTTGGGATATAAGCCCAATAGAAACTAGGTCAAAGGGTATGCACAGTTTGATAACTTTTTGGGCATAGTTCCAAATTGCTCTCCAGAATGGTTGGATCCGTTCACAGTTCCACCAACAATGTATAAGTGTCCCAGTTTTCCCACATCCCCACCAACATTCGTCATTATCTTTTCCTGTCATTTTAGCCAATCTGACAGGTGTGTAATGGTATCTCAGAGTTGTCTTAATTTGCATTTCTCTGATCAATAGTGATTTGGAGCACCTTTTCATATGACTAGAAATGGTTTTAATTTCATCATCTGAAAATTGTTCATATCCTTTGACCATTTATTGATTGGAAAGTGGCTTGAATTCTTATAAATATGAAACAATACTCTATATATTTTAGAACTGAGGCTTTTATCTGAACCCTTAAATACAAAGATGATTTCCCAATTTATTGCTTCCCTCCTAATCTTGTCTGCATTAGTTTTGTTTGTACAAAAACTTTTTAACTTAATATAGTCAAAGTTATCTATCTGATGTTCAATTAAGAGTTCCAGTTCTTCTTTGGACATAAATTTATTCCATCTCCACAGGTCTGAAAGGTAAACTATCCTATGTTCCTCTAATTTGCTTATAATATCACTCTTTATAACTAAATCACGAACCCATTTAGATCTTATCTTGGTATGTGGTGTTAGGTGTGGGTCAAGCCCTAATTTTTTCCACACTAGTTTCCAATTTTCCCAGCAGTTTTTGCCAAATAGTGAGCACTTATCCCAAAAGCTGGGGTCTTTGGGTTTATCACACACTAAATTGTTATAGTTATTGCCTAATTTGTCCTGTGATCCTATCCTATGCCACTGATCAACTACTCTATTTCTTAGCCAGTACCAAATGGTTTTGATGACCATTGCTTTATAATATAGATTTAGATCTGGTACAGCAAGGCCACCTTTATCAGCCTTTTTTTTTTTTCATTAATTCCCTTGAAATTCTTGAACTTTTGTTCTTCCAAATGAATTTTGCTACTATTTTTTCTAGATCTGTAAAATAATTTCTTGGGAGTTTGATTGGTATAGCACTAAATAAGTAAATTAATTTGGATAGTATTGTCATTTTTAATATATTCTCTCGGCCTACCCATGAGCACTTGATGTTTTTCCAATTAACTAGGTCTGACTTTATTTGTGTGGAAAGTGTTTTGTAGTTTAGTTCATATAGGAACTCTCTGAATTAACTAATTAATACTCAATGAGTGGTGCAAAAGAGGGTAAAGAGGAGGACTGTGAAAAATATGGCTCAAAAATTATACATGAGAGAAACCTAAGGCTAATGGACTGAAAGAAAAACCACCATATCATTACATCTATGATTGATGAATATTGTTTTCAAGAATGAAGTAGGAAAGCCCCAAGCATCAAATAGAATCTCTGTTTCTGTCTGTCTCTATCTTTCCTCACCACTCTCCCAATACAATTGGTTATATTATGAACAGAAAGGAAAAAAAAAACTGGGATTTATTTTTAAATTAGTTGTCTATGTTCAATCTGATCATAAATTTATTATAGCAAAGGCAAAAAATCTATACAAAATTCACATAAGAAAAGAAACAAGGCATAAAATTAGTAATTCCAACCTGTTTTAAGTGAATATAATAAGTTGATAATAAAAAACAGGAAGGTATTGACACATCATAGATGCTTAAAACTTTTCATTGAAGTTCAATTCCCATAAATAAATCTGGAAATTACCTTAGAAAGGCAGACACTTGATCTCTTTGCCCACTGGAGAACTATAGAAGCCAAAGACAACATCAGTTTAGAATATAAATTTATTTGTAAAAATTCTACAAAGAATTCATTCAATTCAAATTAAGAAGCATTAATCAAAAATCTATTATGTGCTTTGCAGTGTGCTAGGTGCTAGGGATATAAAGATACTATCCTCAAGACATTTACCTTTTCAACCAATCAGATGGAGTACAGGAAAGCAGTATAATCCAGCTTCCCCTCACTTGTGAAAGTGAGATAGATATTAATTGTTCATTATTGTGTCATGCACATATAGTTAAAAAAATACAACCTAAATTAATTTTCTTTTCAGAATATAAAATAAACTATTAAAAGATTATTTTATAGAGTCAGGAAAAAATGCTTTAAAAAAATTCACCTGGAGGAACAAAAGTTCAAGAATCTCGAGAGAAATAGTGTACTAGTACAAGATGAAAGAATTGTACTAGAGAATAATTCTTGAGGAAAAAAAACATGGAGCTTTTCTTAGACTGCAATTCCAATATAAACCAACAAAAGCTTATGTTATGGCAACCAACAAAAGCTAATGTGATTTAGGATAAATTAATTTAAGTAGGAACATTGAGGTTTCAGAGCTTTAAAGCACTTAGGCTTTTCTGCTGATAGATTTGCATAATAAAGGCAGGAATTTGGTCTGTGTGTGTGTCTCCTTAGCCCACTTTTTGTTCTGGCTTAAATTTCTTCAGTCATAAAGCCTGAGAGGATTTTGTGAATATGTAAGATTGTCAGAACTCTAAATTAGATTGTTATCTGTAATGTAGACTCTGATTTTTAAACCAGATAAAGGGGTTGCAACAGAGAGACTTAATCTTAGTTTGGTAAGAGCTGTCAGCCTGTATTTAGGCAGACATTCCTCAGGGACCCCATTTCAGTTGACTGAAGCTGAGTTGGCTTGGCTGATCCTGAGGAGATGAGTGCATGGATAGTAGCACTGAGGCACTCCAGAACAGATTATAAAGTAAAGATGCTGTTGTGAGACCAAAAGAATTCATCAGAGAAGAGATGCTATGTCCAGAAAGGAGCAGGGGCAGGTCCAGAGAGTCCAATAGAGATGACTTAGCAAGGAGTTAACCTTGGGAGAGCAGTGTGATGACACCATCAAAAGGCATCAGGGATCCTACAGTTCAGGAAGTATGAACTGCCCTCCACATGCCCCATGTATATAATAATCTGAATGCATGCTCACTCCCCTGCTGATGCATATTTGTGGTAGGCCCTAGGTTTATGAAGGTAATGTCTTATTGCAGATCTTGGCAAATTCATTAAATATTTTTCCTTTGAAATTATTTTATTTTCTAAGTGAGGAAAAAGGTAAAATACATTAGTGGGGAATTACGAGCTATTGTTCTGAGTAGATATAGACCCACACAGAGTATTTTGAATTTAGACCGCTGATCTGGAGATTCCATTTGTGTTATAATTAGTAGATATAAATAGTGTTTAGTATTATACATAGTAACAGCAACATTATGAGAGGATCAATTACGACTGACTTAGCTCTTCTCAGCAATACAATGATCAAAGATAATTCCAAGACTCATGATGGAAAATGCTAGCCACATGCAGAGAAAGAACTGATGAGTCTGAATCAGATCGAAGCATCCTGTTTTCTCATTTTTTTCTCCATGATTTTTTACTTTTGTTCTGTTTCTTCTTTCACAAGACATGTGCAAATATGTTTTACATGACTGCACATATATAACCAATAAGATTCTTGGGAAGGGGGTAAAGAAAGGAGAGAGGGAGAGAAAATTGGAACTTAAAATCTTATAAAAATTAATATTGAAAATTGTACATGTAACTGGAAAAATAAAATACTATTTACATAAAAATAGTTTTCAGAATCAGAAAAGTGATGATGCTGTATTCTGTTCAGATCAGACCACGAATAGATCATTATCTTTTATTCTAGGTTCTAAGTGTTAGAATGGACATTAATAAATGACAGCATACAAAGGTAGATCTCCTAGGTGATAGAATTGGAGACTATGTCATGCATGCACTGGGGATTTATAAATAAGGACTGGGGCTATTTAGTCTGGAGAATAGAGGTGCTGATAATATCTTCAAGTACTTTGAAGGGTTGTTTTAAGAGAAGACAGATTAGATTTGTTTTTGTTGACTCTGGAGGGCAGAGCCAGGAACCATGAATGGAAATTACAGAGGCAGATTTAAACTCTATGTAAGAACAATTTCCTAACCAAATCTGTTCCTCTGGGTGAGGGGGAGCTTACAATAGTTTTGGGGGGAGGGAGTCAAGAAGAACCTAGATATCCACCTTCAAAGATACGTTTTATTTCCGAGTCTACACAAATTTTTGATTCTTTTTTTGCTCTCTCTTACATCCCTCCCTATTTAGCTTCCTTTGGTGTAGAAAACAAGACCTGTCTCCGTTGCTAAGGCAACCGCTGTGTTTTCATTACTGCCTCCTCCTTCTTCCAGCCAACCACACCCCTTTTTCTCCCCCACTTTTCCTATCCATTGTTCTCTTCCACTCCCTTGGTTTGGGCCACGCCCATTCTCTCTTTACACTACAGACACCCTTTTCTCCCCTCTCTCCTTCTCCCCCCTCCCCCCTCCACTTCCCCAAGGAAAGGAGATCCAGAGGTTGTGGGGGATGACTAATACAGGGGTGAAGGCGCGAGCCCTGCTCTCTTCTCGGAGAGGTGACTGTTAACAGAAAACTGTCGGTCAGTCAGCAGGCACTAAACCTTCGGGAGGCAGCATCTTGGTGGTGGTGGTACAATCATGTCGGATCTGGGCTCTGAGGAATTAGAGGAAGAAAGGGAAAATTATCTTGGGGTGAGGATGAAGCTTATCGTTTCCGGATGAGAGAAGAGGTCTAGAGAAGAGCAGGAAGGTGGGGGCTACCAGTTCAGTTTTGGACAATACCACCTCTTTCTCTTAGATACTCCCTTGGCTTATTAAAGGGATAATAACGCTTTTAACTCTGGTTTGCTCTCTACCTTTTTGACAATTCCCCTCCTTACTTCCTCACCTTTTCTGCAACATCAGTTCTTGCTAGCACTCATATGTGAACGTACCCAAAGGATCTCTCTTTTTATCTGTCTCTTTTCCCTCGGTAATCTCAACTCAAAGGGATTCAGTTTTCGGTATAGTTAAAGAAATAGTCTTGTATTTTCTCCTTAAGCCTGGAATCTGGGGACCTGAATTTTTATTAGCCACTTGAGAGTGTATCTTGATCTTGTTCTTTCACTTTTTTGGTCCTCGTTGTGAAAATGTTTAAGACTTACTCTTTGGAAGCCCCCCTTAACCATTAGTTAGTGACGGAAGTTGGGGAGTGAGGGGGTGGTGTGTTTCGGGATGTTTTAAGATTCAACCTATAGAAGCCCCTTTGACCTTTGATTTATCCAAAAGGCCAATGATTACCGATCACTTCCTTCTTTTACCCTCTCCCTGTTGTCTCCCAATCCCTATTCCTCTTTCTTTCTAAGCAATACCTACTTTAAGGCAAAACTTTTAAGTTCTGCATCCAAAGTTTTCCATAATGTGTTGCCAGTAATACCTTTTATTTCCTTAATACTTTAAAGCTTATAAAGTGCATTTAAAAATTAGTATTTTATTTCCCTCAAAATTATATATAAAAGCAATTTTAACATTCCTCTCTAAATTTTGAGTTCAAAATTTTCTCCCTTCTTCCCTCCTTCCTCTCACCTGCATTGAGAAGGCAAGCAATTTGACGTAGGTTACATGTATCTGGTCATGTAAAACATATGTCCATGTAAATCATGTTGTGAAAGAAAACACAGACAACAAAATCTCACCAAAACTAAAGAAACAAAAAGGAAAGTGTGCTTCAGTCTTCATTCAGACTCCAGTAGTTCTTTCTCTGGAGATGGATGTCATTTTTCATCATAAATCCTTCAGAATTGTCCTGGATCATTGTATTGCTGAGAATAACTAAATTATTCACAGTTGATCATCTGGTCCTATCTGAATTTCCAGTTCTTTGCCACCATTAAAAGAACTGCTATAAATATTTTCATACATATAAATTCATATTCTGTCTCTTTCCCTCCCTCTTTTTTTAAAATTTAATTAAAGCTTTTTTCAAAGCATATGCATGGATAACTTTCAACATTCACTCTTGCAAAATCTTGTGTTTCAAATTTTTTCCCTCTCTTTCCTCTACCCCCTTCCCTAGACAGCAAGTCACATGGAATTCTTCTATACATATTTCCACAAATATCATGTTGCACAAGAAAAATCAGATAAAAAAGGGGAAAAATGAGAAAGAAAACAAAATATAAGCAAACAACAAAAAGCATGAAAATACTATGTTGTGATCCACACTCAGTTCCCATAGTTTTCTCTCTGGATATAGATGACACTCTTCATCACAAGACCATTGGAACTGGTCTCAATCATCTCATTGTTGAAGAGAGCCAAGTCCATCAGAATTCATCATTGTATAATCTTGCTGTTGCCATGTTGGTTCTGCTCATTTCACTTAGCATCAGTTCATGTAAGTCTCTCCAGGCCTCTCTGAAATCATCCCGCTGATCATTCTTGTAGAACAATAATATTCCATAACATTCATATACCACAACTTATTTAGTCATTCTTTAATTGATGGGCATCCACTCAGTTTCCAGTTTCTTGTCACTAAACAAGGGCTGCCACAAACATTTTTGCACATGTGAGTCCCTTTCCCTACTTTATGTTCTCTTTGGGATACAAGCCCAATAGAAACACTGTTCGATCAAAGGATATGTAGAGTTTTATAACCCTTTGGGCATAGTTCTAAATTGCTCTCCAGAATGGTTGAATCAATTCACAATTCCACTAACAATGTATTAGTGTCCTGGTTTTCCCACCATCCCTCCAACATTTGTCATTATCTTTTCCTGTCATCTTAGACATTCTGAGATGTGTGTAGTGGTACCTCAGAGTTGTCTTAATTTGGATCTCTCTGATCAATAATGATTTAGAGCACCTTTTCATATGACTAGAAATGGTTTTAATTTCTTCATCTGTCCTCTGTTTTTAATCTCTATATAGACCTAGTACTGGTACTGTTGAGTCAATATTACTCTTTCTCTCTCTCTCTCATTTTCTCTCTCTCTCTCTCTCTCTCTCTCTCTCTCTCTATATATATATATATATATATATATATGTAAAATAAATAAAACTACATCTAATCAATATCTAAAGCACAAAGGGTAAAGCAAAGAGAACCTTACATCAATATTGTTAATAGTCATTTTAAGAATTTTAAATAAAATCTTGGCAATTTATATAAATTGACTATAGCAATTTATCCAAAAAATAATTTACTATGATCAAGTTGCATACCAGAGGTGCAAAGTTGATCCATATTGCTTGGTACATTGTAGATACTTAATAAATGCTTGATGACTTAAATTCCCAATGCTACCTGTCAGAGATGGGACTTGAGCACCTATTTCTCGAATCCCATGGTGGGATCACTGCTTCAAGCTATTCCTCTTTCCCTTCTTTATGCTTGAACAAATTAGATTATTTTTCTCTAAGAATACTTCCTATTACCTCTGTGCCTTTGTTTACAATATTCCCTAGGTTTAAAATGTTCTTCAGAACATGCCTACAACTTAAATTTATCTATTCTTCAAGACTAAGATCAAATGCAAAATCCCTGTTGTAATTTAGACAATATTATAAGGTTGAAAGATTATTAGACATGGACACAGAAGACAAGATTAATCTCAGTCTCATTTTCCTCATCAAATGGGGATGATTATCTTAACATTTACTTTAAAAATTAAAGCACTATATAGATGTGAATCATTATTTTGAGCTAGAGTTATTTGTATATGTCTTATCTCCTTTACTGAAAGGCAGAGACCATGTAGAAGAATTTAGTATAGTTAGTCAACATGCATTTATTAGGTGCCTATTATGTTCCAGGTATGGTATTAAGTATGAGAATAAAAAGAAAAGCAGGGGCAGCCAGGTGGTACAGTGGATAGAGCATCAGGAAGACCTGAGTTCAAATATCTCAGACACTTAACACTTCCTAGTTGTGTGGCCTTGGGCAAATCACTTAACCCAGATTGGTTCAGTTTAAAAAAAAAAAAAAAGAAATTAAAAAGAAAGACTAGCAGCCTTTTAGGAACTCACAGTCCAATGTGGAGACAATAGTCAAACAACCATGTACAAAAGAGATATACACAGGATAACTTGTCAATGTTCTGCAGAGGGAAGGCATTAATATTAAGGAGCACCACAAAAAGATTGCTTATGGAAGTTGAGATTTTTAGTTGGAACTAATTAAACTATCTCAAACCTTCTAATTACTTGGACTTCCTCTCTGATCCCTGATAATGATAGAGTGCCAAAGAAACACAGTTATCATCTCTATATACTAAAATGTAAGCAATTTATCCTTGCTTTGCCCTTTTTCATTGTCCATTATTGTTTACCTTTGTACATTTCTCTTGACTTTTGTGTCTGAATTTCAGTTTCTCCAAACCTCTGATTATTTCATCAGGAATGCTTGGAAGTCATCTATTTAATTAAAAATCCTTTTTTTTTTTTTTTTTTGCCTTGTAGAATTATATTCAGCTTTGCTGGCTAAGTTTTTATTGGTGCTAAGCCAACCCAACTGCCCATTCCTTCATAGTGATGACTGCTAAATCATATGGGATTCTGTCTATTTTATCTATAATGTTTCTGGGAGTTTTTGTTCAGGAGGTAACTGATGGATTCTTTCAATTTCTACTTTGTTTTTGATTATAAGAAATCTGGACAGTTTTAAGATTTCTTGAAATATGGTATTTAGGTAATAGTATTCAGGTATTCCAATGATTTTTAACTTTTTTCTCTTTGATTTGTCTTTTAGGTCAGTTGTTTTTGGTGTTTTGTTTGTTTGTTTTTTGTTTTTTTGTAAGTCTTTTGACTTTGTTTTTTAATAGTTTTTGTTATCTTCTGGAATCATTGGCTTCTGTTTGGTTCATTCTCATTTTCAGGAAGACTGTTGCTTGGTCAAAGTTTTATATATCTTGTGCCAAGTTATTGATTCCTTTTCCAATTCTTTCTTTTATGTCTCTCATTTTAATTTTTCCCCTCTGGCACTCTCATTTCATTTATTAAAAAATGTAAACTTAAAAGACAAACAAACTTCTTGCATCATCTCTTCCAGGAATTATCTTGTTGGAGATTTTCTTTGTAGATATTCCGGAGTTATTCCCCCTACGAGTTTATGTTTTGAGTATTCCTGTCACCATGATAGCTCTTTACTATGTGATTTTTTTTTTTTTCTCCTTCTGAATTCTTCCAAACTACTTTCTTACTTCGGATTTAAGATTAGAACTAGATTTTGAATACTTCTGGAGGGAAGGTGTGGCCTGGTCATGTAACTGCTTTGCTGGGGATTCCCAGTATTGTGTTACTACAGGATCTCAGGGCCAGCTCAGTTGGATGACCTGCAAGCTTTCAGTGTTTCCCAAATTGTCTGATCCAGAGTAGGTTTAATGGGTTCCCTCCTGATCTATTCTTTTCAAGTTCTTGACCTGGGTTTGGGTCAGAGACTTCTGTTAGATTCAGTCCCTGTCAATCAATTGGTTCAGCATGATGAAACATGTGGTCTGGGATTTCCCTGGTTATCTCTCTGCAGGCTTCAGACTATGTTAGAAGCTGAAATTGATACTCTCTAGAGTTTCCAGGGATCTTATCCACATTTCTGATGTTTGCTTCCAAACTTTCTTCTCTTTTAGTCCTTAGGCTAGGACCTTCTTATCACTTCTTATCCCTGAATACTATCCTGGGTAAGATTTTTTCCTCAGTCTGTCCCAGATCTATAAGTAATGGGTGACAAAATTGCCTGATCATATTCATTCCTAGTACATAGCCTTTCCTGTTGGAATGCTTTGATCTCCTGGTCAGACCCCATTTCCAGTGAGCACAAATTTCTCTGTCTGTTTTCCTATTTTGACTTGGGATTTAAAAAAATATATTCATTTTGACTTTTTCTTAGATTTCTCCATCAAGATTCAGTCTGGTATATTTTCTAGATCTGTTTGGAGTAATTTTGTTGGGGGGGCTCATTGTAATTCTTCCTGCTACTTTGCTCTATTAAGTACTTTTAATATCTCTAATAACCTTGAAAGAAGAGCCCATTTAAAAAATACAGATATTCTATTGGTTATATTGTCAAGTCTCCTGTCTCCAAAGAAAATCATTCAAAGGGCGATAGAGATAAGCATGATGGATGGATTATGTGTCAAATTATGACATGTAACAAGGAACTCTAAAGAACTAAAGAATGGAATCATAAATGGTAGAAAAAAATCAGTCAATTGGTGAGACTAAAGGATAGACAACTTTTGTACTCCACTGATATACTTTTAAAAATTATTATTTTAATAGTATTTTATTTTTTCAAATACATGCAAAGATAGCTTTCAATATTCACCTTTGCAAAACCTGTGTTCCAAATTTCTCTCTCTCTCCTCCTGATCCCCTCCCCAAGATAGCAAGCAATCTGCTATGGGTTAAATATATGCAGTTTTTCTACACATATTTTCCTATTCATTACGCTGCACAAGAAAAAGCAGATCAAAGGGGGAAAAACCCAAGCAAACAAACAACAAAAAGGTAAAAAATATTATGCTTTGATCCACACTCAGACTTCAAAGTTCTCTCTTTGGATGTGGATGATACTTTCCATCATAAGTTTACTGAAATTACCTTGAATCACCTCATTGTTGAAAAGAGCCAAGTCCAACTGTTATACTTTCTTCTTCAATAGAAGTTGTGAAAGGCCTCAGCCCATTAGGCAAATCTCATTTGGCAAATGTATGGCAAGACACATACAGGGATAACAAAAAATGGGCAGGGATGAATATGCTATGCTCTGTATCATGGGAGGAAGCATTTAGTGATCTTTCAGCAGTATGTAGGATGCATTGGAAAGGAGAAGAACTAGGTGGTTTTTCCATCCTGCTTTATTAAAATTTCAAAACAGAAATTCTCAAGCTTAATGGGTAGTGGACCCAGTGGCCAGGCCTGTGTCTTTCTGAGTGACATTCCTCAAAAAAAGCCCAAGGTATTAACTGTGCTGTGGATGCTCCCTGAGTTGGTGTCCTCTCTTTAAATGTATCTGGGAATCCACCAATTTGGAAGATTCTTCTAATTTTGCAAACCCCTGGATTGGTAGCAGGGTGAATAGATAAGACTTGCTTTCAGAGAATGGTGCTATTGTAGAGAATAAACCATGGATTTAGAATAATCTTTAGTTAGAGATGTTCATAGCATTCAAAACCAGAGGCTGATAGGTTCAAATGTCAAGTATAAGCAAAGTAAAGATTTGCTGAAAAAACGTGAGTTCCTATATATCAAGTTTCCACATTTCTTCCCTCAAATGTTTTTAAATTGATAGTATTTTCTACGTCAGAATTTTTAGGTTGAAAGTAAGTTTTGATCATTATAAAGATGAGGTTTTTACTAGTTTTTTGTTGTTTGTTTTCTTCTGTTTTTGCAATCTAGAGACCATTGTTGGGAGTTCCAGGGACTTTTTAGCTGGAAGTTGATATTTCTGTCTGTTTTTACCTAACTCTGGAAAGCATGTAGAAGATGGTTTGATAGATTTATAAAAAGCATCAGAACTGAATCTTAAGTTGTAGTTGTCTTCTCTTCCAATGGTCTTGTTTGTCCAAGTCTTTCGAACTATTAGATAGATATATTCATTTTGACTTTTTCTTAGATTTCTCCATCAAGATTCAGTCTAGTACATTTTCTAGATCTATTTGGAGTAATTTTGTTGGGGGGGGGCTCATTGTAATTTGTCCTGCTACTTTGCTCTATCTAATAGTTTGAAAGACTTTTGGACAAACAAGACCACTGAAAGAGAAGACAAGTACAACTTAAGGATTCAGTTCTGATGCTTTTTATAAATGTTAATTTTTATTGTGACATGAAAAAGTTCAGATTTTACATACTCAGATTCTCAAATATTTAATAACTTCATTGCTGTGTTTTGTTTCTCTTTTTCAAAGAGAACCAATCACATTATATGGTGTATCGACTTATGTGTGAATTAGATTTCAGTGAGACAGAGTGGTACAAAATCATTATGCTCACTCTCTTCTTCTGGAGTCGTCACAGTGCAATGGCCAAGACAAAAGTCAAGATGGTTGGTGATGGTCTGGGATGCAGTGGAGGACTTTGGGAATTTCACTGTTCGACTAAGCTCTCAATACTCCATAGCACCTGCTTTAGTCATCTTCATGGCTTCTGGAACAAATTCTCATCCACTGATTCTGCTGGGGACAATTTTCACATGCTTAGAGTAGACATTCTCCTAACTCACTGAAGGGTTTGAGGGTCAGTTACCCTTAACCTGTCTGAGAAGATAACTTACTGGGCTGTAACTTCTGTACATGTTACAGCTTCTTGGAGCCACAGGTGAAGTTGAATGCCTGATAGACACCAAAGGTGGATGAACAGGCCAGATTCACACCAAAGGCATTCCCAGCCATCATGTGCACCCTTAACAATTTGCAAGTAAGTGTCAAAGGAAGATTGGTGCCCAGATGTTCCTGACTCCATGTTCAGCACATAATCCATTATATTAAACTGTCTTTTTAACACTTTTGGGGTTCCTTTTGTTTATATTTCAATGGCAGCTTATTCCCTTTCACATTTCAGTAGATTCTACAGAACATGTTTTGAAAGTGTTCCAGGTATTACTTTAGTTAGTACAATTTTATCTTTTAATGTGGGTAATTTTATCCTTTAAAAAAAAATTTGTTCATAGAGTAAGTAGTAGATCTGGTAGTTAAATCCAGGTTCTGTGATTTCAAATTCTTTTTTTTTTAATTTTTAACATACATTGTTTTATGAATCTTATTGGGAGAGAAAAATCAGAGCAAAAGGGAAAAACCATGGGAGAGATTAAAAAAAAAAAACCAACAGAAAACAGAATTGAACATAGCATGTGTTGATTTACATTCAGTCTTCTTAGTTCTTTTTCTGGATATAGATGGCATTTTCTGTCCAAGGTCTATTAGGGTTGCTTTGGATCACTGAACCACTGAGAAGAACAAGTCTTTCATAGTTGATCATTGCACATTCTTGCTGTCTTAGTATACAATGTATTCCTGGTTCTACTTGTTTCACTCGGCATCAATTCCTGTAAATCTTTCCAGGCCTTTCTAAAATCAGCTTATCATTTTTTATAGAACAATAATATTCCATTACCTTCATATACCACAACTTATTCAGTAATTCTCCAATTAATGGACATTTACTCATTATCCAATTCATTGTTACCACAAAAAGAGCCACTACAAACATTTTTGCACATATGGGTCTTGTTCCCTCCTTTAGGATTTCCTTGGGAAACAGACCCAGTAATGGCACTTCTGGGACGAGGGTGTGCATAGTTTTATAGCCCTTTGCTCTCCAGTCTGGTTAGATCATTTCACAACTCCACCAACAATGTATTAGTGTCCCAGTTTTCCCACATCATCATTACCTTTTTCTGTCATGGGATTCCAAATTCAATGTAGTTTTTTTCTTCTACACCTCTCATTTTCTGTAACATTGTTCAGCACCTTAGATAAGCATACATCTTGGTTTTTTTTTTTCTTATTTAACACCAAAACCAAGTAGATCATTGAATAAAGTTAACTTTGTGTCTTTGTGGTTGTATATTGGGTTCCCACTCTGGTGTCACAGACTTTTTCTACTGACTTTCTAATTTGCCTTTGGCTTGAAAATGTTCAACTCTGTCTTTCAGGGTCTTGTGATGCTCTAAAATTTATTTAGAATCATTATTTAAAGGAATTTGGAGCAGTTTGGGAGAGAGGTTGGATGAGTTCCAACCTTTAACTGGCTCTACCTCCTTTATTTCTAATTAAAAAATTTAAATTTAAAAAAGCCTTATATTAATTAAAAGAAATTTCAGATATCAATTAGCATGTGAAAGAAATATTTTGAGGAATAGGAAAGTCTTCTGAAGGTCCCTGAAATTATACACCATAAGCTACTTCTACCAGCCTTGCTAATATTTTATACAGTCAACATTTTAAAAGTACTTTTAAATAACATAACTTTTCTCTAACTCATCTATTTAATAAATCAGTTCACTTATCTTATTTCTTTAGGAATATGAAGGAGATCGCAATGAGGCTGGTGAACGACATGGAAAAGGAAAAGCAATGTTGCCCAATGGGGATGTATATGATGGACTATATGAATTTGGTAAAAGACATGGTCATGTAAGAATGACTTTGTTATCCAACTTTTTCTTTTATAAAGAGTGTTCTTTGAATTAGATTTGGAAATGACAAGAATTATATATTTCAGGGGACCTACAGATTTAAGAGTGGTGCTCGATACATTGGAGAATATCAACAAAATAAAAAACATGGTCAAGGCTTGTTTATCTATCCAGATGGATCAAAATATGAAGGTAAAATTGTATTGTTACATATTATTGTTTCAACATAAGAAAATCAACTTTTTTTCTTCTGGTGATTGAGCTTATCTGTGAATATTGAAGTACATGGGAAGCTACAAATTCTTAGTTTCATTCGTCCAAAAGTAATTTAGTGAGTACCTACTGTGTATTGTATCCACTGTGGGAGATAGTAGGTAGATAAAAAACATAATTCCTACTCTCAAGAACTTTGCAAGCTAGCCAATGAGACAAAACTTTTAAATATAAAAAGATAGCTAGGAATAAAAGGTAACATTTAATAAATGCCCCAAAAAATTGCTTTAAAAATTCATTTTGTATTTGTGTGCCCAGAGAAATAAAGGGAAGGACTTGTGTCTCAAGTAAAGGGAATGGCATGAGCAAAAAGTTAGTTGGAGATATTCAAATTATATTTGGAAAGCAATGTCAGTCTGACTGTATCAGATTGATTATGTTATGAAATAATCAGAGAAAAGGTTTGAAAGTTGCAAAAAGGCCTAGAGTGGGTCCTTGAATGCAGGTTTGGCACTTTCTCTAGCAGGTAGAGAAGAACAGATGAAGGATTTTGAGCAAGTGATGTAATGGAGGAAGAGTTTTTGACTGATTCTAGGCTAAGGGAGGAAGGAATGATGAGCTTTTAACATGTCAAAAGCTGTTGCTAAGGCAAAATACAGTTTTGAGGAGAGGCTGTTTGAGAATACCACAAGCTATTTATGCTAAAGTTCTCTTTCTCCTACAAGAAAAGGATTTGGTAAATTCTTAACTTCTTGATAGTTTCCTTTTTATTGCAGAAAGTAGAGAAAATAAATATAAGGGAAATTACATTCTAAATCTAATTTTGACCTCAAAAAACTAGGTGGTGAAAAAGAAATGTCAAGAACCAAGGAAATAACTGTTTTTTAAAAACTCAACATAACCAAAATATAGCTCATTATCTTGACTCTCAATCTTATCCCTCTTCCTAATTTCCCTGTTTCATTACAGGTAACCCTTTTCTTCCAAGTTTGCAGTCTTGAAGTATTTCTTAGCATCTCAATCTCCCTCTCTATGTGTATTGCTGTATATTATGGATCCGGCTTCCTCATTTCATATTAATCCCTTTTTTTTCATTTTCCTAAACTCTTACCAATATAGTTAGTAAACTATTCTAATGTAGTTATTAACCCTCCCTCCCTCCCTTCCTTTCTTCTGTCCCTCCTTTCCTCCCTCCCTTTCTCCCTCCTTCCTTCCTTTTCTTCTTCTTCCCTTCCTCCCTCCTTTCCTTCCTTCCTCCCTCCCTCCCTCCCTCCCTTCCTTTCCTCTCTCCTTCCCTTCCGTCTTTCTTTTCTTCCTTCTTTCCTTTTTTTCCCCCTTTTTACCTCCATAAAGCAATTCTTAAAGGAGTGCTTTCCACAAAGGGGAGGTGGGGGAGAAGATGTAATGTAAATTTAAATGTAAATCTAAATGATGTAGAGAAAAAGTTATCAAATAAAAATCTATTAAAAAGCAGACAAGGCATAAGCAACCTTTTATACCCAGTTTCTTGGAAAAGACACTTCACTATGTGACAGGGGTCACTAGATCTGCCTGTTCCTTGTTTGGCTCTCATACCCAGGAACTGAGAGTTCCTAATGCCTTCATGCTTCAGTGCAGGTTCCCCAGTTCCTCTAACAAATCTTTATGGCTAACATCTCTTGAAAAACTATCTTTTTCCATGTGTCTATGCTCACATCTCTTCTTATTTATTTCCTTGTTTAATTCTTCTGCGTCCAGTTTTCTTTCATCTTCTCCCTATACATTATTTTCCTAAAGGTGAGAAGGTAGACTTAAGAGTTAAGGTCATTGTTTATACATTGGTTAGGCCCCCTTTTCCAGTTTTTTTTTTGTTTGTTTGTTTTGTTTTTTTGCTAGAGACTCAAATTATAATTTCAAAGGAGAGTTTTTTGGATGGGGTTTTTTAATTAAGAATAGATCATGTTGTAAAAACAAAAAGCATTAATAAAACACTTAAAAGATGTCATTATTTCACTTTCTGGGGATACTTCCTGTGTGTGTGTGTGTGTGTGTGTGTGTGTGTGTGTGTGTGTGTGTGTGTGTGTTTGTGTGTGTCTGTGTGAGAATACCATAATAAATTATAAACTTTCGAAGACAGTCTACCTTGGAATGCTTTTACTGAATGTTTTTTGAATTGTTAATTTCAGGAGACTGGGTGGATGACCTAAGGCATGGCCATGGAGTTTATTACTACCCAAATAATGATATGTATACTGGAGAATGGTTTGCTCACCAAAGGTTTGTTGTTTGTTTATGTTTGTTTGTTTACTGTTTCTTTAGACTTATATTTTATTTAGGCAAGCAGAAACCCTGATATATCTTTAGATTTATTACTCTTAAGAAAGAAAATTTCGAATAATAAAATCTACAAAATTCATTTCAAGTATACTTGAATTAAAAATAAAGCCTTGTGGAAAATACTCAATTCAGTATGAATCTATGGCATCTGTGTTAGAAAACCAGGTCTTGATAATTTATTATGGCATCCTTCCATAGATTTATGTGGGAGAAGTTTTCATCATATGGCTGGAGAAGAAAGCATGTGTATCCACCAGGCACAGAAGAAACAGTCAGTTAGTTAAATACTTATTAAGCAATTCCCATGTGTGAGACACTGCTAAATTCTGGGATAAAAATGTGGAAATGTAGGCCCTGACATTAGGGAGCTTACACTCTAGTGAGGAAATATTCCATAAAAAGGGGAGATAGAAAGTTAGGTATCTGGCATGGGGACATGGTGGAGAAGTAAAAGAAATTCAAAATGAGTGTATTTAGAGAGATCAAATCTAAAATGAATGAAGTTGAATGGCAAATGTGATGTCTGAGGAAAGAAGAATATAGATGTACCATGGCATGGGAATAGAATACTAGACTTGGATTAAATGAACATAAATTAGGTCAGTGTGATCAGTGCTTTGTGTCATATGCTAGAATTGGGAGAGTGCTTATAACCCTTATATACATCAGCAATGTAGGAAAAACTGAACTTAGAAGGTGGTTAACAAAACATTTAGGAAAAACTGGAAGCTGCGAGGTAGAATGTATTTTCTTCCCCTTAGTTACTACAGTCCAAGTGAGCTTCACTTCAAACCCTTACATAGGCTAGAGTGGCCATTACTGTATCGTGCATTTTGTGAAAACTTTCTCTGAAGACAAAATGTTAGTTGTAGCTCTGAATAGATCCAAGTTCTCCTTTCTCCTTTGATAACTTAAATCTTTGGGATTGGGGATGAATCTTAAATCCATCATCTGTAAAATGGAAATAAACAACATATAAATTATATATATATATATTTATTTATGGAATTTTATTTATTTATTTATGTAATTTATTTATATTATATATGTAATAACTTTCTCACAGTGTTGTTTTAAGTCTTAAATCAGGCATATAAGTAACTCTGTAAATCTTAGCATGCTACACAAAGCATAACTATTGTTTTTTTTTATTATTAATACTTTTTATTTGCAAAACATATGTATGGGTAATTCCTAAACATTAACCCTTACAAAGCTTTCTGTTATAAATTTTTCCCCCCTACTCCCCACCCCTCCCCTAGATAACAGGATATCCACTACATAATAATTATGTTAGAATACTTAAGAAATCGAATATATGTATAGTTATTGCCACACATCATTTTTTTGTTCAGGAGAAATCGTATCTATAAGAGAGAATAATCCGATAAAGGAAATACAATGTAAGCAAACATCAATAGAGAACATGAAAATGTTATGTTGTGGTCCACATTTCACATCCCTCTCTCTGGGTGTATATGGCCTTCTTCACTGAACAATTGTAATTGGTTTGAAGCATTTCATTGTTGAAGAGAGTCCTGTCCATTAGAACTGATCCTCATATAGTATTGTTGTTGCCGTGTACAACGATCTCCTGGTTCTGCTCATCTCACTCAGCATCAGTTCATGCAAGTCTCTCCAGGCCTCTCTGAAATCGTCCTGTTGGTCGTTTCTTACAGAGCAATAATATTCCATAACATTCATATACCATAATTTATTCAGCCACTCTCCAATTGATGGGCACCCCTTCAGTTTCCAGTTTCTAGCCACTACAAAAAGAGCTGTCACAAACATTCTTGCACATGTGGGGCCCTTTCCTCCTTTTATGATTTCTTTGGGATATAAGCCCAATAGAAACACTGCTGGGTCAAAGGGTATGCACAGTTTGATAACTTTTTGACCATAGCTCCAAATTGCTCTCCAGAATGGTTGGATCCGTTCACAGCTCCACCAACAATGCATCAGTGTCCCAGTCTTCCCACATCCCCTCCAACATTCATCATTATCTTTTCCTGTCATTTTAGCCAATCTGACAGGTGTGTAGTGGTACCTCAGAATTGTCTTAATTTGCATTTCTCTGATCAATAGTGATTTGGAGCACCTTTTCATATGATTATAAATAGTTTTAATTTCATCATCTGAAAATTGTCTGTTCATATCCTTTGACCATTTATCAATTGGAGAACGGCTTCAATTTTTATAAATGTGAGACAATTCTCTATATATCTTAGAGATGAGACCTTTATCAGAACCCTTAAATGTAAAGATGATTTCCCAATTTGATGCTTCCCTCCTAATCTTGTCTGCATTAGTTTTGTTAGTACAGAAACTTTTTAACTCAATATAATCAAAATTATCTATCTGGTGTTCAATTAAGAGTTCCAGATCTTCCCTGGACATAAATTTATTCCATCTCCACAGGTCTGAAAGGTAAACTATCCTATGTTCCTCTAATTTTCTTATAATATCACTCTTTATAACTAAATCACGAACCCATTTAGATCTTATCTTGGTATGTGGTGTTAGGTGTGGGTCAAGCCCTAATTTTTTCCACACTAGTTTCCAATTTTCCCAGCAGTTTTTGCCAAATAGTGAGCACTTATCCCAAAAGCTGGGGTCTTTGGGTTTATCAAACACTAAATTGCCAACGTTATTACCTAGCTTGTCCTGATATCCTATTCTATGCCACTGATCGACTGCTCTATTTCTCAGCCAGTAAGTACCAAATGGTTTTGATGACTGCTGCTTTATAATATAGTTTTATATCTGGTACAGCAAGGCCACCTTCATTGGCCTTTTTTTTTCATTAATTCCCTTGAAATTCTTGACCTTTTGTTCTTCCAAATGAACTTTGCTACTATTTTTTCTAGATCTGTAAAATAATTTCTTGGGAGTTTGATTGGTATGGCACTAAATAAGTAAATTCATTTGGGTAGTATTGTCATTTTTATTATATTCGCTCAGCCTACCCATGAGCACTTAATGTTTTTCCAATTGATTAGGTCTGATTTTATTTGTGTGAAAAGTGTTTTGTAGTTTAGTTCATATAGTTTCTGACATTTTCTTGGCAGATAGATTCCCAAATATTTTATGCTGTCATCTGTTATTCTGAATGGAATTTCTTTTTCTATCTCTTGCTGCTGAACTTTGTTGGTAATATATAAGAATGCTGATGATTTATGTGGATTTATTTTTAATCCTGCAACTTTACTAAAATTGTGAATTGTTTCTAGTAGTTTTTTAGTTGAGTCTCTAGGGTTCTGTAAGTATACCATCATGTCATCTGCAAAGAGTGATAATTTGGTTTCTTCATTACCTACTCTAATTCCTTTTATCTCTTTTTCTTCTCTTATTGCCAAAGCTAACATTTCTAATACAATATTAAATAGTAATGGTGACAGTGGACAGCCTTGTTTCACTCCTGATCTTATTGGGAATGGTTCTAGTTTGTCTCCATTACATATGATACTTGCTGATGGTTTTAAGTAGATGCTACTAATCATTTTAAGGAAAAGCCCATTTATTCTTATACTCTCTAGTGTTTTTAATAGGAATGGGTGTTGGATTTTATCGAATGCTTTTTCTGCATCTATGGAGATAATCATATGGTTTTTGTTAGTTTGGTTATTAATATAATTGATTATGCTGATAGTTTTCCTGATATTGAACCAGCCCTGCATTCCTGGTATAAATCCTACTTGGTCAAGATGTATTATCCTGGAGATAACTTTCTGTAATCTCGTTGCTAAAATCTTATTTAAAATTTTTGCCTCAATATTCATTAGGGAAATGGGTCCATAGTTTTCTTTCTCTGTTTTCACCCTACCTGGTTTAGCTATCAGCACCATATCTGTATCATAGAAGGAATTTGGTAGTATACCTTCTGTCCCTATTTTTTCAAATAGTTTGTATAGCATTGGAATTAATTGTTCTTTAAATGTTTGGTAGAATTCACATGTAAAACCATTTGGCCCTGGAGATTTTTTCTTAGGGAGTTGATTAATAGCTTGTTCTCTTTCTTTTTCTAAAATGGGGCTATTTAAATAATTTATTTCCTCTTCTGTTAACCTGGGCAATCTATATTTTTGTAGATATTCCTCCATTTCATTTAGATTATCAAATTTATTGGCATAAAGTTGGGCAAAGTAACTCCTAATTATTACTCTAATTTCCTCTTCATTGGAGGAAAGTTCTCCCTTATCATTTTTGAGACTAACAATTTGATTTTCCTCTTTCCTTTTTCTGATCAAATTAACTAAAGGCTTATCTATTTTGTTGGTTTTTTCACAAAACCAGCTCTTAGTTTTATTTATTAATTCAATAGTTTTCTTATTTTCAATTTTATTAATCTCACCTTTTATTTTCAGAATTTCCAATTTGGTATTTGATTGAGGGTTTTTAATTTGCTCTTTTTCTAGTTTTTTTAATTGTAACCCTAATTCATTGATCTTCTCTTTCTCTATTTTATGCAAATAAGCATCTAGAGATATAAAGTTACCCCTTATAATCGCTTTGGCTGTATCCCACAAATTTTGGTATGTTGTCTCATTATTGTCATTCTCCTGGATGAAATTATCGATTGTGTCTATAATTTGCTCTTTCACCCATTCATTCTTCAGGATTAGATTATTTAATTTCCAATTAACTTTTGGTCTATTTTCTCCTGGCCTTATATTACATGTGAGTTTTATTGCATCATGATCTGAAAAGGATACATTTACTATTTCTGCTTTTCTACATTTGATTTTGAGGTTTTTATGCCCTAACACATGATCAATTTTCATATAAGTTCCATGGACCCCTGAGAAAAAAGTATATTCCCTTCTATCACCATTCAATTTCCTCCAGAGATCTGTCATACCTAACTTATCTAACATTTTGTTTATTTCCCTAAACTTCTTTCTTATTTATTTTGTGGTTTGATTTATCTAATTCTGAGAGAGCAAGGTTGAGATCCCCCACTAGTATAGTTGTACTGTCTATTTCTCCTTGCATCTCTGTTAGTTTCTCCTCTAGGAATTTGGATGCTATACCACTTGGTGCATATATGTTTAGTATTGATACCGCTTCATTGTCTATGGTACCCTTTAGTAAAATATAGTTTCCTTCCTTATCTCTTTTAATGAGATCTATCTTGGCTTTTAGTTGATCTGAGATAAGGATTGCTACCCCTGCTTTTTTTTATTCACTTGAAGCATAAAAGATTCTGCTCCAGCCCTTTACCTTCATTCTGTATGTATCTCTATGTTTTAAATGTGTTTCTTGTAAACAACATATTGTAGGATTCTGGCTTTTAATCCAGTCTGCTATCAATTTCTGTTTTATGGGAGAGTTCATCCCATTCACATTCACAGTTAAAATGTCGACATCTATATTTCCTGCCATCTTATTTACCCAAAGTTATATTTTTCTCTTCCCTTTCCCCTTACTTCCTTCCCCCCTCCCCAGTATTTTATTTTTGATGGCCACCTCCCTCTAACAGTCCTCCCTCCTTTAGAACCCTCCCTCTTTTATACACCTTTCCCCTAATCTTTCTAATAATTTATCCCTTTCTTTTCCTCCTTTCCCTCCTACTTCCCTGTACAGAGGGCCAAGTTTTTCCCTGAAATCAAATGTGTCTGATATGCTCTTTTAGAGCCCAATCCAATGAGAGTAAGATTTACACAATACTCATCACCCTCCCTTCTTTCCCTCAATTATATTAGATTTTCTATGTCTCTTCATGAGACTTTGCCTTATTTTACCTCCTTTTTTTTTACTTTATTTTACCTCCTTTCCCCTCCCCCCCTTTTTTTTACAGTATGGTATACCTTCCACCTCTAATTTCTTTTCGATTATTATCAAAGTAAAATCAAATTATACCCCCATTCTTTAAGGATACCCCTAGTAGAGATATAATTCTCGGGAGTTCTTTCCTTTTTACCTTTTTACGCTTCTCTAGAGTTCTGTGTTTGGAGGTCAAATTTTTTGTTCAGATCTGGTCTTTTCATTAGAAATAGGTGAAATTTGGGCAGCTAGATGGCGCAGTGGATAGAGCACCAGGCCTGAAGTCAGGAGGACCTGAGTTCAAATCTGGTCTCAGACACTTAACACTTCCTAGCTGTGTGACCCTGGGCAAGTCACTTAACCCCAATT
>JAJPUD010002578.1:122442-146521 GCA_023553655.1 Myrmecobius fasciatus
CAACTTGTCAAGTATTTTAACATAATTAACATGTAGTGGACTTCCTGCCATCTAGGGGAGGGGAGGGGACTGGGGGGAAAATTTGTAACGGAAAGCTTTGTAAAGATCAATGCTGAGGAACTACCCATACATATGTTATGCAAATAAAAAGCTTTAATAAAAAAAATTTTTAAAAATAAAATTGCTAAATAAAAATACTAAAACCAAAAATTTTTAAACTAATAGCTTTTTATTTTTCAAAATACATATAAAGATAGTTTTCAACATTCACCCTTGCAAAACTTTGTGTTCCAAATTTTTCTTTCTCTCTTCCCTTCTCTCTCCCCTCCACCCCCACAGCAAATAATCCAATATAGGTTAAACAAGTGCAATTCTTCTAAACATATTTCCATATTTACCATTATGCTTAAGAAAAATGAGATCAAGAGGGAAAAAATGAGAAATATAAAAGCAAACAAACAAAAAAACAACAGCAAAAGTGAAAATACTATACTTTGATTGACATTCAGTCTCTATAGTGTTCTCTCTGAATGCAGATGGCTTTTTCCATCACAAGTCTATTGGAATTGCCTTGAGTCACCTCATTTTGAAAACAGCCAAGTCATCACTGTTGACTATCACATCATTTTGTTGTTGCTGTGTACAATGTTCTTTTGGTTCTACTCACGCTACTTAGCATCAGTTTATGTAAGTCTTTCCAGGCTTTTCTGAAATTAGTCTGCTCATCATTTCTTTTAGAACAATAATATTTCATTACATTCATATGCTATAACTTATTCAGCCACTCCCCAATTAATGGACATCCACTCAATTTCCAGTTCCTTGTCACTACAGACATTTTGTACATGTGGTTCTTTTCTCTTTTTTATGATCTCTTTGGGATGCAGACCCAGTAAACTGAAGATATTTTTTAAAATATGGAACCACGTTGTGAAATGACAGTAGGATATGATGTTTGAGAACATTAAGACTTTCTGCCTCATTTTGTGGATCATTATCTTGCCATTTCTATCTTTATTATTGATAGAAAAACAAGATGTGAATGGAGTGAGACTTTATGAGTATCTCAATAACATACTTTCCTTTTCTTTCTACTTCATTACATCACTCCAAAGATATTAGTCAAGTATTTTATTTTAAATAAATGTTTTCTTCTCAAAAATTGGGAAGTCAAATGTTTATTTTTCATAAAAGATTCTTACACATATATGATTATAAGTAAACTTTTAAAGTATCATTTTATTTTTCCAAATACATGCAAAGATAGTTTTCAACTTTCACCTTTGCAAAACCTTGTGTTCCAAATTTTTCTCCCTCTCTACCCTCTCTTTCACCAAGACAGCAAGCAATCCAATATAGGTTAAACATGGGTAATTCTTCTAAACATATTTCCCTATTATTCATGCTGTGCAAGAAAAATTGGAACAAAAGGAAAAAAAAGAGAAAAGAAAAAAAAAACAAGCAAACAACAGCATTAAAAAAGGTGAAAATACTATACTATGCTTTGATCCACATTCAGTCTTTATAGTTCTCTCTTAGGATGTGGATGGCACTTTCCATTCCAAGTCTATTGGAATTGCCTGAAAATAAACTTTTTGATCTCCCTTACATTCTTTGAAAGTCAGCATCTCTCAGGGATATTCCCAATTTTGTGACAGACTGAGTGACCACATCAAAATAAAACAATCAAATAAAATAATCACAATAAAAAAGCTGTAGAAAAAACATCCATACAAAGTCTTCTGAAATAGCAGCAGAAGATTCAATGATGCTCTCACTCCCTTTATTGCACTCAGTGAATCTGATTCTTTTAAGTTTTGGCCGGGAATATCTTCAACCTTACTCCTCTTGACAGTGACTCAGCCTGATCCTTTCATGCCCACTCCTTAATGGAGGAAGTAGAATAAACCTGCCCAGCTTTGAGATTAAGAAACCAATTAAAGTTATAGAAGAGACTGAACAGTACAAAGCCAAATAGAGAAGAGGGGAATGTATATGTAGAAATGTGATCACCTCCCTCATTTGAAGTTTCTCTGAAGTATGCATCCAGATAGAATCTGTACCAACTTCATAATGAGGTCATTGCAGATGTCTACCCTCTATGGAATGAACAGGAGAAAATCAATGGTAATGAATCTCAAAGGCTTCAAAGAGCAAAGGAGTCAGAATCACTGGTGCATGAAACACAATAGGCTCAAATAAAGAAGAGTAAGGGTAGATGATAATAAACCCTGCTGTATACAGATAAACTACTAGTACAATTCACAAAGAGGGAAAAATTAACAATCTGCATACAATCAATATGCAATGAAAGAGGAAAACCTTCAATTAAAAAAAAGTGAGAACATAATACTTTTGGAATGTCCTGAAATAATGAAGCAATAACAGGAAAAATGAATATTCCAAAGAAGAAGTAAAGATGCAATTAATACAGAGAATTAAAGCTATAAAAAAAAGAAAGAAAATTTGAAACACACCAAGGAGAATTTCTTCAAAAGCATAAAAGCTTTGAAAAAGAGAATGGTAGGTTTGAAATTCAAAAATCCAGGAATGGAAGAAAATTTGAACAGAATCAAAAGAAAATAGGGGAAAATGTGATCTCTTTAACTAGCCAAGAAAAACTGACTTTGAAGGTAGAATGTATAAAGTAACCATAGATTGCCTGGAAAATTCAATGAATTCAATACAATGAATATCCTGAATATCACACTGCAGGAAATAATAAAAGAAAATTGCTTAAAAGTGTTTGAAATGGGGCAGAAGTATAGATCAATAGTCTCTAGTTCTCTAAAAGAGGGAAACTCAAATTTGCATCTATAAGGATTATATTAGTTAAATGTTAGAATTTCAATGTTTAAATAATTGTAAATTTTCAGTTAGAAAATGTCATTTTCAGGCAGCTAGGTGATGCAGTAGATAGAGCACCAGCCCTGGAGTCAGGAGGACCTGAGTTCAAATGTGCTCTCAGACACTTAACATTCCCTAGCTGTGTGACCCTGGGCAAGTCACTTAACCCCAATTGACAAAGCAAAGAAAAAGAAAATGTCATTTTCTGGGTCTCAATTTAATCAAGTCAAAGTTATTCATAAATAGGCTATCTACAATGCTTTACTATTTAAAGATAATCCCTCTTCCTTTGGACCTCATGTTAACTCTCCTATATCACAGAATTTTTCCCGTTTTATGTCCCATTGGCTACTAAATGGTCAACAGACAACTTGAGCTTGTGTTCTATGTACCTTTCAATGATTTGTGTGACTCTAAAAATATAATCACCTATAGAATTTCATTGTGAAAGCCTGCCTGTTTTCTTCTTATATCATTATCTGTTGTGGCATATATGTGTGTGTATGTCTGTATATATACAAACTCATATGAAGCTATGTATATCTATATGAGTAGATCATTCTCATAAAAAATTTTTTTAGATGTGAGAAAGCAGGTATGAATTAGTAATTGATTTCTTTTTTGTTCCTTTTTTAAAATTGCAAAATCATCTGTGATTCCCTCACCCTCATTTGCTATTTTCTTCTCTTTTACTCCTCAGCTTCTTTAACATTTAGTCACCTCAAGCATAGATTTCCCCTGGTTTGTTCCAACTACTAGTATACCATCTTTGTTTTATTTAGTATCATTGATATTATTTTATATAATACTAATAATAGCTAATATTTATATAGTATTTTAAGGTGTCCAAAGTGCTTTATACATATTATCTCATTTTATCATATTGAGCTGTGATAATTAAAATTTAAAGGTTGCATGTATCTCCCATTGTCATTGATAAAGAAAATATCAGTAGACATATTGACAGGTCTTTTATACCTTTTTTGGGGGTTATTTTTCTCCAATTGGTTTTATAATTAAATTGTGATCTTTACTGTCTAGATCTTATGAAAATTTGGATAAAATTCTTTACAGATAATTTATGTCAAATTCCTTTCCTGACTGCAAAATAAATACAGAAAGATTTAGTTTACTGAGTGGTTACAGAATAATAATGATGAGAGTTATCATTTGTGTTACCTTTTAGGTAATATTATATTTATATTGTATTTTCAGAAAGACTTTGGAAGACAGATCATATTATTATTTTCAAAATGTTTCATAAAGAAATCTTATATTGTATCATTTATTGTAATATTGTTCTTCAAGTGCCTCAAAAACAGATCTGGCATTTTGCACAATTTTTTTTCCCTTTTTCTCTAGATTATATATATACATATATATATATATTTTAATATAAAATCCAGAAACCCTTAGCAGTTCTGAACCTCTTAGTCTGAAAATCATGATCATTTGATCGTGTTATAAAATTGAACTTTACAATCAATTAGTTACAGAAAGAATTTGCTAAGAAAAAACAATGGTATCAAGATTACTTAGGACACATCTCATTTATTTGATAGAGCTATGTTTTGAAATTTTTAAAAAATGGATATACATTAAAGAAAAAAAAGAAAAAAGGGGCATCTAGGTGGTGTAGTGGATAGAGCACCATCTCTGGAATCATGAGGACCTGCATTCAAATCTGTCCTCAAACACAATACTAACTAGCTATGTGACCCTAGGCAAATCACTTAACCCCAATTGCCTCAGGAAAAAAAAGGGGGGGGTGTATATTAGTCCTATCCACTTAATAAAGAATTCTATTTTGTGACAAACATTAATAAAAGTAGCCAATATTTAAGATTGTACCTCTCTTAATTGTTCCAGATTGTTCAAGTTGTGCTATATATGGTATGCTCTAGGACAGGCAGTGTGATATAGTGAATAGAGAGGAACAGCCTTGTAATTATAATGTCCAGGGCTCAAGTTCTGCCTTTTACACCAACTGACTATACAAACATGGGTAAGTCACTTAATCTATTGGTGTCCCAGGCAACTTTCTAAGACTATATAGATAAGAAATTTCTATGTTGAAGAAATTACAGATCTGGGCAAAAAAAAAGTTATGAAGTATACATTATTTGCATTGCAAATTGAACTATCATAATTGGAGCTAATTTTTTCTTTTCTGCATAGCCACTAGGCCCTGGAAAGTATATTTTTGATATTGGATGTGAACAGCATGGTGAATATAAACTTACAGATATGGTAAGCTATATAGTAGAATGTAATTAATTAATACATTTGTAAGTAACACAGAATGTTTAGTTATAGTAGTGCCATAAAGTCAGAATTGGTAAGACTAAAAACCTTAAGACAGCTTTGGGAAATAGCCTACTTTTTAGTTTATTTTAGTTCAGAAATAGAAAATGAAAATATTGATTATATTAACAAATTAAAGTATGTCATGCCTATAGCTTATTGTTAAAATCCAATCTGTCTTGCATGTCAAAATTAAGCAATCAATATTTATCAGAAAAAGTTTGGGCATTAAATCTTTGAAGATTCAAATGAAATTTTCAATATTATTTCTTACACCATTATTGCTCTGTTAATTGGTACTAATCATTTCAAGAGTTTGAGTGATGGCATATCAAAACATCCTTTTATTTTTCATTAATGGTAAGCATTAGTCAAGACTGATGCAGCTAGTAATTAAAATTATCCAGCTAATATATTTCAGAGTTGAATTTGTCTGGTATATGTATTGCATGCATACTATATTTAATAAAATTTATATCTATGTAGTTAATATCTATCACATCTTGGTGCCATATTGATCATTTTTCCAGCCTTTTGACTTTTTTCATTTAACCAATGCCACTAAATTATTCAATCAACAACTCCTTGTATAGAGCAAGAGAAAGTAGTATTTACAGTGGAGATAAACTAGAAATCTTTTCAGTAAGATGAAGTAAAGCAATATATCTATTATTGACACATTTTTAGAGAGAGATCTAATGCCAGTAATTTCTTATAGTTCTGGATAGATTTTTTTTTTTTAACAAAATGAGGCACTCATTTTGGGTCATTGAACAGTATTGAAAAGGAGATTTACTTTGTTATAATACAATAAAGATATGAAGCAAAAATATAGGAACAATTTGGTACATTTGGCTTCTTTTATCTCCTCATGGAAATGTGTCTGGGACAAAAAGGCAAAATGACTTCCATAATATTGGGCACCCATGAAGTCTAAGAGGGCTAAGGTCTGATTAGTCTCTTTATGCTCTTAGGTAACTAGGAAACTTTATCAGGGAAACTTGGCCAACTTGGAGCAACTTTGTTATCTTTTAGGAAAAGTGAATATCTGTCAAAACAAAGGAGGAAGAAGAGTCTGGGTTTTCTTCATATTGTGGGGGAATACTGGTTATCACACCACTACTATATATGTAATTAGAAATGCTGGATGTAACAATGAGATAAACTGAAAGAATAAATAGAAAAACAGAGGAAAAGGGCAGCCAGACAGCTCAATGGATAGAATGCTAGCCCTGGAATCAGGAGAACTTGAGTTCAAATTTTGCCTCAGACACTACCTGTATGACCTTGGCAAATCATTTAATCCAGTTTATCTCAATTTCTTCACCTATAAAATGAATTGAAGAAAATGGCAAGCCCCTCCAGTATTTTTGCCGAGCCCAAATGGGGTCATGAAAAGTCAGACATGACTAATCCATTAATAACAGAAGAGAAAACAGTTATTGCTTTTTTCAGATGATAGTATAGAGAACCCTAGCAAGTCAACTAAAATTGGTTGAAACAATTTTAGCATACAAATCTTTTGAGTCATTAGCATTTTTGTCTATTGTATTCCATAAAATCTAGCATGAAGAAACACAAAGAGAAATTCTATTTCATATATTTATAGAATGTATAACATATTTACCAATTAACATGGAAAAACTATAAATACAACTACAGTATACTCTTTACCCAAATAAGGACAGACCTAACTAATTGAAGAATTATTAATTGCTCATGGATAGACCAAGAGAATATAAAAATCATGGCAATATCATATGAGTTAATTTGCTTATCCAATGTCATATCAACCAAACTGCCAAAGGATTACTTTGTAAGAAATAATAACAAAAGTAGTATGTAGAAATAAAAGATAAAATATCTTAAGGAAAATAAAGAACAAAAAAAGTTTGTAGGAAGGGATCTTAGAGTACCTGGTCTCAAACAATAATACAAAATGGTAATCATTAAGATGATGCAGCTGCTATTTAAAAATACACAAACAAACTAACATAGTGGCATACTGTTTGATAATTCCACATATCTCAGCTATTGTAATAGTTATTCATTTGATAAAAACTACTGGAAAAACTGGTCTGACAGAAATTAGGTCTAGACCAATAGCTACTTCTGGACTTCAAGTTAAACTGTAAACACATATGTAATGTAGACATCATTAAAAAATTATATAAGCAAAAAAATCTTTCTTCTCTATGATTTGAAGAATTCATGAGCAAAAAAAAGGCATAAGAGAAAATCACAGGAGATTAAATGGGCAATATTAATTATAAAATTAGCAAGTTTTTTTCAAATAAAACCAATACAACTAAAATCATAAAGAAACAGTTAACTGTGAAATAACACTTGCAGCAGGTTTTTCTGATAAAGGTTTTATTTCCAAGAAACATAGAGAATTGATTTATTCAGAATTTTAAGAGTCATTCTGGAGTCAGGAAAACATGTTAGAATCCAACCCCAGACACATATTAGCTTTGTGACCATGGACAAATTATTTGACTTGTGTCTGCCACATTTTATATTCTCTTTCTCATTTGTAAAATGCAGCTAATAACAGCTACCTCATATGATTGTTGTGAGGATAAAATTAATATTTGTAAAGTGCTTTGGAAACTTTGAAGCACTATATTAATGCTAGATATTTATTATTATTTAAGTCTTACTTTCTTTGTCCTTAGCATTCAGAGCCTTTGTATCTTCAGCTCTTGGAAGTATCTGATACATAATAAGCACAACATAAATGCTTATTGGTTGATTGATAGATATAAGTAATGTTACAAGCCTCTCTATTAAATATCTTGTTAAGTATAGTTTTTAAAGCTTTTCAGTAATCTATCAGTCATACACACTTCTACATAAGGACTTGATCTTTCAAAAGAGAAAAATAGTGTAGCATAAAGGACAGAGTGCTTGACTAGAATCTGGAAGACCTGAGATAATTATTAGAGTTACCATGGGCAAGTCATTTAAATGCAGTGTCAGTTTCCCATCTATCAAAGAGGGATAATAATGCATGTGATCAGACGTAATCCATGAAAGGTTTAATAACAGGGATGTGGAGGGGTGGGATGAAATATATGTACACAATTTTAAATTTAATCTGCCTTCACTTTCTTTTTTAAATAATAGTTTTTATTTTCAAAATAAAGACAGTTTTCAACATTAAAAAAAGATATTTATTATTATTCTAAAATTGAGAAATGGCCAAAGAATATGAATAGGAAAGATCCTTTCCCAAATTTTTTAAAAAAGAAAAAAACCCCCCCTTGGGTTAAATAAACCAACCTCAAAAAAAAAAAAAAAAAAAAAAAAAAAAAAAAAAAGAAAATACAAATCCTTACATTAACCATGTCCAAAAAAGTTATCTATCTTTCAACATATGGTTTCCATTGCCTTTTTTGTTAGAAGGTAGGTAACATGTTTTGTTCTCTGGAGTTGTAGTTAGTTATTGCATTGATCACAGTTCTTAAGCCTTTCAGAGTTGTTTTTTCTTTTTTCATTGTTATTCTGTTCTCCTGGTTTTCCTCATTTCACACTGAATCAGTTCACACTATTCTATTTCCCTGAATTCCATTCTTTTTGTCTTGTCTTACTGAAAAATTCTCTACATTTATCTACCATAATTTATTTAATAGTTCTCCAAATAATAGGTATCCCTTTATTTTTCCTTATTTTTTTAAAAAGTGCTGCATTGGATATTTTTGTGCATATGGGTCCTTTTTTCCATCTTTAATCCCTTTTTTGGGGGGAGAGTATGAACCTGACAATGATAGTTAAGTCAAAGGGTATATACAATGTATAGTTTTTTTGAGTATCATTCCAAATTGCTTTCAGAACAAATGTGCTATTTCATAGCTCCACCAACTGTGCATTATCACATGTATTCCAACAATTTCTATTTTCCTTTGCTTAGCTAATGAGTATAAAATGGGTAACTTGGAGATTTTGGGTTCTCAGCATATTTGGACTAAGATAAAGTTAAGTAAGACAAATTTATTGCCTCAAAAATTTTATTATGTATTCCACAACTAAAGAAAAATAATGATCTTTTTTGGCTGCATTTACTTTCATAAATATTTTTCTGCCATGGTTAAGTAGAATTTTCTAGAATTAAAAAAATAAGCAGTTATAAAAATTAAGATTTTTTGTTTCCCTTATAATCTTCCTTCCCTTTCTTCTACCCTTTTCCTCAGAATTATCTAAACAATGTGACTTCATAACTCAATAATGCCATAAAATCCCATCAAGTAAACTATCTAAAAGTTAAAACATTTTTATTTCCTTTCTAAGACTTTATAACTTCCCAAAGACTTGTTTTCAATAAGTACTTGTTGGCGTTACTTTGTTAAGCAGTGGGGAGGAGAGAACTAGTATCTTTTTCTAGACCTTATACTTTTGTAGTTAAAATAATACATGTATTTCAATTTAAATTAGGAAAGAGTGGAAGAAGAAGAAGAAGAGGAAGCATCAACTGCTGTTCCAAAATGGAAAGCTAAAACCATTACCCCATTAGAACTCTGGAAGCCATCTCCTATTGAAGAACCTCCACAACTTGATGTACCACCACCACCAGAAGAGGCACATACTTTGTCAGAAGGTAATTAATGTGCCCAATTTAGTGAAGTTAGGGATACAGTTTTCAGACACCTCAGAAATCAATCAAAATCCTGTAGCCAGCTATGAAGAGCAGCATGATCTGCTTTTATATCAATTATATTTTTCTGTCATTATATTCCAATAGGTGAAACAGCTGAGGATATGCAACCTCTTACTGATTATTCAGAAACAGATGACCTTGAAACACTAATAAAACAGGGAGAAGAAGTTGAAGAAACAAGGGATGAAAGCAGAGAGGAAGGTAAGAGTTGAAATAAGAAATTATAATATAGCTCAGGGTGGAGATAATTCCTATAACTCCTAGAAAGAAGAAAAGCAAAATTAGTTATCACTAGCTATTATCACATATTATGATCTTAATCACTAATACTATGATCCTAATTATGATTTTTTATATTATGATCTTAAAATGAAAAGAAATTCTTTTAAGTATACCCTTCACTGACAGATATTACATATAATGTTCCTTTAGTTCCATCTACTTGTATGATTTCCTTTCCCTTGTGTCCATCAGGAACTCATTTCAGTCTGTTGAATGCTAGCTGTGGTCTGAAAACAGTTCTGGTCTCTCCTAATAGGTGATACCTTCTGAGAAATTGTCCATCTTTACCCAGACTTACTGTTTCCAATTCTCCCTAATTTAAATTGAAATATATATTCTCTCAAATATGGTGCCTTCTCCAGTGAAAGCTTAGCCTTCCTAAAACAGAAAAAGCACTCTTTTCAGGAAGATAAAAGAATAATGTGCCATTAGGCTCCTAGCAGAAGCAATGGGAAGCATATTAGGAAAATGGAGCCAAACTGAACTATAGCTATTGTATGATTCTATGGGAACATAATCATGTTTAAAGGGAAGTGATAAATAAAGTTGGACTAATACATTGTTAGTGGAATTGTGAACAGATCCAACCATTTTGGAGAGCAGTTTGGAATTATGCTTTAAAAAGTTATCAAACTGTGCATATCCTTTGATCCAGCAGTGTTTCTATTGGGCTTATATCCCAAAGAGATCTTAAAGGAAGGAAAGGGCCCCACATGTGCAAGAATGTTTGTGGCAGCCCTTTTTGTAGTGGCAAGAAACTGGAAACTGAGTGGATGCCCATCAATTGGAGAGTGGCTGAATAAATTATGGTATATGAATTTTATAGAATATTATTGTTCTGTAAGAAACGACCAGCAGGATGATTTTAGAGAGGCCTGGATAGACTTACATGAAATGATGCTGAGCTAAATGAGCAGAACCAGGAGATCATTATACATGACAACAACAAGACTATATGATGATCAATTCTGATGGACATGGCTCTCTTCAACAATGAGATGATTGAGGCCAGTTCCAATGATCTTGTGATGAAGAGAGTCATCTACACCCAGAGAGAGGACTGTGGGAACTGAGGGTGGATTACAACATAATATTTTCCCTCTTTTTGTTGTGGTTTGCTTGAATTTTATTTTCTTTCTCATTTTTTTTTACTTTTTGATCTGATTTTTCTTATGCACATCATTGTATAAATATGTATGCATATATTGGATTTAACAAATATTTTTACCATGTTTAACATATATTGGATTACATTCCATCTAGGGTAGGGGTGGGGTGAAAAGGGGGAAAAATTGGAACACAGGGTTTTTCAAGGGTCAGTATCGACAAACTTATCCTTGCATATGTTTTGAAAATAAAAAACTTCAATAAATTAAAAAAAATAAAGTTGGTAGAGGGGCTGGAACCAGATTATGGAATATGATCAATACTAGGCTAAGGAGTATGAACTTTATCCTTTAGGGGAAGAGAGCTATCAAAGATTTTTAGATAAGGGAGAGGCTTGACCAGAACTGTGTCTTAGGAACATTGATATAAAAAATGGATTAGAGAGGAGAAAGTCTTAAAGAAGAGACATATCATATGCTTGTTTCCCACGGCTGAAATGTACTTCCTCCTCTTTTCTCTGACCTCCTTCAAGCCTTAGTTAAAAAATCATCTTTCACCAAAAGTCTGTCCTAGTTTTTTTTTTTTTTTTTAAATGCACATGCCTTCTCTCTGAGATTAATTCCAATTTGTATATAGAGGGCCTTCTCCAGGATTAGTAGTACCCTCAACAGAATTAGAGAAGTAAGTATATGGGAGAAAAAGGGTGCCTAATTGCAGATAAAGAGTTGTATTAATAGCATATTGGGGAATCCGACTTACCTTGAGACCTACATATCGCAGGGCTGAGTGTATTTCTGTGCAGGAACTATACAAAGAGATTGGACATTGGAGTGAAAGGAGCTTTGTGGAACTACAAGGGGTTGAGTTAGGTAGCTGAGAAACTTGTACCCATGGCTCATCATACCTATCACCAGGCAGGAACTTCATTAAATATAATGTTTTGAATTTGTAGTTTGAATTTACAAGTGAGGAGAGAAAAGGGAGTTTCCTGGGAGGGACTCTTTGGATTGCATTGCTCAGATATTTTTCCTGCATTATTTTTCCATTACTAATCCATTACTTTTATTTAAATTTTAAAGACATTGTTTTTGTTATAAAACAAAACAAAACCTTTTATTTTGTGTTATCAAAACCATTCAATTTCTTTTTATAATTTTTTAATGAAAAGAAATCCACCTCTTTTCCTTCTTGCCTTCCCTCAATTCAGAAAGAAAGAAAACCAAAATCCTTGTTACATACTTGTATAGTCAAATAAAACAAAGTTCCACATTGTCTATGTCTAAAATTAAATTTCCCAATCTACACTCTAAACTCATTACATATGAGGATATGGGTAGATATTTGGTCTTGAATCCTCTGGAATTGTGGTTAGACATTGATCAAAGTTGTTAAGTCAAAGTTATTTGCATAATCTATTTTTTCAAATTAGGATATGCTTTTTTCCTCTCACCTCTATCTTTCTATTAAGAAATAGCAAGAGAAATAAAATCTTGTCATATGTATGTATATTCAAGCAAAATAAATTCCTGCATTTTCTATTTTTAAAATAATATCTTATTTTCCACCAATTATATGTAAGACATTTCTTTTTATATTTTTAAAAAATATCAGTTTCTAAATTTTATCCTTCCCTCTCTCCCTTCCTCCCCACTCTGAGAAGATAAACAATTTGATACAGGTTATAAATATGCAATCATGTAAAACATTTCCTTATTGGTTATTTTGTACAAGGAATTTAAACAAAAAAAAGTGAAAAATAGTGTGCTTCAGTCTGTATCTAGACAATATCAGTTCTTTTTCTGGAGGGGGATAGTATTTTTCATCATGAGTTCTTTGGAATTGTTTTAGATCATTGTATTATTGAGAACAGCTAAATCATTCACAGTTGTTCATTATACAATATTGGTGCTACTATGTACAATGTTCTCCTAGTTCGGCTCACTTCACTTTGTATCTTTCCACATATGTCTTTCCAGCTTTTTCTGAAACCATTCTGATTGTCATTTCTTATAGCACAGTAATATTATATTATACTCGTAGACCACAGTTTGTTTAGCCATATCCCAGTAAGTGGACGTTCCTTCATTTTCCAATTCTTTGCCACCATAAAAATTGCAGTTATAAATATTTTGCTCTCCCCCGCATTTGAAAAAAATCTCTTTGGGATATAGAACTAGCACTAGTGGTAATGCTAGATAAAATAGTATGTAGAGTTTTATAGTCTTTTTTTTTTTCAAGGCAATTGGGGTTAATGAATTACCCAGAGTCATACAGCTAATAAGTTTTAAATGTCTGACTCCAGGGCCAGAGCTTTATCCACTATACCATCTAGTTTCCTCAGTTTTATAGTCCTATAATTTTTTTTTCCTATGTCCTATTTTGACTGTGTCTCATAAATTTTGATATGTTGTCTCATTGTTGTCATTCTCTTTAATTAAATTACTGGTTGTTTCTATGATTTGTTCTTTGACATAATTATTCTTTAGGATTAGAGTATTTAGTTTCCAAAGAATTCTTAATCTATCTTTCCACTTCCCCTTATTAAATATAATTTTTATTGAATTATGATATCAAAAGAATGCATTTAATATTTCTGCTTTTTTTGCACTGGATTTTGAGGTTTTTGTGCCCTAATACATGGTCAGTTTTTGTATAGTTGCCATGTACTGCTGAGATAAAGGTATATTTATTTCTTTTCCCATTCAATTTTCTCCAGTGGTCTAGCATATCTAACTTTTAAAAAATTCCATTCACCCTTATTATTTTGTTGGATTTATCTAGTTCTGCCAGGAGAAAATTGAGGGACCCTACTAATATAGTTTTGTTATTCTATTTCTTCCTGTAACTCATTTATCATTGTCTTTAAAAATGTAGATGCTATACTATTTGCTGAATATATGTTTAGTACTGATATGACTTCATATACTTTTTATATGTGTTTTTTTTTAAAACAAGATATGCTTACCTTTATCTCTTTTCCCCTCTTATATCCTTTAACTAAATCTTTTTTGCTTTTGCTTTATCAAATATCATGGCTGCTACCTCTGCTTTTTTTTTTTTTAATTTCAACTGAACCATAATCAGTTCTATTCCGACCCCTTACTTTTACTCTGTGTGTGTCTGCACTTCAAATGTGTTTCTGATAAACAGCATGTTGTAGGATTCTGTTTTCTGCTTCCATTTTTTGGGGGGTGAGTTCATCCTATTCACATTTATAGCTATCATAACTATCTATATTTTCCTCCATCCTATTTTCCCCTTGCTGTTCCTTTTCTCTCTTACCTTTCATCCCATTCTTTCTAACAAGTGTTTTATTTCTGACCACCACCTCTCCCAGTTTGCCCTCCTTTCTATCAGTAGCACCACCTCCCTTCTCTTATCCCCATCCCTTTTTACTCCCCTATAGGGTAAGATAGATTTCTATGTCCAAGTGACTATACATATTATTCCCTTTTTAAGTCAATTCTGCCCTCTTCTCCCAGTGCAATACTCTTTATCACACCCTCTGTCTATATAAAAACTCCTTCTAATTGCCCTTGTAGTGATAAAGTCCTTAAGTGGTCCTTCTCAAGGCTGCATATTTAAGCTTATGGTCTGCCCTGGAATGGAAAACAAATTCAATAACTTGCTCCTCCTGTGACTACCTACAGCCAACAGTCCCAGCAGTTCTGCTATTATACTTACCAGATGTATGCTCACTCTTTCTCGTGTAAAGCAGCAGCCCAGACTGCACCTGGTTAGTACTTCTGTGCAGTGACTGGAGAGGATCCTTCAGACTTCCCCTACTCAGCTGTCTAACCCTCAAGCTGTCCCTGAAGTGAAAGTTTCTACTGAGGAGATTGTTGCCTGCCCCCTGCCCCACCTGCCCCTAGCCTCCTGTCCTCCCCCCTTGTTTTTTGTTGATTCAACGAGTTTACCTTCAATCAGGTCAAATTTCTGCCCCTACAGCTTGGACTTTAAGGTCCTTCCCAATTGTCTTAAGAGGACAAATGCTTTACTCTGACTTTTAATTATTTCTGTAGCTTAAAATTTTGTGGCAATATTTTTGTGTTTGTGGGGAAATTTTGGAGAATCTGGTTTTTTCTGTCTTACTCCACCATCTTCCCAGAATCTTCTCTCTTCCTATTTCTTTTCGAAGTTTTTTTCTCCATTGATTTTATATATGTACAAATTTTTAATTTTAGATAATCCATATAGTTTATTTTACCTTCTATGATCTATTCCTTGTTTGGTCAAGAATTCTGCTGCTACCTATAGATCTGAAAGAATTTCCCCTTTATATTCTTGATTTTTTTTAATAATATCCGGGGTTTATGTCTTTTATGTTCTTCTGCTAAGCCTGTAGGTTTTTGGTGTTTTCAAAGTGATATGATTGAGAAATCTTTCTTACCCTATAGGGATGTAAAAAGGGATGGGGATAAGAGAAGGGAGGTGGTGCTACTGATAGAAAGGAGGGCAAACTGGGAGAGGTGATGGTCAGAAATAAAACACTTATTAGAAAGAATGGGATGAAAGGTAAGAGAGGAAAGGAACAGCAAGGGGAAATAAATCTGTTCACTGCCTTCTTGGTCTGTGACCTTCAAGTTCCTGAATTATTTTGGGTCTGTTGGTTTGTGTGTGATTGAATTTCCATAAACTGTTGCTGGATTCAGTCACTGCTGGGAGTTGAGTGCTGGGAGATTCTGCAGGTTTATAGTGACTGAACTGCTGGCATCCTCTTAGCCTGCCCTTAGTCTGCTATAGGTTTATGTGAAAGAGTGTAAGTTAGAACTGACTTCACTCTCCATCCCCTTGGGCTCAGAGCTACATAGCTAAGCTCTTTGAATTTATATCTTGTTCTTTACCCAGTTCTTTGTGACCAAGACTGTAACTGATCCTTTCTGTCCTGTAACAGGTGAGAAAGCTGGGGTGTTCATTTAAACAGTCCTTACTTGTCTGTAGACCTTTCTGTCTTTCTAAGATGCCTTGGATAGAAAAAAAAAATGACTCACTGTGACTTTTCTTAGCTTTCTGATCAGCATTTGGTCTGACACCCTTTCTAGGTTATAGTAGAGAAAATTTCTGAGGAACTAAGGCAAAAAAAAATGCCACCTCCCACTCTATCACCTTGATTCTGTCCTGCCCTAGGTAATTGGAGGATCATATCAATGGCTTGTATCCTAGACCCCCATATCATGTACTGTCATATTTATATGCTCACAAGTGATCAAAAAGCCTTGTCAATAGTTTGTGTCCTAGTCTCCTAGACCAATGAGGAATTCTCAGGGACAATTTCCCTGCTTCTTAAGGAATACTATATACTAGTTTACATAGTAAGTACCCTTGCCATTATTGCTGTTGCTTATTGCTATGGTGATGTATATTTAGAAACATAGATTTTGTGTGTGTATTTATTTGCCTTGAACTTTTTCTTTTGGCAAATTTGAATTCTTTAGTTTAATGAGTAGGAAATGTTCATTT
Organism: Myrmecobius fasciatus; assembly: GCA_023553655.1. Taxonomy (NCBI): domain Eukaryota; kingdom Metazoa; phylum Chordata; class Mammalia; order Dasyuromorphia; family Myrmecobiidae; genus Myrmecobius; species Myrmecobius fasciatus. The sequence goes on from JAJPUD010002578.1 coordinate 139,100, forward strand.
TTATCTTTATGTCTCTAGTACCTAGTGATTAGTAGTGCAATATTTTTTAATTGAATTAAAATTCAAACTGTCCTTATTAGATGGCATTAAAAACATAACTAATGTTCATGTTTAGACACACACACACATATATAGAATATATGTCTTCATATATGTGTGTTCTTTTCTGTGTTTTAAAACAGCACATTTCATGAACTTGATATCTTGCTCCTTATATAGTCTTGGTTAGTAATCACTAAAGTCTTTCTAAGTAATTTAAGAATTTGAAACAGTTTAAAATTAAACTGTGTGTCACTTACATTTATTTTCCAGTAATAAATGAGGAGGAAGAAGAGGAAGGAAGATGATCAGCATCAGCATCACCAGATTAGAATAACAGACCAACAGAAAAAGAAAGCATGTATTGGATCTATATATTATAGCAGTTCCATTTTATCTAGTTTGTAAAATTGGTTTAAATAGTCTAATAAACAGTTTAATGATCAATTGTTTTTGAAATCTTTTTTGCACATTCTTTAAGCTGAAACATCTTGAATTGATTTTTATCAGGCAGCCTACTATGATGGTAGGAGTCAATTTGGAATCAGAAGACATAATATCAAATCCTGTCCCTGCCACCCACAATACAATCTATTCTTTGGAGCTTTTTGCTTGACCCTCACTTGCATGAACAGGTCAGGTCTTCTGCCACTTAAAGGATAAACCCTGATATTCTGAGCTTTTCTAGAACTGGCATTCAGGAGTTTTTGTGTGCTTCCCATTGCTTATCAGCAGAATTAATTAGCTTTTATTAAGGGTATTTACTAAGAAGGTATAACAAGAACAGTTACAGAAATAATTCTTCCTCTGACCTGGGGGAACACTGCCTTTGTACACAAGATCCCTGCAGAAGATGGATTCAGACTTAAAACAGAAAAGTAGTAAGACAACTATGCAGTGTGGTATAGGGATAGAGTACTGGGTCCACAGTCAGGTAAACCTGAATTCAAATCCTTCCATAAATCTTAGGAGCTAGCTGTATGATCCTAAACAAGTCACTTCTATCTGCCTCAGTTTCTACATCTATAAAATAGGGATGATAACAATAAAACTTATCTTCCAGAATTATTGTGAGAATAAATTGAGTTATTTGTGAAATGCTTTGAAAACCTTAAAGTGCTATATATATGTGATAAAGGGGCAGAAGTGTGCTACAAAGTGCTCAATAATTGGAAAAAAATTTATACATGACATGCTTTTAAGTTTAATTTTCATTATTGACATTTTCTCCAACATTTTGAGTCTAGATAATTAACAAAACAATAGTTCAAACCCTGATTTTTAAGGTTTGCAAGATTACAAAACAAAATGATCACACTGAAAATTTAATTGATTTTTATAAACTAATATAAGCTGCCTTCCCCACATCCCTGTAAAGAGGTAAAGATGGCACAGTGAAGTTAGGAGGATCTGAATTCAAATTTGGCCTCAAATATTGAGTAACTATTTGACTCTAGACAAGGCACTTAACCTTAATTGCTTTTTTTTTTAAAGAAAAAAAAGAAAAAAGATAATTCTGATCTTGTTAACTGGGACTCCTTTTCCCTCTTTGGAAAATCTTCATGAAGGAAAATTTCCCTTGTGTTTAGCTACTTGATGGACTCCACGGTTTGATTCCTTAGTAGAAATCTATACTTCTCTATCCATAAGGGTTCCTGAAGTGATTTTTGTCCTTGTGTCTATTGTTGATTTGTTCACTCATTCCGATTCTTTGTGACTCAAGGACCATCCTGTATCAGTACTTTCCACAGAGGTTTTCTTGGCAAAGATATTGAAGTGGTTTGTCATTTCTTTCTCCGGGGGACGAAAGTAAATGAGTTAAGTAAATTGCCCAGAGTCACAGAGATTTGAACACTGGTCTTGACTCTGGTTTCAGCACTCTATAGACTGAGCTGCCCCTTAATCACCCACTGTGTCTGGTTGGCTCTTAATAGAAGCCTTACCTCTTAACACAGAGACAGTCATCAGCCACTGCTATTCCTGGTAGAGAAGTACCTTTCCAAGGTCATAAGAGCATTGCTACCTTTCCACATTTATAGTAGGGAAGGGAAGAGAAAATGAGAAACTCTTTCTACCCCTTCAGAACAGTTACCTCTTTGATGTCCTTTAGTACTGGTTTTGACCATTAGACTGAGCAAATCATTTAACTGTTCTGAACTGCATTTCATTTGCAAAACAGGAATAATCCTTTCTCTAATAAGCCTAGCTAACAGGATTGCTTTATTAGACTTGCCTATCTATGGTAAAACACTTTGTAAACTTTAAAGTGCTTATTTTTAGTGTTATCATGAATCTTTTTTTTTTTTCTCATACTCTAGGAAACTTTTCACTTGTTCTATAAGCTGGGTGTTTCAATGTGGTCTCAAGGGGACCTTTGGTTCTAGAGGGCTATGCCAATGGCACACAAGTTATGGTTGGCCCTACCAAGCTGGAAAGGCTTCAAACATGTGAGCTGGGGTCAGATTTTCAATTGAATCTGGAAAGTAATTAACGATATTCATCTTAAGACTACACCAGGCAGTGAAGAAAGCATCATGGAAATTCTGTATGTTTTAGAGTTGCAAAGCAAAAAGTTCAAAGTAAATCTATAAAAGATAGGCATCCCAAGAAAGGATTTAAAGGAAGTCAGAGAAGTAAATTAATAACTTACTAGCTTAAATTATACACCAGATGATATTTTAGAGAATTTTAATATATAAACTAATAGGGGACAGCTAGGTGGTGCAGTGGATAGAGCACCAGCCCTGAAGTCAGGAGGACCTGAGTTCAAATCTGGTCTCAGACACTTAACACTTCCTAGCTGTGTGACCCTGGGCAAGTCACTTAACCCCAATTGCCTCAGGGGGGGGGGAATAAATAAACTAATGGTATTTTATGTTCAATTGATTATATCTCAGTCTTAATTGTTATTTTAACAGAAAATTCTTTCCTAGTTATTAACAATAAAGATATTAAGATAATTCATATTAAGATGATATTAAGATATCAGATATGTAAGATAACAGATGTTAAGTTAAACTCATAATATCTTTAGCTTTAGTCATCATATAGGCACTTAGAGGAACATAGAGATTTTTCTTTCACCTGTGGCATTGCCAAATAATGATATGGTCACTGTAAGTGATCAGAGAAATAGTCCTAAAACATCTGTAATCTAATTAGTGCTTAATATAATTGTTTACTGACTTTTTCAGGTAGTTGATCACTTTTACTCACCTGACTAGATACTTTTGAATCAAAGCAAAAAGATGTGTGATGATTTATTTCACAGTCTGCTTAAAATTAATAGTCCTTTTCTCTCTCTTTGGAATACACCTTCCCCACAAATAATTGCAACTGGGAAAAATTATAGTTGCATATAGAATGATGTATGGAAAACTCAATAAATTCAAAAGCAACCAAAAAATTGAGAACAAACAGGAAAGACTATCTAATCATGAAAGGCAACTATAAAGTTGCTTCATTAATTTTATCTAGTACAATCTATATCTCATGCTTAATATAATTTAAAAATATGTTGCATACTTATTCTAGATTTTAAATGTCAGACAGGCAATATTTAATATTTTATATCTTCCTTATTTAATTAGCATAGAGTTCTGCATATAGAAAAGTGCTTACTCTTTTATTGAAGTGAATCCATGCATTATGTGATTAAGGTCTTGACTGAGGTTATAGTAATGTAAGAGTAGAAAAAATGTGAAATATTTGAAGGAAAATTTAAAAAGATATTCTAAATATAAAAGATTCTGGAAACTGTTAAGTCAAAAATGGGATAATTACCTTGAAAGGAAATGGAAATAGGATTTTTAAAAGTGTAGCAAACACCAAACACAAATATTTGATGTAAAGTCAGAGAGAGAGAAAAAAACCATCTATTTTTATGTACATATATATATATATATATTTAGCAACTTCTGAGGGAAGAATAATGAAAGAGAAATAAGGGAAAATGAGGGGAAATAATGAAAAAATAAAAAAAAATCTTTTAAATACTTAATAGTGGAAATATTTCATTTGATCTTGTCTTAGCCTTTTTTTTCACATTAGAGACTTGCTTCTAAGTTATTATCTACAGAAGTTATTAACCTGAATTAATAATGATATCTTTTGCATTAGTTATAAAAGAGGAACTTTAAGAAAACAGAAAATATAACATTGAAGTTTACAATATATTAAGCATTAAAATATATGTGCTATTCCACTCAATATCCTTTGTTGGAATTCTAATTTAAACAGACAATTCAATTTATATGTATTTATGCTTATTTGTCTAAAATGGCAGATTCAAAACAGTATTGGAGGATAATGGTATGAGAATTTCTAATTAAAACAATTATTTCAAGATACATTTATTTTAAAACAGTATATAGCACTAAAATTGATCCTGACTTCACCACTCATTGCCTGTGTGACCTTGGAGAAATTATATAACTTCTGAATCTCACTTTCTTCCTCCATAAAATGAGAGGGTTCTCTTAGATCTATAATTTTGTCATGTATATAAGCTACAAATACTTAGCAATCAAGAGATCACATTTCTTAGTCTTTCATGTCAGATTTTCACCAACTCTCATTTTGTAAATACATTAACTAGCATGACATATTAATAGTTCCCCCAAATCCTCTAAATTAAACTAAAATTTTAGTCAGTTGCTACAAACTATATCTATGCATTATCACATTAAGTGATAGGCAATTTAGCTGTACCTCCCTTTCCATTCCTCATTCCACCCATTACCATTTTCCAGCTCATTGGTTTGAAGAGAATAGCTTCAGATGAATACTCATAAATTATAAATAGTAAAATTATATTGTAATAATCTTACCAAGAGATAAGAGCCTGAATTTAGGTGATGTGGTGAAACAATTAGATGGAAAAGATTCTGTGAAAATAGAAATGTAAGATCTGACAACTGATTAGAGAGGTGGAAAGAGAGAATGTGATTATAACTCTGTATCAATGGAAAGATTTTCCAACTTGGGGGTTGCCTACACCTGTGAAGCTACAAGTTTAATAACTCCGTTTCACTACTTTAAAAATATCTTTAAAATTAGGAAACTTGCCATCACCATCAAGTGAATACATTTTGAAATCAACCTTGTATTCTGTGTCTAAATCATATCAAGCATCACAAACTATTTTGGGAAAAGATCTTTTTAAAAGTACAACCACAAACCACCTAGAAGTAGACTCCATTTATATCATCATATTTCTTGATGATATATCTTGCCTGATATTTTTTTTCAGGATGTGTGACAATAAGAATAATATTTAACAATAGGCTTCTTTCAGGGCATCTGGATGGTAGAGTGCTGGGCCTGAAGTCTTCCTGGGTTAAAATCTTGCCTCAAACACTAATTATGTGATCCTGGGCAAGTCACTTAACTCTCTTTGCTTCAATTTCCTCATTTGTAAAATGAGCTGAAGAAGGAAATGGCAAACTTTGCCAAGAAAACCCCAACACAGCAAAAATGATTGAAAAATGACAACAGATTTCTTTAGTGACAATCTGCAAAATCAGTTTTGCCTTTGATTTTTTTTTGCCCTTCAGGCAATTTTCCTTAATTTAATTTCATTGACAAAAGCCATCCTCCATCCTTCATTGTTGACAAGATATTTGGTTTGTGATATGTTTGCCTGAATTTTCTTTGATTATTCTTTCTAAAAGCACTCTATGAACCTCTGCATTAATCATAAGGAATGATGGGTGATTCTGAAGAGTTGGGTCAAGATCATGAAAGTGAATAACAAAGAAAGAAGAAAAGGAAAAAGAGAGGAATAAATGCTGCAATCTTTCTTTTTTGACTGTGCAACCTCTATAAGGGAAGGAAAGTAGCTGAAGGGGAACATTGCATTCTGAACAATGACAAAGACAATTGAAGGAGACAGTGTTGTGCAGTATATAGAGCACAAGGGTATAGGGTGTGTTCAGGGAAGATCAGTACCTCTGGTGTGATAGCTGATGACCCTCTTGAGGGCTGTTCACCCATCTTTGGACCCACCATCAACTCTCACCTGTGGCTTCAAGAATCGATATGAGCATGGGTTTTCACAGACAGAATAAAAACTAAGTTGAAGATAACTAAAGGGGCTTAAATCCTTTTGTGAATTAGCAGGGATGTCTATCCTGAGCATGTGATGGATTCTCCAGCAGAAAGGGAAGAAGAGAACAATTTGTTCCAATGGCCATGAAGGTGGCTAAAGCAGATGCTGTGGAGCACTTAGAGCACTGTATCCCAAGTCATTGTTAGTCATCTTGACTTTTTTTTATTAAAGCTTTTTATTTTCAAAACATAAGCATGGATAATTTTTCAACATTAACCCTTTTTATATGTATACATATTTATATAGTTATCTTGCTGCACAAAAAAATGGATCTACAAGGAAAAAAACATGAGAAAGAAAACAAAATGCAAGGAAACATCAACAGAAAGGATGAAAATGCTATGTTATGGTGCACACTCAGATCCCAAAGGCCTCTCCCTGGGTATAGATGGCTTTCTTCATCACTGAACAATTGGAACTGGTTTGAAACATTTCATTGTTGAAGAGAACCATGTCCATCAGAATTGATCACCATATAGTCTTATTGTACAATGATCTCCTGGTTCTGCTCATTTCACTCAGCATCAGTTCATGCAAGTTTCTCCAGGCCTCTCTGAAATCGTCCTGCTGGTCATTTCTTACAGAACAATAATATTCCATAACATTCATATACCATAATTTATTCAGCCACTCTCCAATTGATGGGCATCTATTCAGTTTCCAGTTTCTAGCCACTACAAAAAGGGCTGCCACAAACATTCTTGCACATGTGGGTCCCTTTCCCTCCTTTAAAATCTCTTTGGGATACAGGCCCAATAGAAACACTGCTGGGTCAAAGGGTATGCACAGTTTGATAACTTTTTGAGCATAGCTCCAAATTGCTCTCCAGAATGGTTGGATCCATTCACAGTTCCACCAACAATGTATTAGTATCCCAGTTTTCCCACATCCCTTCCAACATTTGTCATTATCTTTTCCTGTCATTTTAGCCAATTTGACAGGTGTGTAGTGGTACCTCAGAGTTGTCTTAATTTGCATTTCTCTGATCAATAGTGATGTGGAACATCTTTTCATATAGTTTTCATAGTTTTAATTTCTTCATCTGAAAATTTTCTGTTCATATCCTTTGACCATTTATTGATTGGAGAGTGTCTTGAATTCTTATAAATTTGAGTCAATTCCCTATATATTTTAGAAATGGAGTCTCAGTATTCTCATCTATAAAATGATACTAGGACATTTATCACAGGATTGATGTGAAGAGCAAATGGGATAACATGTAACTATGTAGAATAAACAGTAAATAAATACAAAGAGAATTAGGAAAACTTCAT
>JAJPUD010002578.1:152819-185194 GCA_023553655.1 Myrmecobius fasciatus
TAGTATTGGAATTAATTGTTCTTTGAATGTTTGGTAGAATTCACATGTAAATCCATCTGGCCCTGGAGATTTTTTCTTAGGGAGTTGGTTAATAGCTTGTTCTATTTCTTTTTCTGATATGGGGCTATTTAAATAATTTATATCCTCTTCTGTTAACCTGGGCAATCTATATTTTTGTAGATATTCCTCCATTTCATTTAGATTATCAAACTTACTGGCATAAAGTTGGGCAAAGTAACTCCTAATTATTGCTCTAATTTCCTCTTCATTGGAGGAAAGTTCTCCCTTATCATTCTTGAGACTAACAATTTGATTTTCCTCTTTCCTTTTTCTTATCAAATTAACTAAAGGCTTATCTATTTTGTTAGTTCACCCATTCATTCTTAAGGATGAGATTATTTAGTTTCCAATTGCTTTTTGGTCTATTTTCTCCTGGCCTTATATTGCATGTGATTTTTATTGCAACGTGATTTGAGAAAAATGCATTTACTAGTTCTGCCTTTCTCCATTTGATTTTGAGGTTTTTATGCCCTAACAATTGGTCAATTTTTTTATAAGTTCCATGAATCATTGAGAAAAAAAGTAAGCTTCTTTCTGTCTCCATTTAATTTTCTCCAAAGATCTATCATACCTAACTTTTCCAACATTTTGTTTACCTCCTTAACTTCTTTCTTATTTATTTATCTAGTTCTGAGAGAGCAAGGTTGAAATCCCCCACTAGTATAGTTTTGCTGTCTATTTCTTCTTGTATTTCTCTTAACTTCTGCTCTAGGAATTTGGATGCTACACCACTTGGTGCATATATGTATATTATTGTTATTGCTTCCTTATCTATAGCACCCTTTAGTAAGTTATACTTTCCTTCCTTATCTCTTTTAATTAGATCTATCTTTGCTTTTACTTGATCTGAGATCAGGATTGCTCCCCCTGCTTTTTTTTTTTCTTCACCTGAAACATAATACATTCTGCTCCAGCTCTTTACCTTCACTCTGTATGTAACACTATGCTTTAAATGTATTTCTTATGAACAACATATTGTAGGATTCTGGCTTTCAATCCAATCTGCTATCCACTTCTGTTTTATGGGGGAGTTCATCCCATTCACATTCACAGTTAAAATAACTAATTCTGTATTTCTGGCCATCTTATTTACCCTAGGTTATGCTTTTCCCTTTCCTATCCCCCTTCCCTCCTCCTCAGTATTTTGCTTTTGATGACCACTTCTCTCAAACAGTCCTCCCCTTTAGAGTCCCCCACCTTTCCCTTAATTCTTCTGTTTTCCTTTCTATTAGTCTTTCCCTTTCTTTTCTCCCTTTCCCTCCTACATCCATATAAGATGAGACAAATTTCTTGTCTGTTATTCTCTCTTAGAGCCAAATATGATGAAAGTAAGATTCACAAAATGCTCATCCCCCTCCCTTCTTTCCCTCAATTATAATAGGTTTTCTTTGCCTCTTTGTGAGACGTAATTTCTCTTATTTTACCCCCTTTTTCCTCTTTTAGTATAGTCCCTTTTCTACATCTAGTTTATTTTCATATTATCATAATAAAATTAAATTATACCCACATTCTCTAAGTATATCCATAACAGAAATATAGTTCTCAAGAGTTTTTTCCTTTTTATCTTCTCTTGAGTTCTTTGTTTGGAGATCAAGTTTTTTATTCAGTTCTGGTCTTTTCATTGGAAAAAGGTGAATTTTACCTTTATAATTGGATGTCCACCTTCTTCCCTGAAAGGTAATGCTCATTTTTAGCTGGATAGCTTATTATTGATTGTAATCCCAGTTCCTCTGCTTTTTGGAATATCAGATTCCAGGCCCTTTGATCCTTTAAGGTGGAAGCTGCTAGGTCCTGGGTAATCCTAATTTATTTATTTATTTTGCTTTTTGCTGAGGCAATTGGGGTTAAGTGACTTGCCCAGGGTCACACAGCTAGGAAGTGTCTGAGACCAGATTTGAACTCAGGTCCTCCTGACTTCAGGGCTGGTGCTCTAACCACTGCGCCACCTAGCTGCCCCCCTGGGTAATCCTAATTGTGGCTCCTCAGTATTTAAATTGTTTTTTTTTTTTTTCTGGCTGTTTGCAATATCTTTTCCTTGGGTATGATACTTTTGAAATTTAGCCATGATATTCCTTGGGGATTTAATTTTGGGGTCTCTTTCAGGAGGTGATCAGTTGATTCTTTTGATGGCTATTTTACCTTCTGATTCTAAAATATCAGCGTATTTTTCTTTTATGGTTTCCTGTAAGATAGTGTCTGGGTTCTTTTTTTTCATCATGGCCTTCAGGAAGCCCAAATAATCCTTAGATTGTCTCTCGTAGATCTATTTTCCAGGTCAGTTGTTTTTCCTAGGAGATATTTCATATTTTCTTCTATTTTTTCATTTTTTTTGTTTTTGTTTTATTGATTCTTGAAGTCTAATTCCATTTGTTCAATTCTAATTTTTAGTGTATTATTTTCTTCAGTTACTGTTTTTAGTTCTTTTTGCAATTGGCCAATTAAATTTTTTTGTTCATTGCATTCTTTTCTCATTTTTTCCATTATTTTTTGCAATGATCTCATTTCATTTCCCCATATTTCTTCTAACTCTCTTTTAAGATCCTTTATGCAATCTTTGAAGAAAGTCTTGTGGCATGGGTCCAGTTTATGTCTCTCTTTGGGGCTTTTTCTGGAGTTGCTTTACCTTTAGGAACCTCACGATCTGAGGTCTGTTCTCTCTCTCCATAAAAGCTGTCTAGGTTGAGAGTTCTTTTTTGTTTTTTATTCATTTTGTATATTCAATGAAAAGGAGGGACAGCTGCTTTAATTTGCCCTGGGGCAGTTCTGCTGATTGATTTCTAGTGCTGGGTAATGGCAGCTAGGTCTTGCATTCTTCCGGGGCTCAGTGGTTTACAATTTGTCTTTTACAAAAGGCAAATATGTCAAATCATTTGCCCACAACCAGGACAGAGTGGCCTAAGAGGCTCACAGAAGCTTCCCAGGTGCATGGAAATTGTAATACTCTGACTCCTGACCCTGATTTCTTGCCCCAGTCTCCCTGTGCTGCTGTTTGGGCTTGGCAGACTGTCCCCCTGCCCGATTGAAACAGACCTGTTCTGAGGTTCTTCCAAGGTAACATTTTCTGGGAATGTGTTGTACTCCAAGTATTTGTGGGTTCTTTGATTTCAGAACCAGTTTAAAGGCTTCATCTGCTGTTGGTTTGAGAGAAGGTCAGAGGAACTCACAGAGTCGTGTCTGCTCTCCTTGATCTTAGCTCTGCCCCAGAAGTCCCAGAATAGATATTTTTAGCCTCTTCTCCCCTCACCCTTCTTGGAGGAAGAATTTCATTCCTCCCAGGATGGGAATAGGGAATTGGGGCCAGAGGTCAGTCTGTTCCCCTTAGAGAGAACTAGAATTTTATCTGTTCTCTTAAATATTATTCATCTAATGGGACAACTAGGTGGTGCAGTGGATAGAGCACCAGTTCTGAAGTCAGGAGAACCTGAGTTCAAATCTAGTCTCAGACACTTAACACTTCCTGGCTGTGTGACCCTGGGCAAGTCACTTAACCCCAATTGCCTCAGCAATATATATATATAGGTATATATGTATATATGTATACATACATATATATATATATATATTATTCATCTAGGGGTTGTGATCAAGTTCGATCTAACTTCTGATTTGACTTTTGTCATTAGGACAGTGGGAAAGGAATACACTAAGCTCTATATCCAAGGATTGACTCCTTTCTTACCTAATACAAGTTCAGTAGCAAAGAAACCCATTTATCCAAATCACAGAAAACTAGAAAAACAGAAAACAGGAGAATATAAATCAGACAATACATAGTAAAGAAATTTTCCCACTGAGATCAAAATAATTTGATACATCTAAAAAAGAGGTTTCTAGATTTCACTTAAGGGGAATTCCCCCAAAGTTCTAGGGTAGTGAGCTAGGGATAGGGAAATGATGGAGATCATCAGTCCCTCCTAGGTCTTCCCAGAGGTTTTTTTCTTCATAACCATTTTCTTGTTTGAAATTAGAAGCCAGGAGTGCCCAAAGTGACTCAATATCAGGAGGAAGACTCCAACCTTGATAAATCCCCAAAGGACATTAAAAGGAGAATGACAGAAGCTTGAACTCTCTCATCTCTCACTAACTCCAATTCTCCTATCATGCAGGCCAGGGCCTTTATCTTTTTCTTTCAGTAGCAACCATAACAATGGGCTTTGGGACATGAGTTATACCTATAAAGCTGAAACTTAAGGTCCAGGTGATGAAAAATAAGATATATTATTCTATAAGTGAAACTAATGATCATAGATCATTTAGTTTAGAGCAAAAGTTGTCAGATAATCTTTATTTGAAGGTAACTTGAAAGTCATATTGTTTGTTAGATGCATGGTACAATACCCAAAGAACAATATTTTAGGAAGAGAACATTCAGGATCTAATGTAGATTCTGCCACTTGAGTTAACAGACTTCTTTGTACTTCAGTTTCTTTTTTTTTAATGATGAAAAAGACAAAAATTAATACAGAAAAAGATTTTAATAAAAATTATATTTAGTATTTGCATAGCTCTTTAAGATTTGCAAAGTACTTTGTATATGTTCAATAAGCCAGTGAGCTAGTTAATATTATTATTCATATTTTACAGATGAGGAAACTAAGGACCATGGAGATTGAGTGACTGTTCAGAGACACAAAGTGAGTGTCTGAGGTTAGATTCTAATTCAGCTATTTTTGATTCCTGGCATTAGCACAGGAACCTAATATACACTGGAGATATCTGGTCATCTAAATATTTTAGCACAATATCTTTTTTTTTTTCCTGAGGCAATTGGGTTTAAGTGACTTGCCCAGGGTCACACAGCTAGGAAGTGTTAAGTGTCTGAGACCAGATTTGAACTCAAGTTCTCCTGACTTCAGGGCTGGTGCTCTATCCACTGCCCTTAGCACAATATCTAAGGCATAATGATAACACTATGAAATGACAGGCAAAATGGAATCTAATGGGATCTTCTTCCTTGCCTCCCCTCTCTTTTCCTGTGTTCAGGCAGGAAATAAGACTTTTGAATTAATTTGATAAAGGAAAATCTATTCATATAGGCTGATAACTGCTGCTTCTGAGGTCTTAGGGAGTTTCCTGGGTTTGAGTCAGGAAAAATCTGTTTGATCAGCATGGCCCACTCCCATTGTTACCCCCATAGCCTCATCAGTCTCTTATTGGAATGCTGTTATAAGGGTTAAGTCTCCTATTTCTCTACTCCTCATTCCCTACTCTTTAGTAGGAAATTTCAATTTTAAAAATATTTAAATTTTTTTGTAATTTGGTAAAAAGGTAATTTTTAAAATATCATTTTATTGAACTACAGATAACAGGACAGTCTTCCATTGGTATCATACTAACTCTTTGTCTCTAATGATATATAAATTTAAGTCTTCATCTGGGATGATATGTACAAAACCTATCTGAGAGACAAGTAGCCCTAAGGCCCAGGGTCATATTAGAACCATTATAGAGACATCAAAAGAAACTTCAGACTCCAGGTTTCACTTGGTGATTGCCCAGGAAGTAAATAAATTACAATTAGAGTTAGAGCAGAGCCACCATTTTATAAGAACAGTTTTTTTTCCTCCCTTTTTTGACTTTTATGTTAGAGGAATTCTTAATAGTCCTCCTTTGCAAAAGAAGCCTGGATGAATCTATTCCTGGGAAAAGCACAATTACAAATGATTTAGATCTTCATTCCTTGATGCAGCTGTTGAGAAACTGAGATTTTAGACCTTTGTTAGAATAGGTGGGCTCAACTGCTCAGCAGTTTTGATTCTATGTCTTTTAATTTCAATTTCATTTAGTAAATTTACTCTAACATAATATGTATATTTAGTTCTTTGTGGATCCCTAGAAGCTGGGAAAGACATTAAAATCTTAATGGTGATGGGAGCAGGCAGTCCAAGTAAGTTATGATAATCTACATAATAATTCTCCTTAAAGCAAAAAAAATGAAATAGAAACGGCACTGATTTCTAAGGTGGGAGATGGGGACCCAGAACAGTCTGGTGTAATCTGTGCAAAGGGAAGGAGCTAGAATAGCTCAAAATTTGAGCATCACTTCGTGGCTCACATAAACATTACATTCTGAGTGTTGGAAAGGCATTTGACACAATTACTACCTTTCTCCCTTTAGTATCAATATAAAAAAAAGTCACTCCTGTGGAAAGTGGAGAACCTATGGCTATATACCACACATTGCAGTAGAATTTGGTACCATTTAAAGTGGCTAGCTGACACAGTGAATGAAGTGCTATGATTGAAGTTAAAAATATCTGAGTTCAAATCTGCCCTTAGACACTTAGTTGTGTGAGCCTGGGAAAATTACTTAATACTGTTGCTTCAGTTCTATTTTCTGTAAAATAAACTAGACAAGGAAGTGGTAAACCACACCAGTATCTTTGCTAAGAAAATTCTGAAAATGTGTCACAAAAGTGTGGAACACAACTGAAATGACTAAACAGCAAAATGATGGTGTATGTCAATCACAATCTCTCAGATTGTTGGCTTAAATACATTCTAGGAATATATTTTGTTTTTGGATAGAAGAATGGATTTAAACTCAGGATCAAATCTTAAATACTTACCAGGTATGTGAATAATAATATGTGTGAACTCTCACACCAGATCTATTCTAATACCTCAGCAGGGTTGTGAGTTGGGTGACGCAAGTGTATGGGACAATGTCAATCACAAAAATCAACCACAAAAATCAGAGACTCTCAGAGTAAAAAAAAGCAAAAAAAGAGGTTTATTACGCACATGAAAAAGGGCATCTCCCACCTGGCAAGGTGTTTGTCAGTAAAAGGAGTGTAAAGTAAAAACTGCAGATCATAAGATTACATACCCTGAATGCAGAAGCCCCCATTTTTCCCCCTGCCTGTCCTTTTTTCCTTTGTTTGGGGGAGTCAGGACTTACATTCTAATCTAGGAAATCTAACCCAGAAACAAAAGAATTGCCTTTAAAAGAAGTACTTAAATGCTAAGAGATGGTGAGAAATAGGAAGGAACTAACACCTGCAACTTCTTTAGCTATAGCTCTACTTGTTATTGTGTTGTACCACAGTTCTCCTGTTTCAGTTTCCCTTAATTGTTCTGCCTCAGTTTCCCTGAATTATTCTGCCTCAGTCTACCTAGTGCAATCCCTCTTCCTGGCCATTAGGACTAAGATAACTGGGGCTGCAGAGTTATGGCCACTAGCATTCTAAAGAGTCATAAAACTCCAGGTGGCTTATCTCCAATGTTTGGATATATCTTTCTGGTCTTAGACTCAGGGTCTCCTAGCTCCTTATCATAATTTATGATCCTTCCTCCATACCCCCAACCTGTAAGAATTGAATTTATGGTTTTTCTATCCCCCTCCTCCCCAATGCTCTATCCCTCCTTCTGCCTTTGTTTCCCTGAACACCGGACCTTTATAAAAGCCCCTCACTCGAGGGCTGGATGCTTTGAGATGAGCCCCATTCAGACCCATAATTATTGATTTCAAACTCTCTGGAGCTAGATACTTTGAAAGAAAAGTCCTATCCAGACATCTGGCTAATATGGCTGCCAGTCCAAACTTTCCATTACTATCAATAAACTATTAAAACTCTCTAATCTCTATATGGCCTCAATTTCTCCCTGCATTGCAATGATAGTCACAAGTCACAACTAAGGTATAATTTAAGGCTATATTTCCATGAAAATATCTTCAATCAGTTAATTCCACACACAAAGAATATCTCCACATAAAATAGATAGGCTTATCCTTAATTTGGGCAGAAGGAAATGGTACAATCATCACAGTCAGTGACTTAAGTGATCATAAGATGATCATCTGTTCCTATTGGACAAAGGATTGGTCTGGAGGTATATAAATATTTTGGAGGACTTTTCACATAGTTACGATCTCTACTATGTGGGCTTGGTCATGACAAGGCAAAACAAGGATGGAGAACATTTAGTTAACTTCCTATGGTTAAGCAAGGGGCCTTATATACAGAACTTTGATATGATTCTATCAAATTGATTAATATTGATTAGAATAGAGTAGGGGTCCAAAATGAATTATTTCTCTCAAAGTCAAACAGTGAAAATATGCAAAATATACAGGGAGAGCTCTTTGCAATGGTAGGGTGGACATGACCAGTGAAATGCCCAGTGGAATACCAGCTACTCTACAAACTCAAGCACATCAGGTTCCTTTTCTTTTCTGTGCATAACTATTAACGTAACTGACAACTCAAAAACAAAAATTTGGTTACTAATAAAATCACACTAATGATTGAAATTGTGAAAACTGAAGGTAAAAATGCTAAGGATTGACTTGTAACAGACACACTTTGGGAAGAACAAATAATAGACCCTTTTCCTTGGTTCATCTGCTTTATCCACCATCCTAAGGAGAAGATCAATGTTCCTTACACTGGAGTGTTTATTCAGTGCTCCCTCCCTTTGAGTATCCAGCATATTCCCTAAAATAAGACTGCACAAACCCACCTAAAGGCATGCAATAGAACTCAACTTTACACCCTAAACTCTTCCCCTTACCCCACCAATATTGAGGAAATCCATACTCCAAGAGATAAATGTGCTAGGTTGTGATACCTCTCTAGCAACCTTGTGTTAACTAAGAGCCCTGCCTGAGCAAAGGATAAGAGGAAACAGAGCAGTACTTATGACTTGTTATAGAGCTCAGTCCACATCTTGACACCCCCTGCTTCCTTCTAGTTCCACAGAGATCCAAGCTCCAAATGACAGGAATTTGCTGGGGCTATAATAGTAGCATGGTAGCTAGCACTTTGTGGCTGGCCAAAAAATTGAGTAACAGAAGGAAGGAAGATGGGCAGGGGGAAGGGCAGGACATATGTGATCTAATCCTCTAAGTCACTTGGCAGAGATATGGGCTGGTGAATTATGAATTGCCCAGTATGGAGGATGCAGAGATACTTTGAGATCTAGCCGAAACTCTGTCAGAGGGGAGAGAATTTTTAAAAAATGAAAAATAGGGGTAAAGAGATTAAAATTACAGAGCTATCAGGAGAAAGAAAACTCCAAAAACTCGAGCAAAAACTGATGGGCTGCAGCTCCTAGAAGAATTGTAGCTGAGGCCTCCTGATTTTAGAAGTGCTATTGTTCTAACAATCTGCTTATTAACAATACTAATGTCTCCTAGCCTTGGGAATACTATAGTATAGTCCTACAAGCATTGCTTACAGCTACACAACAATCTGTTGGTCAGTGATAACAGGGTTTCTGATACTAATAGTGAAGTGCACATCAAACTACTCTTCAGTTCTACCTGTAAGCCATAAAATTAGCATATCAGTGACAAGAAGAACAGTATTTCTCTGTCTTTTCTTATAAATTTATCTTTTTATTCCTGGTTCTTTGCTAAATCCTTTTGGAACTTATCCCTCTTCAATTGGTGTTACAATTGTAATAAACTTTGCCTCTTGAGTCGGAAATGGGTTCAATCCTGAAAATTCTTTTGAGACACCTCATGACTCTTTTGAGATCTGCTGGTCTACAGCCCTAAACTTTTGGGGTCTCTTTTGAACCTCAACAAAACCGGTAAAACAAAAAGAAAGAGATGCAGAAGGAAATACGTTCTTCAAATTTGTTGAAAAAAAAAGTTCAGGCATCAAAGAATAGATATTGCAACATGAAGGAAAATTAATAAACACTTTATGAGGCAAAGGACCTTGTGGATTTTGAAGAGAACACAGAACCATAGCAGACTGTTCCCAAATGGATTAAAAGAGAAATAAGAACTGTGAGAACATAATTCATGGACTGCACAGCAAAAAATAATTGGCAGGATAGAAAAAAATTGAATCCATAGTGGCAAATTTCACCAAAGAAATAAAAAAAGAAGATAACTGAGAATGTAAATAACTGGAAACACATGATAATCTGTAATAAGAGAAGCAAAAAAAGCAGCAACATTATTTTTTTAATTTTAAAATTTTTATTTTTTTAATTTTCAAAACATGCATAGATAGTTTTCAACCTTGATCCTTGCAAAACCTTGTGTTCCAAATTTTTTTCTCCCTCCCTTCCCCCCAACCCTTTCCCTATATGGCAAATAATTCAAAAAATGTTTGACAAACACATGCAATTCTTCTATACATATTTCCACAATTATCATGCTGCACAAGAAAAATCAGATCAAAAAAGGAAAAAATGAGGAAGAAAACAAAATGCAAGCAAATAACAACAACAAAAATAAAAATACTATGCTGTAATCCACACTCAATCCTCGTTACACCTCTTTCTAAATCCAGACAGATGCAATATATTCCTGGTTCTGCTTGTTTCACTCAGCATCAATTACTGAAAATCTTTCTAGCCCTTTCTAAAATCAGCTTGTTCATTTTTTTTAGTAGAACAATAACATTCCATTACTTTCATATACCACAACTTATTTGGCCATTCCCTAATTGATGGGCATTTTTCAGTTCTTTAATACTACAAAAAGAGCTGCTGCAAATGTTTTTGCACATGTGTTTTCTTTTCCTTCCTTTATGATTTCCTTGGGATAAAGACCCAGTAGTGGACCAAAGCAGTAACATTAAAAGTGAACATGCTCTCCATATAAGCAAAACAGACTGATCTTGAAGACAGGATGTAGAGCAAACACCCAGGCAGCCTCTGCAAGAGCCATAATGAAAAACAGGGTCTGCATAAGGTCTGTATGTAGAAAATAGTCTCCCTGGCAGCCCACAGAAAAGTCATAGCAAAAGACAAGGTCAGGCAGTTTGTTTAAGAGGACACGAGTACCATAAGGATACAGGGATGGTAGAGTAATCAGACATCCTGTGCCAGGGTTGTACCAGGAGACAGGGCTTGCAGGACACTTGCTACTGATGTAATTGACAACATGCAGCCTTGTCAGGGTCATAGCAAGGAATGGAACCAACTCCAAGTTAGAGGTTATAAGAGGAAAATGGACAAGAGAAAAAAGCTAAAACCTGTGTTGAGTTTCAAGAGATGGAAGCAGAAGGCAGGAGTTTCTGTAGAGGGTGGATTCTGTGAGACCTAAATCCTCCATATAGAATGTCAGAGACAATAGCATCCAGACTAGAGAAGAGATACAACTAAGCAGAACCTTATCATCCAAACTGTGAGAGAGAGATGGAGAGAATATAGTCTGAACTGGTCACAAAATCTCAACTAGAAACTAAGCCTGGAGATATGAGTAAGCAGAAACAAACAACAACAAAATACTGAACCCAATTTTTAAAAATATTAGGAGTTGAAAAGAAATCCCAAATATATACCCAGAAGAAAAAAGTAACTCCACACAAATTCAAAAAGATTCTAGATATGGGTCATAAGAAATATGAGAATATGTAGAAGAAATTTTCTTAAATTTATGTATGGACTCTGTTTAAAATTGAACATCTAAGTGGAATAGTGAATAGGGCACTGGGCAAGGAATCAGGATGATGACATCATTCTGAGTCTAGCTTCAGCCACTTACAAACTGTGTGATCTTGGGTAAGTCACTTAATCCTGTTTGTTGAGGTGGAGAAGGAAATTTCAAACTGACCAGCTAGAAGAATGTAGCAATTCCGGAGAAACCCTAAGGCTACCCAGCCTTGGGAGTGTCACAAATAAAATTGGCTGCCTGAGAAATCCTAAGGCTACCAGTCCTTGGGGGTAGCACAAATAATGCTGGCTGTAAGAGAACAACCTATTGGTCAGTAAGCCATAGAATCTAATGATGGGAACTACCCCACCCCTACCACTTCTCAACAGTACTTCTAAGTCATACAATTAGCATATCAATCTAATCTTTGTTCCTCTTTCCCATAAAATTATCTTCTTATTTCTGACTGTTTGCTAGATTCCCTGGGAACTTTATCCTACTTTGTTGCAATCATAACAAATCTTTGCTCCTTAACTTAGAGATTAACTGAGTGTGTGAATTCTTTTGCCATACTAATAACACCAACCAGGTGACCCTAATATTGTTGGGGTCTCTTCTGCCTCAACAAAACTACTCTAGTATTCTGGCCAAGAAAACCCTAAGTGGAATCATGAAAAATCAGATATGATTGAAAAACAAACAAGAGGGGGAAAAAAAGACATTTAAAAATTTAAAGGATACATAACAGAAAAGAAGGTTAGAAAATGTTATAAAAGTAACAGCATTAAAAAGAAAAGAACAAAGCAATCAGAACTAAATAACTCCCTGAGTCAATAAGAAATAAAAAGATCAAAAGACTTTGTGAGAACACAGGGAGAAAGACAGAGTTCAAATATCAACAAAAGACAATCAAGGATTACACAAGACTATGTTATAAAGAAGAGAAAATCTTAATTATACAATATTCTAAAAGGCAAGAAACAAAGCCTTACAACTATGAAAATATTGACCTGAAAATCTGGATGTAATTCCACAGGGGGAAAAAAAAGGATCTTTAACAGAATAGAGAATTTTCAAATATTGCTGATAGCAGTATAAGAACAGGTTAGAATCCTTGAAATGCAAACACAGAAATAAAGACAAAACTAGGGAAGGTAAATATAGTTGAGCAATGGAAAACTGCTAGTTTTCTAACAAAGGAAGAAGAAACAAGTTTCCATTCAAAATCCTACTGGCTTCTAAAGTCACAGAAGGAATAAAGAAAGAAAGATAAAATTTCTGCTTCAGATACTTGACAATTACTAGCTGTATAACTGAGCAAATCTTGCCTGTCCAAAAACACCAACCAAACAAATAAAAATAAACATGGACCTAGAGGTGGTTTGTTTCCATACTGTTCATTGTAAGAGAGGTAAGAAAGGAGAGAGGAAAAAAGCTTATATACTAGGGATGAAATGAGCAAGAAAGGGTAGGAACGGAAACCTGGGGGGCGGAGCCAAGATGGCGAACTGCAGACAGCGTCCTCTGTAAGCTCCTGAGACCTTCCCTCAGACACTGACAAACTGAGCCTCTGAACTGGTTCTGGAGTGAGGGCTTCACCAAACACTTGGACTACAAAGTACTTCTATCAAATATCTACTTTGAAAGAACTTCTGAGGTCAGTTTTAGACGGGCAGGGGATCGAGCAGCTCCCAGCGCTCAGACACCAGTGCGCAGCCGGGGTGGAAGTCCGGGGCTGGGATGGACCAGAAGATTTTAGGCTGCCAGGAAGTCCCTGGGAAACCCTTGGGCCACTTTGCTCTGCTTGCAGGCAGGGGCTTTGGCAGGTCTACCTTTGATAAAGGGTGGATTGAGAGCAGCTGAAAGTGTGGTCCTAGTGCGGATCTAGCCAGAACAGCCCCAGACCGGAAGTCAACTCAGCAATCTGCCCCAGGGCAAATTGAAATCCCTGCTGCTGCTGCTGCAGAATTCCTTGCTGGTGACTGATACCTCAGCTAAACATCATGAGCAAGAAGAAGAGAGCTCTCACCATAGATAGCTTTTATGGAGAGAAACTAGAGAAGTCCCCAGATCCTGAGATTCTGAAAACAATCCCAGATAAAGCCACAAAGGCGGACTTCAGCTGGTCTCCCTTTCAGAAGGCTTACCTAGAAGATTGCATAAAGAATCTCAAAAGAGAGCTAGAAGAAGATTGGGGAAATAAACTGAGAGCAGTGCAAGAAGGAAACATCGCCCTGCAACACAGATGTGAAAAACTGGAAAATAAGTCTGGTGAATTGGAAAAAGACAAAAATTCACTGAAAAACAAAATTAGTGAATTGGAAAAAGTCACCAACTCACTGGAAAATAAAAATAGTCAATTGGTAAAAGACAACAATTCACTGAAAAACAAAATTGGTGAATTGGAAAAAGTCACCAACTCACTAGAAAATAAAAATAATGAATTGGAAAAAGATAACAATTCACTGAAAAATAAAATTAGTGAATTGGAAAAAGACAACAATTCACTGAAAAATAAAATTGGCAAAATGGAAAAAGAATGCAATGAACCAAAAAATTCAATTGGCCAGTTACAAAAGGAGCTAAAAAAGATAACTGAAGGAAATAATACCTTAAAAATTAAAATTGAACAAATTGAAATGAATGACTCAACAAGACTTCAAGAATCAGTCAAACAAAAACAAAAAAATGAAAAAATAGAAGAAAATATGAAATATCTCCTAGGAAAAACAACTGACTTGGAAAACAGATCCAGGAGAGACAATCTAAGAATTACTGGACTCCCTGAAAGTCACAATGAAAAAAAGAACCTTGATGCTATCTTCCAGGAAATCATGAAAGAGAATTTCCCTGATGTTTTAGAATCAGAAGGCAAAGTTGGTATTGAAAGAATTCACTGATCACCTCCTGAAAGAGACCCCAAAATTAAAACCCCAAGGAATATCGTGGCCAAATTTCAGGACTATCGCACCAAGGAAAAGATATTACAAGCTGCTAGAAAAAAACAGTTCAAATACCGAGGAACTGTCATTAGAATTACACAGGATCTGTCAGCTTCCACATTGAAGGATAGAAGGGCCTGGAATCAGATATTCCTAAAGGCAAAAGAACTTGGATTACAGCCAAGAATAAGCTATCCAGCTAGAATGAGCATCATCTTCCAGGGAAGAAGATGGTCATTTAATGATACAGGAGAATTTCATCTATTTCTAATGAAAAGACCAGATCTGAACAAAAAATTTGACCTCCAAACACAGAACTCTAGAGAAGCGTAAAAAGGTAAAAAGGAAAGAACTCTCAAGAACTATATCTCTATTAGGGGTATCCTTAAAGAATGGGGGTATAATTTGATTTTACTTTGATAATAATCGAAAAGAAATTAGAGGTGGAAGGTATATCATACTGTAAAAAAAAGAGGGGAGGGGAAAGGAGGTAAAATAAAGTAAAAAAAAGGAGGTAAAATAAGGCAAAGTCTCATGTAGAGACATAGAAAATCTAATATAATTGAAGGAAAGAAGGGAGGGTGATGAGTATTGTGTAAATCTTACTCTCATTGGATTGGGCTCTAAAAGAGCATATCAGACACATTTGATTTCAGGGAAAAACTTGGCCCTCTGTATAGGGAAGTAGGAGGGAAAGGAGGAAAAGAAAGGGATAAATTAATAAAAGGATTAGGGGAAAGGTGTATAAAAGTGGGAGGGTTCTAAAGGGGGGAGGACTGTTAGAGGGAGGTGATCATCAAAAATAAAATACTGGGGAGGGGGGAAGGGAGTAAAGGGAAAGGGAAGAGAAAAATATAACTGGGTAAATAAGATGGCAGGAAATATAGATATAGACATTTTAACTGTGAATGTAAATGAGATGAACTCTCCCATAAAACAGAAATGGATAGCGGACTGGATTAAAAGCCAGAATCCTACAATATGTTGTTTACAAGAAACACATTTAAAACATAGAAATACATACAGAATGAAGGTAAAGGGCTGGAGCAGAATTTTTTATGCTTCAAGTGAACAAAAAAAAGCAGGGGTAGCAATCCTTATCTCAGATCAAGTAAAAGCAAAAATAGATCTAATTAAAAGAGATAAGGAAGGAAACTATTTTACTAAAGGGTACCATAGACAATGAAGCGGTATCAATACTAAACATATATGCACCAAGTGGTATAGCATCCAAATTCCTAGAGGAGAAACTAACAGAGATGCAAGGAGAAATAGACAGTAATACTATACTAGTGGGGGATCTCAACCTTGCTCTCTCAGAATTAGATAAATCAAACCACAAAATAAATAAGAAAGAAGTTAGGGAGATAAACAAAATGTTAGATAAGTTAGGTATGACAGATCTCTGGAGGAAATTGAATGGTGATAGAAGGGAGTATACTTTTTTCTCAGGGGTTCATGGAACTTATATGAAAATTGATCACGTGTTAGGGCATAAAAACCTCAAAATCAAATGTAGAAAAGCAGAAATAGTAAATGTATCCTTTTCAGATCATGATGCAATAAAACTCACATGTAATATAAGGCCAGGAGAAAATAGACCAAAAGTTAATTGGAAATTAAATAATCTAATCCTGAAGAATGAATGGGTGAAAGAGCAAATTATAGACACAATCGATAATTTCATCCAGGAGAATGACAATAATGAGACAACATACCAAAATTTGTGGGATACGGCCAAAGCGGTAATAAGGGGTAACTTTATATCTCTAGATGCTTATTTGCATAAAATAGAGAAAGAGAAGATCAATGAATTAGGGTTACAATTAAAAAAACTAGAAAAAGAGCAAATTAAAAACCCTCAATCAAATACCAAATTGGAAATTCTGAAAATAAAAGGTGAGATTAATAAAATTGAAAATAAGAAAACTATTGAATTAATAAATAAAACTAAGAGTTGGTTTTGTGAAAAAACCAACAAAATAGATAAGCCTTTAGTTAATTTGATCAGAAAAAGGAAAGAGGAAAATCAAATTGTTAGTCTCAAAAATGATAAGGGAGAACTTTCCTCCAATGAAGAGGAAAATAGAGTAATAATTAGGAGTTACTTTGCCCAACTTTATGCCAATAAATTTGATAATCTAAATGAAATGGAGGAATATCTACAAAAATATAGATTGCCCAGGTTAACAGAAGAGGAAATAAATTATTTAAATAGCCCCATTTTAGAAAAAGAAAGAGAACAAGCTATTAATCAACTCCCTAAGAAAAAATCTCCAGGGCCAAATGGTTTTACATGTGAATTCTACCAAACATTTAAAGAACAATTAATTCCAATGCTATACAAACTATTTGAAAAAATAGGGAAAAAATTGATATCTTGATGCTCCTAAGTCTAGTGATTTTTTTTTTCCGACTGAAAACAATTGCATGCCCTGGAAATCTAGGACACATTGTCATCCTTTGATTGCTGGTATAACTTAAGACTCACTAATTTTTGCTTGGAGATCCATGGATCTGAGAATGAAAGCTCTGTCCCTCTCCTCCTTCAGAAAAAGAGGATAAATGGAAGACATTTTATAGGAAGGGATGGCATCAAAGGGAAAACAAAAAGAGAAACATGCTGAATAGGTGGTAAGGAACTTGTGACCTTGGCAACATAGAAAAATCATAACTGCAACAGAGGGTAAAGGCAGAGAAGATTGCTTTCATGTTCTTCTCTGCTATAAAACTTCCATTCCAATAGGGATACCAATAAAAGAAGAAACTATAGAGAATCAGAAAGAACTGAATGCAGATCCTGCCCTTAGATATTCTCTAACTATATCACTCTGGACAAGTGACTTTAAATCTCTGCTTGTCCCAGTTTACTTATTTGTAAAATAAAGATAATATTTCTCAGGGTTGTTGTGAGGATTGAATAAGATAACACGTGTAAATCATTTTGCAAACCTCAAGTCATCATGTAAATTCTAGCTATAGTATTAATGGTGATTTTTTTTATTATTATTATTAAAGTACTTGTTCTGTTTCCCCCAAAATTTCTATGGTAAAACTTCTGATCTTTTATCTCTTTCTGAGTCTCTTGCACTACCATTCTACATTTCTTTAAATGTCGGTTTACTTTTTGTATTTTTCAAAATTGTACATTTTCAAAAGAATATCTTTCTCTCTCCCTCCCTCCCTTCTTCCCTTCCTCTCTCCCTCTCCCTCTCTCTCTCTTCCTCTCTGTTCCTCTCTCTCTCTCTCTCTCTCTCTTTCTCTCTCTCTCTCTCTCTTTCTCTCTCTCTCTCTCTCCCTCTCCCTCCCTCTTTTTCGTTCTCTCTGTGTATGTTATTGTGTTATTGTGTGTGTGTGTGTATGTCTCCCTAGAAAAAAAATAAAAGTAACTAAGCTGGAAGCTATTGTCCCTTATACAAACATTGAGAGGAGGAATTTTTTTTTTTTAACTAAATTGTCAGGGTACAAGCTGGAGGCTTGAATGAATCAGAGATTTTATTATAGGCATATTATTAAAACCCTCAAAATTGAAGATTGAAATGACTTGTTTATGGGTTCCCATAGGTACAGTTGAACTAAACAATAGCACAGTGTCTAACACAAGCTAAGAACTTAACCAATGCTTGTTGATTGACATAGAGGAAAGAGATTGAGAATCAGGAGGTGCTTCCCAAAAAAGTAGTCTCCTTGGATGCCTCAGAAATCCCTGAGTTTGAAAAAAATATTTATTACCTTGAGGGAGAAGCTAAGGATGGTGACTAGAGAGATCACACATGAGGGGAACAGTAGGGTACAAAATGGCTTTCCATGGGAAAGAACCATCTAAAAGTAAGTGGATAATTTTACTGGTAAATCAAACAAACAACCCCTCATCCCCCAAGTCATTGGCAGTTCTGGGATTTAACGTCTACTTTAATAGCAATGACTTTTCTTAATATAATGATTCTTGATCTAATTCTAGTTCTCTCAATTCTTCTATTTCTTTCAAGGTTGTTATCCATATTTTCCTCCTTCCTTACATTTTTTAGAGGAAAAAGTGATCCTTCTCATTGCCAAAAGCAATACCTCCACCTGAAGACTTGTTTCCATTTTCTTGTCTTCTACCTTCAATCACTCCATCTATTTTTCTTTCTGTCCTGCATTTTTTTGTCTCTCGTTTTCTATGAGGGAGAGTTTTCCTTTCTTCACCAACAAACTTGCTCATACTTCATCTATTCTAAAAACAAAGAAATACCTTACTTTTTCTTTTTTTCCCTCTCAGAAGTACTTAATTGTTTCCCAAATACACATAATGATAGTTTCCAAGATTCATTTTGTAAAATTTTGTGTTTCAAATTTCTCTCACTCCCATATTTATCTCCCGCCTCCCCAAGAGAGCAAACAATCTGATATGGGTTAAACATATTTTATTCCTTTTAAACATATTTCCATATTTGTCATGTTGTACAAGAAAAATCAGACCAAAAGGGGAAAAAACTATGAGAAAGAAAAAGGAAATGAACAAAAAGTGAAAACATTGTGCTTTGATCTACATTCAATATCCACAGTTCTCTCTCTGAATGTGGATGACATTTTCCATTCCAAGTCTATTAGAGTTGTCATGAATCACTGCATTGCTGAGAACCAAATCTATCACAGTTGAACACTACATAATCTTGCTGTTAATATGTACAATGTTCTCTTGGTTCTGTTTGCTTCACTCAGCATTAGTTCTGCAAATCTTTACAGGTTTTTCTGAAATCAGCCTGCTTATCATTTCTTATAGAACAGTAACATTCCATTCCATTCACATATCATAATTTATTTAGCCATTCTCCAACTGATGGGCATCCACTCAGTTTCCAATTCCTTGTCATTACAGAAAGAACGGTTATAAACATTTTTGCACATGTGGGTCCTTTTCCTTCTTTTATGATCTCTTTGGGATACAGACCTTATAGTGACACTGCTGGATCAAAGGGTATACACAATTTTTCAGCCTTTTGAGAATAGTTCCAAATTGCTCTTCAGAATGGGATCAGTTTACAACTCCCCCTACAAATGTATTAATGTACCAGTTTTCCCACATCCCCTCCAACATTCATCATTATCTTCATCTTAGCCAACCTGAGAGATGTGAAATGGTACTCCAGAGTTGTTTTAATTTGCATTTTTCTAATCAATAGTGATTTAGAACATTTTTTTCATAAAAGTATAAATGCAGTGGATAGAGCACCAGCCCTGAAGTCAGGAGGACCTGAGTTCAAATCTGGTCTCAGACACTTAACATTCCGTAGCTGTGTGACCCTGGGCAAGTCACTTAACCTCAATTGCCTCAGCAAAAAATAAATAAATAAATAAATAAAGTATAAATGGCTTTAATTTCTTCATCTGAAAATTGTCTGTTCATATCCTCTGACCACTTATCAATTGAGGAATGACATGCATTTTTATAAATTTGGGTTTTTCTCTATATATTTTAGAAATGGTCTTTATCAAAAATATTGACTGCATTTGTCAAGTATTTTAACATAATTAACATGTAGTCGATTTCCTGCCACCTAGGGGAGGGATGGGGACTAGGGGGAAAAATTTGTAACAGAAAGCTTTGTAAGGGTCAATGCTGAAGAATTACCCATACATATGTTTTGCTAATAAAAAGTTTTAATAAAAACAATTTTAAAAATACTACTGTAAAAATTTCCCACGCTTTCTGCTTCCCTTGTAATCTTGGCTGCATTTGTTTTGTTTGTGCAAAACCTTTTTAATTTAATGTAATCAAAATTACTCATTTTGTACTTCATAATGTTCTCTGCTTTTGACCCTCATTTTCCTCAATCTTCCTTCCCTTTTATCAACCTCCCTCTTTCCTTTCTCCTTTCCCTTCCTATTTCCTTATAGAGTGAGACAAATTTCTACACCAAACAAAGTATGTATAATTATTCCCTCTTTGAGCTAAATCCAATGAGATGAAGATTAAAACAATGCTCATCCTCCTCCCTACTTTCCCTCTACTATAATAGGCTTTTTGTGTCTCTTCATGTGATATAATTTACCTCATTTTATCTCCCCTTTCCTCTTCTCCCAATACAGTCTTTCCCCCACCTCTTAATTTCTTTTTTATAGCATCACATTCAAGTTACCTTATACCCATACCCTCTGTCTAAATATACTCCATTTAACTGCCCTGAGATAGATATAATTCTCGAAAGTTACAAGTATCATCTTCGATGTAAGAATGTAAACAGTTTACCCTTTAAAAACATTTTTTTCTTCATGTTTACTTTTTATGCCTTATTTACTTCTTGAATTTTCTGTTCTGCTTTGGTCTTTTCATTGGAAATGATTGGAAACCCCCAATTTCATTGAATAGCCATCTTTACCCTGAAAAATAATTGTCCATTTTGCTGAGTAGTTGATTCTTGTTTGTAGTCCAAGCTTCTTAATGTGGAAGCTGCTAGGTCCTAGGTAATCCTGATTGTGACTCCTTGAAATATGAATTATTTCTTTCTGGCTGCTTGTAGTGTTTTTTTTTTTTTTTTGATCTGATAATTCTGGAATTTAGCTATAATAGTCCTAGAAGTTTTCTTTTTTTTTGGGGGGGGTCTCTTTCAGGAGGTGAAAAGTGGATTCTTTCAATGACAAACATCCTCTGCTTCTAAGATGTCAGGGCAGTTTTCCTTGATAATTTCTTGAAAGATATTGCCCAGGCTCTTTTTGATCATAAATTTCAAGTAATCCAATAATTAGTGGATTATCTCTTCTGGATCTATTTTCTGGGTCAGTTGTTTGTTCCAATGAGTTTATTTTACATTTTCTTCTATTTTTTTCATTTTTTAAAAATTTAATTTGACTTATTTTTCATGTCTCAATGAGTCATTCACTTCCATTTGTCCAGTACTAGTTTTTAATGAATTATTTTCTTCAGTTAGCTTTTTAAATCTCCTTTTTCACTTGGCCAATTGTACTTTTAAAGGACTTGTTTTGTTCTTGATTTCTCCAATTCTGTTTTAAGGAGTTGTTTTCTTGAGTACATGTATTTCCTCCATTTTGCCAAATCTGTTTTTAAGAAGTTTTTTCTTCAGTCAATTTCTGTAATTCCTTTTCCAAGTTGTAGGCTACCTCCTCGCTCCCCCATAAGCTTTCACAATTCTCCCACATAGTTCTCATTTCTTTTCCCCATTTTTCTTTTATCTCTTTTAAAATTCTTTTTGAGTTCTTCCAAAAGAACCTTCTGAGCTGTTCATATCTCTCTTAGAGGCTTCAATGTAAGCATTTTACCATTGATGTCCTCTCCTGGGTTTGTGTTCTGATCTTCCCTGTCTCCATAGTAGTTTTCTGTGGTCAGGGCTCTTTTTAATTTTTTTCCTCATTTAAAAAAATTTGAGCTCTGCTCTTAGAGCACAGGGGAGACTTTCCCAAGCTTTATTTTTATTTTTATTTTTTTGCAGAGAGACAGAGGCTTCTCACTGATTTTCCACTATGATGGTGCTCCAGGCTTTTTCACTGTGCTGGTTGACTGAGTCTAGTCCTGCTTGTTATGCTGGATTTTGGAAGCTCACAATGCTTTCTGTGATTGGGTTGGAGATTTCAAGCTGCCCTGCTGACTCACTGGTCCTCTGAATTAGGACAGAGTGGCCAATATTATTGTATTTTGGCTAAGAGTCTCCCATTAGATTCCCCACTCCTTGTTTCATCTGCACTGGGCAGTGTTGCACCCCTGCCCAAGGGAAACAGATCTTTCCTGAAGTCCTTCTGAAATATTAATCTGGAAAACTGTTTCATTCTAAATGTTCAAGAGTTCTGTCACTCCAGAATCTGTTGAGAAGCTTGATCTAGCATTGATTCTGAGGAAAACTGGGAAAACTCAGGCAATGTCCTCTGTCTGTTTTGGCTTCATTACCTACCCTTTCAAACTATTCTGTGATGTCTCCTTTTCTCTTTCATAGCTAAATATCTAGGAGGAATAATTTCTTTTAACCACTTTTATTTTTTTGATACTCTCTGACCGCTTGTAAAAGTAGCTAAGTAAAAATTATAATAAGCTATGCATGTATAGAGAGAAGAATCTTTCATACTAAATTACTAGGGTTGCTTAAATAAACCAAAGATATTTTATTGTAAACATATTCTTATACTACTCACAATTATAAATGAAAATGGATTTCTTCCTGTTCCCATAACTCTGTTGAAAAAGTTCCTCACACATTTCTAATTACTTTCTTATTGCTTAATAGAACTGAATTTTTATTTTGTCCTCATCCTCCTTTATCTCAGGGGCATTTGCCAGTGTGGATCACCCTTCCATATTGCCCTCCCATCTCTCTCATTATACAATATATTCTCATGTCTTTCCTCTGACCTTTCCAATCATTTTTCTGTCTCCTTTTCTCTCCCTTATCCTTTATCTTTTAATGTGGATCTTTCTCAAGGCTATGTCTTTGATTCTTTTAAAAATTTTCTATACTACACTTT
Source organism: Myrmecobius fasciatus (assembly GCA_023553655.1). NCBI lineage: Eukaryota > Metazoa > Chordata > Mammalia > Dasyuromorphia > Myrmecobiidae > Myrmecobius > Myrmecobius fasciatus. Next base: position 175,614 of record JAJPUD010002578.1, read on the forward strand.
TCTCAGAGATCTTTTCTGCTAACATATCTCCTCTATGAAGAAGGCTGGCAAATCAATGTCTCCACCCATAAACTTCTCCCCAAAGTAGAAGTTTCATGTTTTCAGCTTCTCCTAAATACCTCCAGCAATGTAACAAAATCAGTACTACAAATTCAACACATCCTCAACTTTTCTCCAAAGCCCACATCCAGCCCCTGACTCTTTGAATTCTGTGAATGTGATCATCATGTTTTCTGCAACCCTGGATATAAACCATAGAACTAACTTTAACTCTTCATCTCTCTTACTCCCTCCACCCCACCAGTTGCTAATTCTGGTCAATTCTGCCTCAATACTATTTCTGGTAATATTTTGATATCTTTTTTCTACTCTCACTTCAAATATTCAGGTTCTCATCTTTGTATACCACAATAGCTTCCTAAATGAATTTTATTCCAGCAGTATCTCCCACCCAATTAATTCTTCATTCCACTGCCTTGGAATTTTTTCTAATGTGCTATGCTATAATAGCTAGTCAAGTCATTTACCCTTTGCCTGCCTCAGTTTCCACATGTGTAATATGGGGATAATATTATCTAATATTATTTATATATCTATATAATCTAATAATATCTAAATCTTAGTTATGATGATAGTGAGATATTTGTAAAAGTCTTTGCAAATTTTAAAACACCATTTAAATTCTAAATATTATTAGCTATTACTATAATTATATCCCTTTTGTACTTAAACATTTTCAGTGGTTCAGGAGTTTAAAACTCCTGACCATGGTATCTGTCTCTAACCTACCTTTTGAAGCCTTATTTCATACCACTCTAGATTTCAGAAAACCTAGATTATTTTCCAGCCCCATGTCTTTAGATAGGGGATCTAGGCTATTTCTGGGGCTGCATACAAACCCTTTCTCAGTTGGTTCAAGTGACCTGCCAGAGCTTATAATTTTCTGAAAAAGACTTTAAGATCTTAGGATCATCTCCACATCATGCTGATATATCCAAGAAGGACTCTGGTAGAGCATAAATTCAATTCATATTAATAGATGAAGGAAACAAAACACTGTCATGAAATACTCTAAAATATTTGCCAATATTCATGTTTCTGCTGTGCTCAACAAATTTGTATAATCAAATATTCTTTTGTACAGTTGATTATAAAGAAGGGGAGCATATATATATATATATATCTCACAAGGCAAACTTCATCCTCACTAAAATATGTTGCACTGGGCACGTGATCCACAAAATAGAATATGGGACATGTATTTCAGGAAGGAAAGCTGAAATGATTCTATGGTGCTCCTTGGAGAAAAGACCAAAGCAAAGGAACTCTATTCCTGTTAGCTATGTAGCTTTATGAATTGTATATCTGTCTAGTCCCATGGACCCATGTGAACAGATCCAAAGTTATCTTGGCTCTCTACCAAATGGCTGGTCATTTCACAATGTTTTCATTTTGTACTCATACAGTACAGGAATGTCAAGAGTCTAACCCAAGCAACATATTAGATTGGAAAGAGGCATGTATTCCAAGGAAACATAAAGTTGCCTCAAGTTGTCTGATTTTTCTATGTTAATTTTTATTATTTGCAAAACATATGTATGGGTAATTCTTCAACATTAACCCTTACAAAGCTTTCTGTTATAAATTTTTCCTCCCGGGATGTGGGAAAACTGGGACACTGATACATTGTTGGTGGAACTGTGAACGGATCCAACCATTCTGGAGAGCAATTTGGAACTATGCTCAAAAAGTTATCAAACTGTGCATACCATTTGACCCAGCAATGTTTCTACTGGGCCTATATCCCAAAGAGATTTTAAAGGAGGGAAAGGGACTCACATGTGCAAAAATGTTTGTGGCAGCCCTTTTTGTAGTGGCAAGAAACTGGAAATTGAAAGGATGCCCATCAGTTGGAGAATGGCTGAATAAATTATGGTATATGAATGTCATGGAATATTATTGTTCTGTAAGAAATGACCAACAGGAGGATTTCAGAGAGTCCTGGAGAGACTTGCATGAACGGATGCTGAGTGAAATCATCAGAACCAGGAGAACATTATACACAGCAACAAGACTATATGATGATCAATTTTGATGGACATGGTTCTCTTCAACAATGATATGATTCAAACCAGTTCCCATTGTTCAGCGATGAAGATAGTCATATACATCCAGAGAGAGGCCTGTGGGAACTGAGTGTGAACCACAACATAGCATTTTAACGCTTTCTGTGAATATTTCCATGCATTTTGTTTTCCTTCTTAGGTTGTTTTTTCTTCTTCTCTTTCTAGATCTGATGTTTCTTGTGCAGTAAGACAACTGTATAGATATGTATACATGTATTGTATTTGTCATATAATTTATCCTACTTAGCATGTATTAGATTACCTGTCATCTAGGGGTGGGGGGTGGGGGGGAAGGAGGGGAAAAGCTTGGGAAAAAAAGCTTTTGCAAAGGTCAATGTAGAAAAATCACTCATATGTTTTGTAAATAAAAAGCTTTATAATAATAAAAAACAAAAAAACAAAAACAAATTTTTCCTCCCTACTCCTAACCCCTCCCCTAGATGGCAGGATATCTACTATAAGTTAATTATGTTAAAATTATGTTAAAATTTTTAAGAAAGTTCTTGCTTAGGAAAAAAAAAGTAAATATACAGTGAAATAAATGAATAAATATATGAAAAAAATTGTTAGGTGCTGATTCTGTGCTTAAAAAAAAAAGATGCTAAGTGCTAGGGAAATAAAGAAGAGCAAGGAAGACAATTACTGTTCTTGAAGATTTTACCTTCTGATAGGGTAAGACATTAGCTGCATACTAACCAGGGATGGCTGTTGGGTAGTGCTGATTTGATTACTGCCTTCAGAGTCAGAGCTGGAAATCATGAGGCCAGAAGTGGTGCAGATAGGAGGTAAGCTAGAGTAAGAATATATCTGCAGCAGTATGACATGAAGGTAAGTGGGGAAAAAGCAGAGGAAGCTCTTCAATAACATTCTCAGCATCTAAGGAGTGATATGGAGGTTGAAGTGCAAGAATATGGCCAAAAAAGTAGCCTGATAGAGATATCTCCTAGCTAGATGTGGTTATTACTTACCTATAAGAAGATGAAGGCCTCCGGGTGGAAAGTTGGAGTATAGTTATCCCTTCCACACCATGACTTTCCCCATTGTGGTTTCAATATATTGTAAGTCAGCATAAGGCATTGAATGAGAATTTTAGGGGGAGTTTTGCAGAAGCCACAGATGACATTGTGTGAAGGCCAATAAATGACACAGAAAAACTTTAGAAACTCAGAAATGCTATAAAATATATTTATAATACAGTATAATATGTCATACCATAATAATTCCATTCCATTACCAATTAATACCTTGCCACTATCATTAAAACCATAATAATTCAGACTTTTTTTTCTGGTATGAAGGGAGGGCCAAAAAATTGTATGCAAATTTTCTAGGTCACAGGGGTTCCATAATCCTAAACACTGTGATATGGAAGGGATAACTGTACTAGGTTAGATATGGAGAAAAGATCATAGAAGAAGGCCAGGAAGAAGAAGGCAAGGTAGGTCTGAGTCCAGTCTAAAATAATAGTTTTGTTTTGTGTTTTAAACTAAACCAGTTGGGGAGAAAAAGAAATAAAACACTTATAAAGATATGCATAGTCAGACAAAACAAATTCCCACATTGGCTATATATCCAAAAATATATGTCTAATTCTGAATCTTGAGTCTACCACTTCTCTCAGGAAGTGCTAGTATGCATCATTGTTAGTTCTTTAGAGTTATAATTAGTCATTGTATTGATCAGAGCTTTTAACTCTTTCAAAGTCTTTAAAATGTTGTGAATGTATAAATCTTTTCCAGGTTATGGTACTTCACATCAGTTCATACATTTCTTCCCAAGTTTCTCCAAAACCTTCTCTTTCATCATTTCTCACAGCACAATGATATTACATCTATATTCCCTCATTTGTTCATTCATTTTCCAAATGGTGGATCCTTCCAGTTAGTTTCCAGTTCCTTGCCACCACAAAAAGCTGGTGTAAATATATTTGTATATATGGGATTTTCCCCTCTTTTTTGATCTCTTTGGAGTTATAGCACTACAAGGGATATAGCTGAGTCAAAGATATGCACAGTTTTTGTTTTTTTTTTTTTATAACTCTATGATCATAGCTCCAAATTACCTTTCAGAACAGATGGACCAATTTATAGCTTCGTCAACAATGCATCAATGTGCCTTTGGGACTAAATGTAGTGAATATTTATTTATCAGAAGATCAGAGTCCTAAGGTAGGAACTTGTAATACTGGGTCTGAGATAAGCAACTATAGACCAGGAACAAAAGCCAGGAAGTAAGCTGGATAGTTTGGAAGACTGATATACTAATTAATGCATTGTTATTGGAGGTGTAAATAGGTTTAACCATAATGGAAAGTGATCTGGAATTGTGCTAGGAGAATAACTGTCAATACCCTTTGACTCAGAAATATGCTTAGACATATCCTATAAGGATCCCAATCATGGAAAGAAGTCTCTCATGCATACCAAAATAATTAAAGCAACACTTTAAAAAAAATAGTAGCAATGGACTGGAAACCATGTATATGTTTATCTCTTGGGGAATAGATAAATCAATTTTGGTACATTAATGTAACAGGATATTATGGTACTAGAAGAAATGGTGAACATACAGAGAAGCATGAAAAGACATACAAAGTTAAGTTAGTAGAATTAGAAAAACAAAACAGAAATTATCTATGGTCCATAGTCATCTGTTTCCAAAGAGGAACTTCCAAACTTAGACCTTGATCATGGAAAATGGAAGAGGTGCCACAAGATTAAAGAAGGATAAATGTTGTCCTAATTGTGTGTGTGTGTGTGTGTGTCTGTGTAAGAAAGAGACAGAGACACACAGAAACAGAGACACACACAGAGACAGAAACATTGAGAAATAAAAACAGAGAAACAGTTATGTTATAGACCAGTAAGCTTGATTTCAATTCTTGGGAAAATAATAGTATAGATCACTAAGGCGATGCTTGGTGAATATCAAGCAAAGGCAGCAGTGATTACAAAGAGGCACCATAGTTTTGTAAATACAGATCATGTTAGATTTACCGTATTTTCATATTTTTCCCTTTGATTACTAAGCTAGTAAATGAGGAAGATGCTAAGAATAACTGCTTACCTACCTTTTAGCAAAGCTTTTTTTTTAAAAAAAAATAACTTTTTATTTTTCAAAATATATGCAAAGATAGTTTTCACCATTCATCCTTGCAAAACCTCATGTTCCAAATTTTTTTCCCTTCCACTTCCCCTACCCTTCTCCCCTAGATAGTAAGCAATCAAATATAGGTTAAACACATGCAACTCTTCTAAGAATATTTCCACATTTATCATGCTGCACAAGAAAAATCAGATAAAAAAGGAAACAAAATGAGAAAGAAAAAAATAGCAAGCAAACAACAACAAAAATGGTGAAAATACTATGTTATGATCCACATTCAGTCCCCATAGTTTTCTCTCTGGATGCAGATGACTCTCTCCATCACAACTCTATTGAAATTGGTCTCACTGATGAAAAGAGCCACATCCATCACAGTTTATCATCACACAATCTTCTTATTGCTGTGTAAAATATTCTTTTGGTTTTACTCACGTCACTTAGCATTAGTTCATGTAAGTCTCTTTAGGCCTTTCAGAAATCATCCTGCTGATTCTTATAGAACAATAATATTCCATTATATTCATATTCCATAACTTATTCAGTCATTCCCCAACTGACGGGTATCCACTCAGATTCTGGTTTCTTGCCATTACAAAAAAAAGGCTGTTCAGCAAAGCTTTTTCTTTGCTTTTTTGCTGAGGCAATTGGGGTTAAGTGACTTGCCCAGGGTCACACAGCTAGGAAGTGTCTGAGATCAGATTTGAACTCAGGTCCTCCTGACTTCAGGGCTGGTGCTCTAACCACTGCACCACCTAGCTGCCCCTCAGCAAAGCTTTTAATGAAGTTTTATAATATTATTTGGGGAAGGTAGAGAGATGTGGATAAAATAATCATGCAATCATGTGGAGATTCAGAATTGGTTGGACTTTTAAAAGTGTCAATTTTCCAGTGTCATGTGTCAGGAGACCATCAGTGAAGTGCCTCCAAAAATCTACACTTGATTTTGTATTAATTTAACATTTTTATCAATGAATTGAATAAAGGCTTAGATGGTATCCTCATCAAATTTGCTGATGACATAAAGCTAGGAAGAGTTAGTTAACACTGTATTACAATCAGAGTTCAAAAGAATCTTAACATGCTAGAATGTTGAACTTAATCTAATAAGATTATATTTATTAGAGATAAATAAAAAGTCTTATGGCTTGGATTTAAAAATCCCAAATACTTCCAAATGCAGGTAGATCTGGTTAGATGGCAATTATTCTGAAATAATTCTTGCTGTTATAGGGAATTGTAAATCAATATGAGTTAACAGTGTGAAAATTGCAGTCAAATGACTTTGGGCTACATTAAGAAGAGCATAACTTTTAGGAGTAAGGAGGCAATGATTTCACTCTACTCTTCTCTCATACTTCATCTGTTATTTATGTCCAATTCTGGATGCCACAGTTTAAGAAAGACATTAATCAGGTGGAGAGTTTCTAAAGGAAGACAACTAGGAAGTCTATATCATTCATTAGAAGAGTGTCTGAAAGAACTGAGCATTTCAAAAAACTATAAAACTTTAAATATCCTTTACCTAGTCATATTATTATTAGATCTATACCTCCAAGAAATCAAAGAAATTGGTTTATTTATATCAGATCTTTTTTTTGTTGACAAAGAATTAAAAACTGAAGGAATGGCTGAACAAGTTATGATATGTGGTTGTGACTGAATACTATTGTGCTATTATAAGAAATGATATAGGTAATGGTTTCAGAAAAACCTGGTAAGACTTGTATGAATTGAGAAAAGTGGAGTGAGCAGAACCAGGAGAACAATTTACACAATACAACAATATATAAAGATAATTAATTTTAGAAGACATGGAAACTCTGATCAATACAATGACCAATCACAGATGTAAATAACTCATGATGAAATATGCTATCCTCTTTTAGAAAGAGAAGTGATGGACTCAGAGTGCAGACTGAAACATATCCTTTCATTTCTTTTCTTTTCCTATTTTTCCCTTTTTCTTTTCCTTCTCTCTTTTCCTTCCTTCCTCCCTCCCTCCCTTCCTTACTTCTTTCCTTCCTTCCTTTCTTCTTCTTTCTCCTCCTCCTCCTTAATGGGTGGGGTAGGAAAGAGGAGAGAGAGAGAGAATTCAAAACTTAAAAGAAAAGAAAATTAATTTTTTAAAAGAAAAAATCTGGGCATGTTTAGTCTGGAAAAAAGAAGACTCATGTTGACCATGATACCTGAACTCAAGTATTTGTAGAGCTGTCATGTAGAGGAGACTGGTTCCAGAAAAGAGAAAAAGTTTTAGTGGATTGAAGTTGCAAAGATGTTAATTAAGAGTCTGGATGTCCATTTGTTAGGCCCATTTGTTAAAATAGGTATTGTTTCAAGTATGGGGTGGGTCAGATGATTGCTTAGCATCCTTAAAATTCAAATTCTAAACTTTGTGATTGAAGCAGAGCCTAAATTCACTCCTAGGGAGTCCAATCCCCTAAGCAACAGGATCAAGTTCTTATCATAATCTTTGGCTCATTATTCTACCACCTGGAGTGATTCCAAGCAAATATTCTTAATGTTAAAATCCGACTGACATCTAGGAGCTCCACAAAACTGATTAAGCAGTTTCTTTTAGAAAAATTACTCAATGTGCCCAACAATAGTTAGCAAGTATAGAACATCTATTTATTTCTTCTATCACAAAAGATTCATAAGTAGACATTGACAAATACTTAAAATATGAAATAATAACTCAACTAAATAAAAACCCAACTCTCCCATTATTTTCTCTTGGAAGGCAGGAAGACTTGTGGGACTATTGAAGAGATTTCACTTTACTTAGTTTGTTTTATGCAAGTAGCAGTTCTGGACACGCATGCATGTGTGGCTCATCCTTTGGACAGTGTCAATTTTCTCTTTGAGAAGGGACAGAGTTTCAGGAAATACCTTCTGTTGCCTGCTCTTAATGACTCCAGATCTTTAGCACTTAGGAAGTAACTATTTGTACCCAAAAGCAAAACTAAGAACATCCATCTCAAGATCACTATTTGGTCATCTGAACTCAGGGGGAAAAACACAAAGCTGAAGAGACAGGTAGATATTCAAGATCCACTTTTAGGCAAGCAGTCCCAGCTTATGCTGGGGAAAGGGAGAGGGCAAAAGATTCCCCTTTCTATACCCTTGCTAGAAATTCCAGTGGAGATTTGTCAGAGTTCCAAGCCACAAGAGAAAGGAAGAGTGGGGCAGAAACTTTGGCTTCTCCATTTAATCAATCAATGAATGACTAAAACCTGGAGCTGATGAGTAGGCACCAGATTTGTTAGCTGATGCAATCTCTCATGGGGAAGAAACAGGGAAGCCTCCTTCTAAAGAGGAATGATGATGTGTAATGGAAATACCATAGAGAGACTGGGAGCATATGCAGACAGACGTTCCGTAACTGGTTTTAGTCTACTAATCATACACTGAAGAAAAGCCTTTTGATTTCCTGGACAGTTGGAACTGAGACTAATCAGCCTAATTTCTTCTGGCTAAGTTCTGGTAAAAATAGAGCAAAATTCCTTAAGGGGAAGAGGCTTTAGACCACCCTGTACGAGGTTAACATATGTCCTGTGAATGCAGGCTTCAGTTCTTTGCCTTACTATTTACTCTTGCTTCCTTTTTCTGTGTGTCATAGAATTCTTTGGCAATCTGGTCAAGCCTTTGGACCCCTTCTAAGATTAATGTCTTTAAATAAATTAAATAAATAGGATTGCAAAGAAAATTATATTGAAGTAGTTAGCAAAATATGTTGTTGTTTGTCTTTTGTTCTTGAACAAGACCAATGATATCACAAAGGTGATGTCTTGACTCCAAGTGATTTGGATCTAAGTGAGGTAGAGCTGTGTAAAGTAATCAGCCTCACTCTCTCTTCCAGAGTTATTGGAGTCCAGTGGTAAGACAGAAGCCAAAATGACTGATGATGGCCCAGAATGTAGTGGAAAATTTGGCTTTTTAAGCTAAAGTCTTTCTCAGCTCTCAATTTATATGAAGCAATGCCCATTCAGTAATTAAAGATTAGGTAAAAATTGAGATGGCCCAGTTTGCTATCACAAAAAAAAAAAATCAATCTGAGCTAGAAAGTCTTTCAGAGTATCTGGCCAGGACAGAAAACAATTATAATGTATACTCACTCTGAGCCATCAAAACCCAAACAGAGAGCAAGAGAGGCTTGCTTCAGCTGGGACCTATTATTGTACAATCAATGAAAGACAAGGAGCTCCATTTGACTCACAATGGACTTCTTTAAAGCTTATTTTTCAGAGCTATATTTAAAGAAACCATTAATGAAAACTATAGGGGCAAAAGAGAAAGGGAGAAGAGAAAGAAAGAAAGAAAGAAAGAAAGAAAGAAAGAAAGAAAGAAAGA